>MU181929.1:94262-149025 GCA_016904865.1 Pissodes strobi | reverse complement strand
GTACTCATTAATATTTTAATGCATGCCGGTGGAATGAGACTAGAGCCCCGCTTGTTGCTTACAAATTTCCAGAACGACCTAGAGTCATTCCCAATGTCCTGCTGAGTTTTTTTTAGATATTGTTGATATGCGATATTAATACCCTGTTTTGCTTATTCCTAAGTAAGATAAATTGATTATTTACAGTTTCATCTATAGTTTTTCGACTGTTTTGTTTGAGTTGTTCTTTATAATATCCCTATTAAACCACACTGGATATTGTCTACTTTTGTGACATTTTGGTACACATGCCTCAAATATATTTTACACTCTACTATAGAAATTTTCAATAGCATTGTTTGCAATGGCAAATGACTCCAGGTATCTCCAGTCTACAACCTGAAACATCTGATACATAGCATGGTAATCAGCCTTTCTGAAATTGAATCTTTATAGTTCAGTCAAATGGTACACAAGGAGGGTTCAAAGTGGAAAGTTCTGGTGTAATTGTTTTTAGTGGTTTATTTTATGTTTTTTTGAGGTGCTGAGTATGACTCTGAAGTTGTCTAACAAAAATTTTCGCGGCAAATAGGAGAAATCATTTAAAAACCACTAAAAATAATGAATGATTTTCAGGCAAGCTATTTACGCAAAAAGTGGTACTGCAGTAATATAAACAGAATAAAATTACTTACAATTTATGTCTCTTGGCATTTATTGTACGTCGTATGGTTTCCACTTCAGTCATTTTTGGCAAATAGCAGTTGATAGAGTTTTAGGCGGTGATATTCAAACTGTTAAATTCTACAGGAAAGACAGGGTTTTACTACGATCTAAAATGCAACCAAAATAAGTCATGAAACCATCCCCATCAATCCTACTACCATTTTTCAAAGGATCACAATAATTGCTAAGCAATCTGATAAAGAACTTGAAGAGTTCTGTAAATGCAAACTGTACCCTTATCCGTTGCCTTTTTTCTGACAACTATGGTATGAGAAAAGGAGCCAAGTCTGCTTTATTCAAAGCATTCACACCGACTGAACAGGCAAATCTGCAGGGGTGTGTGTACGTCATAGATGGAGTATACTTGCTGCATAGAGTCGTGTGGACCAACTATCAATAATTTTCTTCAATTTGTGAAATATATGTTGCATTTGTTAAGTTCAAGTACATAAAGAGTGTTGTAGTCGTCTTCTATGGTTACCCTTAAGATGATACCACAAGAATGTGATACGACTATGCTGAGCTAGTGAGGAAAATGACTCAAATTAATTTTTGTTTTCCAGGGCGGCGGCGTTGATTTACCATTATATAACGTTACATATCGAATATTAAAATTTTGTTATAGTTTAGAATCACGTTAAAATTATGCCAATAAAAATCGTTTTATTACGTTAAGAAATATAGCGACTATACAAGATAAATTGACTGCAAATGAACAATAATACTACTTTGGTTATACAAATTGTATATAAAGCAAATGTACAATAAATGTATAATGGCAAATCAAATATTTCATAGCATTATACGACTGTTGTATACCAACGAATTCTTTGTTGTATACCAATAAAGTTACCGATTTGTGTCCGTAATGTTTATGGTGTATAGCTCACCATTTGCTATTTCAACGGCTGCCACTGCGGCTGAATCCACGCCAAACAGCAAGAAAACAAACCGTAGTGGCGGCTGACGCAAACAATTTGCCGATTATTTACCACTCAATTCAATAAGGAAATTAAATACCAATCCCATGTAGGAAATTAAAGATTGGAGAGAATCCACCAAAGAACATGCAGGTATGTAGGTATATCTTAGGTTAACAGATATAGATATCATACGTTCTCAAACTCATCACTTGTTTACGTTTTGTCAATCAAAATCTCGTTGTTTTTAGGTCCTGTATTCTACGAAGATCTAATTGTTTTACCATACGAACGATGATATATGCGTGTAAGAGATATGGATTTCTTCCTATACTATAACATCTGAATTAACACACGAAGTGTGCCTCGAATCAAAAGTTTGAAAAACCCAATAAGGTAAGCTATTTTCTATTTAAGTAGCAACCATTGTGTAGTCAATTCATATTAATAGATCACAGGTGTACTCCTAATTTGTGACCATGCACCTAATACAAATTTTAATTGACATGTTCAATTTTAGCTTATACTGGACTCGATTACATGAGAATGAATAATACTAGATGAGAATAGAATCCAGGACCCCTACTGAAGTTATACCACAAACATAATGTTTGCCAAGGCCACGAGATATAGTTTAAATGTAATATAACTAATATGTAACTATACAAAAAAATATATACGGTGCACATGCAAGTTGAATACTGGTTAATCAATATTTGAATATTAGCTATTCTACCCGTCATATAGAGGATATACAATTAACTATATATGGTGTATATCCAGGTTGAATAATGGTTATGCAATTGCTGTATTAACGGTATACATGCCCTATTTGAGAGCAGGATAAAATGCGTACGGATATATCACAAAAACTTAAATTACATCATTATTTAATAATCGGTATGCAAATGGAAGATAACCTTTAAAGCAGATAAATTATAAGGAATATTCAAGTAATTGTATAATCGTCATAGTTTAGCGATATTAGTTTCAGAAAAACCGGTTGTATATTGGCCGAAAACAGTTAATTTATCACAAATAGTATACAAGTTTTGTATTATGGTCATTCGCTTTTTGTATAGTGGCTAATTTTTTTTCTCTCAGTGAAGAAGATCAGGCAATCAGATATCAGTAGATGTAATTTTTGACGAAACATTGATTCCGTCAGTGCCACACGGGGAATTCCTAGGCAGTATGAAAAACAAAATTCGTCTTATCTCAATGTTGGAAGGCAACTTTACAGCAGCTGGCCTTCACACAAAGCAGGCACAAGATGATACATTTATTGTCAGCACAGCAATGCATCTTGCCCAACAGCATAACTCTGTTGACTGCGAACCAGACCTATCTATGAGTGACAACATATTGCTTTTGCATCCAATGTGAGGATGTGACACAACTTCAGCCTCGTTCAAAGTAGGGAAAATAAGATTTCCCCATCCAAACCCTCAAGAAAAACCCTGCTCTAACCAAGACCATTCAAATTTTTAAAGTCCTACGGCACATGCTGACCATGTTAATAATACTGACCTTACCTTTTTTACTGCACTGTACAAATTGACTGACAAGGAAGGCAAATTGAAGTATATAAATGCTGGCTTAGGTCTGCATACAGAACAACATCCCATTTGCGGTGCCTACCTCCTACCGAGGCTGCAGCACAGCAACATTCTTTGAGAGTATACTTTCAAGTACAACAGTGGCTTGGAAATAAAAAAATATCCTGAGTAATGGGGTTGGAAGAAAACCAAAGGGGGGTCTGCAGCCAGTACCAACGCTACAGCCACCAGCACCAGAAGAAGTTTTAAAACTTATTTCTTGCAAATGCATGAAGACCTGTCAGACGAACTATGTATGCAAAAAAGCAGGCCTTAACTTTTCTAATATGTACCTGAACTGTAAGAATAACCGGAGTAACGTTGCAGAATTGAAGAAGAAGCAGAGGATGATCCTTAGTTCCCTGAATAACTTAAAGGTAACTATGCAAAGATAATTTTATCCCACCTTTATTTCTTCACTCACTATTTATTTGTGTGTTCAAAATATATTTCTAAATAGATACTTGCTTTCATATGTATTCAATAAATTGTCAAGTACGTAGAATTAAGTCACTTTATTTGTTTCAGGATACAAGAACTGGAAGGCTGCCCTGAAGAAAGTATGGAACCCGTGCCTATTCAATAAATTGTAAACATTTGAAGTTAAGTCTATGATCATTTGTTTCAGGCGTAGAAGAACTGGAAGGCTACCTTGGAGAAATCATGAAAGCCGTGTCTAAGAGGGCTCGTATACATAAATACATAAATTGTACAGAAATTCACGTCCTTCGTTAGCCTATAGAATAATATTTATCTACATGTAAAGTAGAAAATATAAATTCATGGTGTTTTTTGCTATTTTTCAAAAATTACTGAAGTTCCTCGAGGTTTCAACACTCTTTTGCAAGGAAACCATACGATGTACAAAAAAATTTTGATAGAGATAAATTGTAGCTTTATTTTACTATAGGACCACTTTTTGCGTAAGTAGCTTGCTTTGTCAGTTATAAGGTGAAAACCACTAAAAAACATTATTTTTAGGGGTTTTTGATTTCCCGTATTTGCGGGGAAAATTTTTGTTGGACAGCTTCAGATTCGTGTTCGGCACCCCCAGAAAGCATGAAATAAACCACTAAAAATAGTTACACGGAAAACTGTCCTTTTAAACTACCGTTTGACTGAAGTCCTTGATATATTCGCTACTAAGTCTTTATACTTTGGATCTTTCTGTTTTACCTCGATAGCAAGGCTAGGATGGTGCTGAAGTTACATCTACTGGAATTGCATGGCATGCATGACAATACCAGATCCAAAATATTGTTGTTATTATTTGTAACCAAATTTAGCTGTTTGCAATAAAAGAAATCAAATTCAAATTTGCCTGAAATTTCATTTAAAACGATTTGAAGTAGGGAAAATGGAACAGGAGATGACGATTTTGCCATTTTTCAAGCGATAAGCAGACGCTTCATGGAAGATTTCGAGAAAAGATTTTGCTTTAAACGTCGAAGTTGTGACAAGTCATTTCAAAATATAAAACAGCAAAAAATACTTGTATTTTATAATATTTTGTTTTTGCTCTAACATAAACTATCAAGATTTTGACCTAAATAGTTCTTTAGGAATTCAGAAAAAAATATTTTTAACATTCGCGTTGAGCAACGAAAACTAAATATTTCCTGATATGTATTTTTTCTTATACTCAATTAGTACCGAGAACATGTTCCATGAACATTTTAGGGGGGCCTTCCCTCATACATAATTATTATCTTATGACACGCCACTGGTCGTCTTCATGCAATAGTTCCCGGTATCGGGACAATAATTACTTTTCGCGGTAAATAAATAAAAATTCGTTTCCAATATGTAGATCCGAGATGCCGACAAAAAACCTAGAGCACTTCCAAGACAATTTTCCGCCACATTTACGATATCTCGGACGTTTTTTCCTTTCCCGAAGGAGATTCGAGCGTTAGACAACAGTATTCTGCGCTCCATCAACTAGTTAATAGATAGATTACATGGTTTCACGCTCAATCTGCGGCGCTGATACGATCAGCTGTGTTTGTGCATTGTTATGCCGGCCGACGCGGACTGAGCCTCTTCAAATTTCATGCGACGTTAAGTCAAAATAATGTAATTTATCACGTTTCTTTTTGAACGAATTTTACAAAACGTGTCCTAGAGTTTTGTCCTGATGTATGCAGAGCTCGGCTGATATGAGACACGATATTTTTAAAAAAATCTATAACTTGTTTTCTATATATCATATATTTTTGTCAGTTTTCTGTAAGTTTACAGAGTGTCACACATTTGTTCGTACTAGAGTACAGGCTGTTCGGCAACTGGACGAAATGCACGGTCGGTTAAATTTAAGAACAATGTGCATACTTTTTGAAACCCTTACGTTATTTCTTGTTGTAAAATGATACTCATAATCCCCATATTATAAATAATCTTCTTAAAAGTTAACGGGTCATTGGCGCATTCCTACTACATGCATGCGTATGCAAGTTTGTCTCCTTCCAACTTTACCTAGTTTGTAGTTATTACTAGTTCTTCATAGATTTCTTCTAGTTCATCTTATTCATAGGAATAGTTTGAATATGCTTTGATGGAATTTTTACAATATTTAACGATTTCTGTGAGACTTTAGGGGTCTTGTGTTTACGTTCAAGAACAACATAACCTAATTCATAATTTCAGCTAAGCAATAATATAATAATATTAGCTAGCAAATATTTTTTTCTAGTCATGCCACGCAAATGTCAACGTAAAGCAACCGCTGCAAAAAGATCGTCTTGGAATGAAGAATAGTTACTGAAGCAGTTCAAAAAGTACAAACAGGTGAAATCAGTAAAAGAGAAACTCACAGATGATATAATGTCCCACCCAGAACTTTAAAGCGTAGAATGATAACTAGAAAGTTGAAGAAAGGTAATCTCGGGCTTGAAGGTACCCTTTAACTAACATCAGCTAGGTTTATATTTTTTAAATAAATTGATATATTTTAGGTGTTTTGGGCACTGACAATGAAAAAAGGCTCGTTCTGCACATGAACTGGTATCAGCCGCGGGTTTTGCACCAGACAGAAGGACAGTACGACAATTGCGTACTTACTCGCTGAAAAGGTGAATATTAAACATAAATTTTCCTAAACGAAAGAGGAAGCATGTTCTGCGTACTAAATACTTTTTAGAGAGAAATCCTGAATTGTCAATAAGGCAAGCCGAAAATCTTTTGTTATCTAAGCCTCATGGCATGAGCAGAGAAGATGTCAGCCAGTTTTTTGAGTTGCTAGAGAAGGTAATGACAGAACATAATTTATTGGATAACCCATTTATATATAGATGGAACTGGCGTTCAATTTGTAAACAACCCGGGCAAAGTAGTTACAGAAAAGGAAGTAAAAGATGTTCATATCCTCACCTCGAAGAAGATAAGATCAGTACCAGTATCAGAAGGGGTCGCCCCTAGCGGGCCTTGCATTTAGGTCACCGACTCAGCCCGTTGTGCCCCTAGCACCCATTAGAGAACCTCCAGGATGTCGGTCTTCCTCAAGAAAGCCTGCATTTCATTCAGACTAATACGACGCATTGAATCTGGCTCGATCGTCGTCGCGCCAAAGATTCTGAGTCTTGCCCACGCAAAGGCGGAGCATTCCGTAAGTAGATGGTATGGGGTCCCATCGTCCTCCATGCACCATCTACACTGCCCCTCATCTGCAATTCTCAGCAGACTCAGGTACGGTCTAAGCTTGCAGTGCCCTGTGTAGAATCCTACCAGAGTCCTGCACTCTTTCCTAGTTAGGTCCAACAACCCCTTGGTGAGACTCTTCGTGGGCCCATGTATCGTGAGCATCGTCTCTCTTATCCCCGGAGCCGTCCGCCATACAGCTTCGGCCCGACCCTTTGTCCAAGCGTTCAAAGCTCTTTTGCGAACTCTCTGGGCAATCCCCACACAGGGAGCGGGCCCTACGTGCGGAGCCTTCTCTAGCTAACTTCGTCGGCGGCCTCCTCGTTTCCCGGTACACCCGAGTGTCCCGGTACCCAGACCACCGTACCATTTTTATGCTTAGCAAATTCAATCTGCCAGCTCCTACATTCTCTCACTAACAAGAAGCGCGTGTAGACCAACTTTAGCGCCATGAGTGCGGCCTTGCTGTCGGAGCAAAATAAAATCCTCCTGCCACCGACATTGAGGCGACATCCAGATCCCCATCATGATCGCAAAAATTTCTTGTAAATCCGGAGTGTGTCCGTCCAGTGGGGTGGATAATTCCCGCCCCAAGGCCTCACAGTATGCACGAGCTCCAGACAGCGTTCCCATTCGGGACCCGTCTGTGAATTAAACTAGTCCATCCCAGTATCCCATCCTTTCCACCATCTAATTCTCCTTCGTAGAGAAGAGGAAGTTTAGCTCCTCGTGGAAGCCTATCTCAGGAACCATCACGTCACCTGGCATACCCAAGATGGACAAGCCCCGCCGTTGACCACAATGGCCATTGTCCCATCACATTCTCGCATCAGCCAATCTCATGGCCGCTCTAGCCACCTCTTGCCTCACCCAGGCAAACCTGCCAGCGTCTTGTGGACGCCGGTGGTGCAGAGGCATGCAAGTGGCCGTAATTTGTCGAGCACTAGTCTGGGCGGAAGAAAAGGGAATAAAACGTTACCGTTATTGCATTCTGCAGTGCCGATGGAAAACATATTCCTCCAACTTTAATATTCAAGGCTGTTAATAAGAAACCAGAGTTTGCAGATGGATTACCAGGAAAATGAATGGTTTTTAGAAGAAAAAATCTTCTTACATTAATTCAGTTATTTCTACGGTGGCTGAGGGAGCAATTTATTGCTCACAAACCTTCGAAGGAAAGTTTGTTGATTCTTGATGATCACACATCTCACAACTCGGATATTGAAATGCTCAAACTAGCTGACTAACCCAAACTAACTCAAACTAGCTGATGGTCACAACATTATTATTTTTTGTTTACCCAGTCATTGTACACAAGCCCTACAAACACTTGATATAATTTCGTCCATTTATAATTTATGTCAATCAAGAAACCCAAATGGGGATAAGAACTAACAGCAGTAGAAATATTACTTAGTACCAAGCTAGAAGATTGATTGGTAAAGCGTGGTTGCGGACAGCTTCTGTAGGGATTGTTGTCAATGGATTTAAAGCCACCGAAATATATCTTCTAGATCCAAATGCAATTCCATATCATTTTCTTTCAATACTTAAAAAAAATGACGAGACTTCTGGAATTTTCCGAATTTGCTGCAATCCAGCAACTTAGCACTTCGAACTCATTGAACGAAACTCCAAAAATTGATGACTCTGAATATCACACTATCCAAATTTAAGTTTCTCCAATTCCTAAAGTACCAATACCATTCAATAAACGAAAAGGACAAAATGCGATTGTGTCAAATTAGGAGCGAAATATTGAAGTTATGAAGAATAATTTGGCAAAAAGAAAAAATATCCCTAATAAAATTACAGTAAAGACGAGTAGCATCAAAAAGACTGATGATACCTGCAACAAAACTGAGACGTCATATTCAAGCCAAGGTTCAAATCTCACTGGCCAGATAAAAGGCGTTCCCGTCAGAACAAAGAAAAAAATACCAGGATTAAAAATTAGTGAAGTGACGGTGACGAAGACACCCTCGCCATAATATCCAATAATAAAGGAACAGAAGAAAAATATTTTCGCTAGCAGTGCTACGGGTCATATGAAAGGACAACACGCAAAGAAGACAGGATACAATGTATTAACTGCTTATTTTGGCTTCATGAGTTTTGCACTGTGAATTGAAACATGTGCAATGTATGTTCCAAGGAAAATCTTTCACAAAAAAAATCAAAAAATATCAAAATAGCAAGTGCTATCCGTTTTCGATGCGGTGTTTCACCCGATGCTGCTTGCAGTGTGTTTGCAATCTCTCAGAAAAAAAAAGTGTTTTTCTTATAGTATTGCCAAAAATAGACTTTTTCTCAAAATATTTGGCACCTTACCCTATTAAACATACCTTTAAAAAGCTAGAACGGCGTTATAACGTTTAGGACGAAATATATCTATCTCTTGATAACTCTTCCAAGAGCATAAATACCACCGATGCCAAGCTGGAACAATTGACAATGTTAATTATGGCCTTCTCGGTAAAGTGAGAACTTTTATTTCCTACTTTCTTGATATGGAATGATATTTGAGCAATTCTGAATTTGGTATTTTTGAAGTAAAAGCTTGTTTAGCATGGGTGTGATTTGAGACTCAATGAAACGAAAAAGCGATAGTAAAAAGAGATAGAAGGTAGAAAATGTAGCCCGTGAGAGAATGAGATAGAACACAGTTATACAGTTGTTACTTGTTTGTTAAGAGTAAATTGTAAAAAGTAGTTCTCATCCAATCACCGAAGGTAAGCAACGTCGAGCGTCGTTAGTACTTGGATGGGTGATCGCTTGGTTTAGTTTTATGAAGGTTTTACTTCTACCGCTGCTGTATAGCGATGTAATGTTTATTTAGATCACAAGTTCGAAAAACTGCGTATTTGGTCCCAGTTAGCATCACGAAGCGATATTTAAAAAATATATATTTATGGTGACTACATTTTTACTGAAAATTTTTTGACCAATATAACCAAATAGCATTCATTTGGTGGTCAATAAATTATTTAGTCTTTCATTTGCCACGGATTTATTTATTTATACTATAAAAACAGACATACTGTAGGTACATCGAGGGCACAATCACTATAATAATATCCCTTAGGATGTTCCGCATGAAAAGATCCCGATAAATACCCAGTAGGGTCAATATTTACCTCTACAGGGCATAAATTACAACGGTGTTAAATGTGCCGACATAGAAAAACACGGCTTTAGACTTAGAGCGGCGTTTTGCCTGTTTTAGATTTATGTCGATCGGGGGGCTGTTGTGACACACCCCTCTGCTTAGTTGACAAAATATCAAGCCCGAATTTATTTTCTATTAATGGACAACAATTGCGCATTACGCAGAACTAATTGATACGTTATGGAGGTCTATTGCTATACAGTGGCGGACACGATATAGCCTAACTATAATCTTTTCTGCTAAAAACAAATATTAGTTGAGGGCAAGGGGGTAGCGGTCACACTTATTTACAGCTCAGCACTGATGTGTCTGTATAAATTAGTTTTCGAACCCACCGTGAAAATTCGAAAAGACTGGCGATGGCGGTCAGGAAAGCTTCAAATTCATCGTGATCTGCAAAATTCATAAATGTTGCTACTCTTCCCTTCCTTAAAAATCGTGACAGAATTCAAAGAGCAATGTAGGAATTGAAACTACGGTAATTTTTTCATAAGTCATGCTCCTCCACTGGAACTTCTCTAATATCCGAATGCAAACTTTGCAGTTTCGAACAGACCTTGTAAGTTGAATTGAGAGTTTAAAGCCTGAAATATAAAAAACAATGAAGCTTATATTTCGTATACATCTAGTTTATAATAAATCCCTGTAAGTTTTTCCATCTTAATTTTTTTGTTTCATTTATCTTATTTGATGTGGTGTACCTTACAATTTAACATCTGAATTTATTATTTATTTTGAGTAACGGATTCAGTGTTTGATACCTAACTGTTGGAGTCTGATTTCAGAATAAATAGACTTCATAGTTTAGAGCACATATTTAGTTTTTATAGTATGAATCCAAAAGTAAAAGCAAAAAGTTAATTTAGAGTTTAAGAGCTAAATAAGCCCAGCTTGAATCTGAATTCAGAATTTAATGAATATAAAATTTTAACTATAGATCTAGGTTTGCAGTCTGAATTCAGATTCTAAAGCGTAAGTTCAGAATTTAAAATTTGCAATTCTGGCCTTAAAGTCTAAATTCAGCATTAAAAGTTCAAGTTTAGAGACTTCAGCGGTTTCAGTTTGCGTCTGAATTCAAGCTTTGAAGTATAAATTCAGAAATAACAGACTCTTCTTGATGATTTAGACCTAATTTAAAATATATTTGCAAAGGTTATGTTATTTAATTATATTTTGTCGCAAATACGCCTATTTCAATGTTGTGTCTCAATTTTACATGTCTTCTGATGTAATGAAGTTGAGATCTTTAAGTCTGAAATCAGCTTTTATAGGGGAAATTCAGAATTTAGTCCTAGTTTGGAGTTTAAGGTTTTATAATAGTCAAAATACAAGGCCTAAATTATAAGCTTTAAGTCTGAGCTTGAGTTTACATTATAAAGTCTAAATTCAGAGTTGAGGTGGATGCGAAGCAAAAAGTCTAAATTAAGAGCTTAATGCATAAATTTAATGTTTATTGGGTGAACTCAGAGGTTAATGTTAAATCTGAATTCAAAGCTCTAAGCATGAATTTGGAGGTTTAGGTCTGAATTTAAAATTCACAGTTTAAATTCAGACTTTAAAATATGAATTTGGAGGTAGAAGTTTAAAGATAGAGCTTAAATGTGTATTTAGGATTTAAGGGTTACAGTTTTATAGTTTGAATTGAAAGTTTAAAGGATGTATTTACTGCTTCCAAATTTTGAGAAACGGATTCAGTGTTTGGCGTGTGAATGCAGCTATTGAAGTCTGATTTCATACTAGCAAAACGTTAATTTAGACTTTTAGCACTGAAAAAGGCTACCATGAACTAGAATTCGGAATTTAAAGCATGACGACAAAGTTTCAAGTATAGACTCAGATTTTCAAGTCAGAATCCAGATTCTTAATCCTAAATTCAGACTAGGAAGTTGTAATTGTGAATTCTGGACTTATAGTCTAACTCTGGCATTAAAAGTCTAAAATTAGAGACTGAGGGTTCACAGTCTGAGCCTGAGTCCACACTTTGAAGTATGAATCCAGAGTTAGCAGGATGAATTCGAATTTTAGACCTGATTTAAAATAGGTTTGCCGAGGTTAGTTTTATAATGATCAAAGTTCACGGCTTAAAGTATAAGCTATAAGACTGAGTCTCAATTTAAACTATTAATTCTGAGGTATGAGTTAAAAGTATGAATGCGGAGCGAAAGTTTCACAGTCTAATTCAAAGTTCTAAGCTTCAATTCAGAGTTTTCATGTATAAATTTAAGCTATAAAGCTTAAATTCAGACTTTAAAGTATGGATCTGTAGCTAAATGTTTCAAGGTAGAACTTAAACATGTGTATTCAGAATTTAGGGGTTGTAGTTTTATAGTCTTAATTCAAAGTTTAAAGCATCTATTTAGAGGTTAAAAATCTAATTTTGAAATCTGAGAAACGGATTCAGTGTTTGATGTCTCTTGTTCAAGCCTGATTTCAGAATAAAGAGACTTCATAGTAAATAGACTTTAAGGTCTGAATCCAGAAGTAAAAGCTAAACGGTAGATTAGAGTTTAAGCACTAAAACAGCCCAGCTGAAACTCTAATCCATAATTTAAAGCATTAAAACATATGTCTTATGATGTGATGTAGTTGAAACCTTAAAGTCAGAATTTGGGCTGAATTTAGAGTTCATGGTTTTATTAGGTATAGTCATAATTCAAGGTTTAAAGTATAAGCTTTTAAGTCTGAGTCTGAACTTAAAATATAAAGTCTAAATTCAGCGTTTGAAGTATGGATGCGGAGGTAATAATCTAAATTTCGAGCTGGAATTCAAATGTATTTTGTGAATTAAGAGGCTATAGATTAAGAGCCTGAATTCAAAGTTCTAAGCATCAATACAGAGTGTTAAATTCAAACTTTAAAGTATGAAGCTAAATATTGAAATACCTATTTTTAAAATAGGTTTGCAGAGGATAGATTATCCAATTTTATTTTGTGACAAATACGCCTCCTTCAATGGTGTGCTTCAATTTCATATGACTTATGTGTAATGTAGTTGAAGCTTTAAAGTGAGCTCAGTATTTTAGCGTCAATTCAGAATTTAGTCTCAATTTGGAGTTTAAAATTGTATAATAGTCAAAATTCAAAAATTAAAGTATAAGCTTTAATTGTGAGTCTGAATTTAAACTATACAGAGTTAATAGTATAAATGAGGAGCTAAATGTCTGAATTTAGTACTAAATGCATGAATTTAAAGCTTATTGTGTGAATTCATTCGTAACGTGTAGCACCTTTTTTAAAATAGGTTTTAGAGGTTGGATTAACCAATTTTATTTTGTGACAAATACGCGTGCTTCAATTTCATATGATTTATATGTGATGTAGTTGAAGCTCTATAGTGAATTCAGTCATAACGTTAAATCAAAATTCAGTCTGAATTTGTATAATAGTCAAAATTCAAAGTTTAAAATAAATAAAATATATAGTCTAAATACAGAGCTAAATGTATATATGAGGAGCTAAATGTCTGAATTTAGTTCTAAATGCATGAATTCAAAGTTTATTGTGTGAATTCATTCGTTAAAGTTTTAAAGCCAAATTTCATGGTTCTAAGCATCAATTCAGAGTGTGCATAAATATTTGAATACCTATCTTTAAAATAAGTTTGCAGAGGTTAGATTATCCAATTTTATTTTGTGACAAATACGCCTCTTTCAATGGTGTGCTTCAATTTCATATGACTTATGCGTAATGTAGTTGAAGCTGCAAAGTGAATTCAGTCCTTATAACGTCAAAATTTAGTCTGAATTTAGAGTTTAAAATTGTATAATAGTCAAAATTCAAAGTTTAAAATAAAACTATTTAATGTGAGTTTGAATTTAAACTATATAGTCTAAATACAGAGCTAAATGTATGTATGAGGAGCTAAAGTTCAATGTGTGAATTCGTTCGTTAAAGTTTTACAGCCTAGTTCCAAGGTTCTAAGCATCAATTCAGAGTGTTAGGTCTGAACTTAAACTGTGGGGTTTAAAGTATGAATCCGGAGTTAAATAGTTGAATAAATATTTTTAAAAGAGGTTCGCAGAAGAGAGGTTATCCGACTTTATTTTGTGGCAAATACGCCTCTTTCAATTTCATATGACTTATTTGTGATGTTGTTGAAGCTGTAAAGTGAGCTCAGCCTTTATAACGTCAATTCAGAATTTAGTCTGAATTTAGAGTTTAAAATTGTATAATAAACAAAATTCAAAGTTAAAATAAAAGATTTAAATGTGAGTGAATTTAAACAGTATAGTGTAAATACAGAGCTAAATGTATATATGGAGCTAAACGGCTGAATTTAGTACTAAATGCTTGAATTCAAAATTTATTGTGTCAAATTCATTCCTTAAAGTTTTACAACCTAATTTCAAGGTTCTAAGCATCAATTCAAAGTGTTAAGTCTGAACTTAAACTGTAGAGTTTAACGTATGAATCCGGAGCTAAATATTTGAATACATACCTATTTTTAAAATAAGTTTGCAGGGGATAGATTATCCAATTTTATTTTGTGACAATACGCCTGAAAGAAACAAAGATAAAAGATGGTTGTCCTATGCTTGGTTTCAATTGTGAATGGCCCGGAGCACACTCTACTTTCGATGGCCTCACCGTATCACACATTTTGTAACGTTTACCTCACCTGATCACATATTTTATAACGTTCACCTTGCCATATCACATATTTTGTAACTTTTTCGTAACGCCTTTGTCGTGTCACAATGTTCGTGATGTTTTTGTAATGCATTCATCAGGTTACGCTCCAGATACAGCGTGCGTAAAGAAGCTTCACTTCAAAAATCACGGTAACCACAAACCACTCCACGGTGTTCTATGTACTTTACACATTAGACCTAATTTAGAATTAATTCATACCTAATTGGAGGTCTCTTTCAATGTGCTTAGTTTTGTGTAATATTACATGAAGTGACACATTTTAGAATAATTGTACATCTGCCATTCATGAAATGAATTGCCTGTAACATTTGCAATAAACGTTATTTAAATTGAATTATAAAAATATACGTACCTATAGTGATGTCATGGATAAACTGAATAATCCGCTTAACTTTGTAATCCAATTAGCACGCCACTGCTCTCAACACTAATCCACTTCTAAAAAAAAAACGATAAGGGATGCTGTGCATATGGGCATCATAATATCCCTTTTAAAGTTGCTTAGGGTGCATTATACTATTGCGGTCTATGAAACCGTGTCTTTTTGGTTGACACTACATTTGTCCTTTTTGCCGGATGTTTAATGTCCGTGAAATAAATACATGAATCGGGGTGACAAAACATCAATATAGTGTATTACGTAAGATGTGCGGAACGGCATACACGCCCTTAATAGAAAGTTAAATATCGACGCGGAAGAAGGATTCTCGGTTCGTGATTTGTCATGAGATATAGATCATCATGTTTTATATAAATATTGACGTTCGGTTATTTGTAAAAACCCAAAATAAGTTGCAGCTGGATACATATAGAATTAATACAATATGCACTTGATCAGATTACGTAAAATTTGGGAAATTCTTCTATCGTGCAGCAGCTCTATGGGTCCAACATAGCCCGAGCTGGAATTGTCACTAACATGTCAGGTCCGATCACATGTTGCTATTCCGAGTTTGTGATGGGGGGTGCTGAACGCATGGCGGGGTGGGGTGGCTATTGATGGGGTCTGGATATCCAATTTAAGGTTTGCCGATGATACAACTCTTATTGCTGCTACCCAAGGCGAATTTTTAATTCTACTTAATTACTCTTTCGTGTGTAAATTCAATATTCTTTAGCCCAGTACCGGGCAACGTCAATGGCATTTTCAACGGGGTTCCATTAATCATCCAGGGTACAGTTATGAGGACATGCAGCAGGTGCTCCATGTTTTGGGTTTCGCTGCATTCACAGTAAATACCCTCGTTGATGATTAGCCCCCATTTAGCTTTATTGGTTTTAATAGGGGCAACTCCTGTTCTGATGCGGTTGAGGGATTTCCAGCTGACCCAATCAAGGTGTCGGCCGGTGGGGTCTTCTTCTTTAAGTGGATTTTCAGGAGGTGCTTTCATAAAACCTTTTCGAGATCGGAGTCTGCTGGGTCGCTGGAACTCACCAAAAAGCGGGTGACGCTCGTCGAACATGTTTTTGAACTTCTCAGTGTGTTCAACCATTTTAAGGCGCTGTAATGGAGCTGCAAAACTACAGGCTCTGTAAAGTCGGGGGAGGTTTTTTAGCTTTCATACACCCAGTTACTATTCGGCACGTTTTATTTAAAGCAACATCAACTTGTTTCGCATGACTCAGTCTATTCCCGTTCTTAGAACCGAAGAGTTTGCGCCCCATTTACTTCCATTTAACTTTCTTAGAATGTTATTTCTAGCGCTGACCTTTTGACGGGTTTTAGACAGTGGTACTTATATGTCAAAGTCCTGTCTAGGATAACTTCGAGATATTTAGATTTTTCTGTGTATTCCAGCGAGCCACCTTTCCATGAAATGTCGAATTTTCTTGTAACCCCTCTGTTGCGAGATGGAAAGCAGAAACCTGCATCTTGGAAGGGTTAGGTTTTAGTGAATTTCGGTCGTAGTAGTCAGCCATTGTGTTGAGTGCCGCTTCCAGTTTATGCTCGACGCTTTTAAAGTTGGTGTCTTGCACAGCTATGGCCAGATCACCAGCACAGAGAAAATGTTTTGAATATGCAGGGAGTGGTTGGCCGTTCGTATAGATATTAAAGATGCTGCCTTGGGGCAGTTAATTTTTTTATTCTCTATCTGCTCTTTTATTACTCAGGGTGACGTAAAATCGTCGATTTTGCATCATTGACCCAATTACCCTCAGTAGGTTGTAGTCCTTAATTGTTGCATATAGTTTAGTCAGGAGGTGTTTGCGGTTGATGGTATCGTATGCGGCGGTCTCGCGGTCAAGTCTACAATAGCGACTCCAGTGATCAGCTTTTGCTCGTATCCCCTCTCAATATGATCAGTAAGGGCTAAGACCTGTCCTGTACATGATTTTCCCGGCTTGAAGCCCACTTGCTGAGGTATAAGTTTCGTTTCTACGATTTTCCCCATCCATTTGAGTATCATTCGCTCGTATATTTTGAAGAGATGGCACAACAAGGAAATCGGTCCATAGCTACTGTCTAGTTCTGGGACTTTAGCCGGTTTGAGAAGGGCTCACAATTTTAGACTTTCGCCAAGATTTCGGAGTTTTGTGACTTTTGATGCATTCCTGAAACAGTTTTAAAATCCAGTTTTTTATTGGTGGGCAGAAGTTTTTAATCTACTCGGTGCACAGATCGTCTACGCCTGCGGCCTTCCCGGTTCTCATATTGTTTATGGTGTCGTTGAGTTCTTTTAAAGTCTATGGTTGTTTCAAGAGGTTAATCTCGTTTGTTTGGTCTCTCTCTAGCTTTGGCGTTCTAGTTGTCTTTCCTGTTTTTCCATTCTTCAATAGCTGGTGGGCGATTTGGTCAGGTTTGATGTTGCTGACTTGTTTCCTTTCAATTGGGTCGCCATCAATTTTTTTTAGAAAATGCCATGTAATCTTACTACTATGGTCCATATCAATTTGCTCCACTTTGTATTTCCATCTCTGTTGTCTGGCATGACTCAGCTCCTGAAGCATTGAATCACATTCGAAGATGGGTCCCTTTCAAAAAGTTCTTGATACCTCTGGAGCAGCTCTCTGGATTCGTTGGAAAGGCCAGGGATATACTGTTGTTTACATCCTTGGGATGATATTTCTTGACACTAACCTCACATGTCCAATAAATCGTTCGTAGTTCTCTGGTATGGGCTCCAGGTCACTTATAGCCGAGTCCAGTCGGTTTGAGAAATCCTGCCAATTAGCTTTTTTTTACAATTAAACCGACGCTTAAATAGTAAATGGAATAGTTGGTGACTTGATCGCCGCATATGCGTCCATTCCTATTGGTCTGTGTTGACTTTTAGGCACGGGATCATATACTCTTTTAATACATTGGCCTTCCAAAGTGTGTCTAGTGAAACATATATCAGGGTTATATCCACGTTTCCAGATGTTGCTATGGAAAGAGTGTGAGAGTTTGGTATCGTGGATAAGGGTAAGGTCATATGTTTCTGCCCCTTCTTCGACCAGATTTCCGTTTGTATTGTATTCTCTGTAGCCCCAGGCTGGGCTATAACTATTAAAGTCGCCCCTGTGACAAATTTAATCTCCTGGGAGTCGAAATTCGATGATGAGAATTTCTGCTGGGGGCTTGTAAACGGAGGTGACAGTGTAATTTTCAATCTCCACTGTTAGTATTTCGATATTGTTTATGTTTGATGACCCGACTGATGTTAGTTCTATGTTAGGTTTTATAAAGATTGCACTCCCGTAGTTATTGTGAGGCAGTTCGATGACCAGCCGCATGCCCGGGATATTGGGTTGTTTTTGCGTGTGGTCCCTGTGTGTCTCCTGAATGCTAAATATGGCATTTGTCGATTTTGCAGAACTGGGATAGTATTTCCTGTTTATGAGTCGTAATACCCTCTATATTTATGGATGCCATCGTCAAGGTCGGTTCTGACAAGAACCCTTGATGGTTGTTTCTCATGTCGCTCTAAGATGTGAGTCGATTCGGTCCGGTGGTGGAAGGATTGGCCGTCTAATAAAAGACGTTTCCAGGGGACGCTGGAAATAGTATTTTTTTTTGCTTACCGTTTTCTGATTTTTAGATACTATTACGCTCGTGGAGGCTCCTTCCTTGTCCCCCTTTAACTCTACTTAACACCCTTGAGCAGCATAGTGCAACATAAAAACACAAAGTTATGCTCCCTACATGGCAATAATCCTGAAACAGCATCCGTAGGCCGTTGTTGGGTAGTCCAAAGTTTTTGTATATATTCTTCGATCGATAACTCAGGGGGTTGAAATTAAAATCTGTCCAGTCATCAAGTGCAGTCAGCCATGAGAAAACTGACTGGAATTTCCTGATAAAAATATCACCAAGGCCACCAACATGTCGCTTGTTTAGTATCTTGTCTTTTAAATATGGTTCTGAAACTTGGATCATTAGAAGGGCAGATCGCCAACGCATAGACACTTTTGAAATGTGGGCTTGGAGAAGAATGTTTAGAGTTCCTCATACAGCCCACCGAACTAAAGTTTCTGTATTGAATGAACTCGGAAATCCAAAGCGACTAAATTCCACTGTCTCGACGCATATCCTGATGTTGTTTGGCCATATCCATAGAAGTGATAATATGGGAAACTCATTGTCCTGGGCCATGCCCCGAGAGAACCACGTCGTATCGTGGCCGTTCTCGTACAGGCAAAGTGGCTTAAGCCCAAAATGTAACAAATGAGATAATGACATTTGAAATTTTCGTTTTGGTACAAAATATTATTTACTTAACATAACGCGAAAGTACAGCCACCTCACAGTTCCATTATGGGTCGTAATTAAACCAATAGGAATGCAGAAAAGTGACAGTTAATGGGTGGTGCTAGATGCAATTTATGAAATTTGGAAAATATAAAACAAAACCAGTAACTTTTTTTACTAGATTAGAACTGATTTTTGGCATGCCTTGGGTTAGTTTGGGTTAGCCGGATATCGTGATGATGCAAGGCCACTTTTTAGAAAACTAAATGTCCTAACACTACCAAGATATTATATTTATGAGTCATGATTTATGTCCATAATAATTCCGAAAAATACGTTAGAGTGGATGAGCAACATCATTATAACACAAGAACGCATTATGACCTACGTATACAGTTTCTAAGGCTGGGAAGGTCCTGGAGTGCCACGCTGCATTTTGCCCCTGCAGGCTACCTATCGAGGTGAGGGAACTGCCAATATTATGATTTAAAGCTGTGATTAAAGGATATTTATTGAACAAAGTATTTTATAGTGTTGATGTCTTTTTAAATTGTAATGTATCAAAGGCTGACTTGTTCTAGTTAGTCTGCTTTGATTCATTTGAGTGCGATGTTTAGTATTGTGTGTAATTGAGTTGACAGTCCCATCAATTTTATTTTCTGTAATTTGTAGGTTTAAGTCTATTTTATATTTTTATTTGTAGTTTTATTCCTCAAGTTGTACCTAACTAACTTTTGACGATTGGTAAGACTTTGAAGTTTTCGTCATGAATAAATCTATTGTCTATTGTCTATAGTTTGGGTTAGTTTCTATTGATTGCAACCCCGAAGCGACCGGGGGGCATGCGTTTTCCCTCGTTTATTTACCTCCGCCCATTAACCACCAATTGGTTTAATTAAGTCCCATAACGGAACTGTGGGGTGGATGTACCCTCGCCTGAGACTAACCTTGTTTTAAATTAAGGTGGTAAATTAGAATTAAATTTCTGTTCTGTACCCAGTCAGTATCAGTATGAGTATCAGAAGGGGTGGCCCCTAGCGGGTATTGTACTTAGGCCATCAATTGGGCCCGTTGTGTCCCCAGTCCGCATTAGAGAACCTCCAGGATGGCGGTCCTCCTTAAGAAAGCCCGCATCTCCTTCAGACTAACACGACGCACTGAATCTGGCTAGATCGACGTCACGCCAAAGATTCTCTATCTTGCCCACGCGAAGTCCGGGCATTCCGTAAGTAGATGATATGGGGTCTCGTCGTCATGCATGCACCATCTACACTCCCCCTCCTCTGCAGTTCTCAGCAGGGTCAGGTGCCATCTAAGCCTACAGTGCCCTGTGTAGAATCCTACCAGGGCCCTGCACTCGGTCCTAGGTAGGCACAACAGCCCCTTGGCGAAACTCTTCGCGGGCCCATGTATCATGAGCCTCGTATGTCTCATCCCCGAAGCCGTCCGCCATACCCCCTCCGCCCGGCCCTCCATCCAGGCCTCCAAAGCTCTTTCGCGAACACTCTGGGCGATCCCCACACAGGGATCCGGCCCCAAGTATCTGCGTGCGGAGCCTTCTCTGGCTAAGGCATCAGCGGCCTCGTTTCCCGGTACACCCGAGTGTCCCGGTACCCAGACCAGCGTAACCTTTTTAAGCTTTGTAAGTTCAATCAGCCAGCTTCTACACTCCCTTACCAACAAAGAGTGCGTGCGAACCGACTTCAGCACTATTAGTGCGGCCTTGCTGTCGGAGCAGAAGAAAATCCTCCCACCACCGACATTAAGCC
Source organism: Pissodes strobi (assembly GCA_016904865.1). Lineage (NCBI taxonomy): Eukaryota > Metazoa > Arthropoda > Insecta > Coleoptera > Curculionidae > Pissodes > Pissodes strobi. Next base: position 127,903 of record MU181929.1, on the reverse strand, counting down.
TTAACGACTCCCAGACCCCCATCATGATCGCAAAAATTTCCGCTTGGAAAACCGCAGTGAGGCGGATAGTTCTCGTACCTTAAAAGACAAAAAAAATCCAATTTAGAAAAAAATTTGGCTTAGGCCACTTTGCTTTGTCACATGAGCTAAAATGTGGTATATAGGTCAGCATAAGTTAGAAGTTAATAAGAGAAATATATTTTTTTATAGAAATTGAAAAATCGAACTTCTAAGAGAGTAAAAAATAATACTAAAAATGTTCATACTATACATTTATACAGGTATATCCTCATCATCATTGGGAAATCTAGTAAAATCATCAGAAACATCTTCAGTTGTTTTAAGATTCCTATAGAAATCTTGACAATTGAGAGGTATGAATTGCATTAAATCCGTTAGATCAGCGTTTTTTTCTTATCTATGCTGCGACCTCTCGGATATAGCAAGTCCAATGTATCCAGTGGGAGAGTATGATTTCCCTAACTAACACCAACTTCGTTGAAGGAAACCATTTTGCTTAAATAATTAAAAGGGTTGGTTTTCCTAAAACTAATCCATTGTATCTTCAGGCCTAAATACAAATATTAATTCGGTACACCAACATCTACAAACAAATAAACCACACTTATTAGCCATTACAGAAACACAAGTATGTTCTACAACAACAACAGTAAACTCCCTCTACCCTGGTTACGACCTACACTCCTGATTAAGACTTAAGTTCGGAATATGCCTTTTTGTTCGAAGCAACCTTTCATGTCACCGCGAGGACACACTCGAACAACCTTGACCTCACTTCCAAGGGATAATCAAGGTCATATGCTGTCTCTATCGCCCTCCGAGCGATAGAGCCTACTAAAGTTTTTTTACAACACTAGCTACCACTTAGAATTCGATAAAGGTCGATCACCCCAATTCAGAAATAATCGTTCTGGGAGATTTCACTACCCATAACACCAACTGGCTCAAACATCATAACAAGATCGACAACGGAGGTAGAGAAGCTGAAACATTTGCCATCGGCTGCGGGCTAACTCAACTTGTAGACGAACCAACTCGGATATCAGAGAGGACTGAATTTGCCGCCCTACTGGATCTTTTTCTAACCACAAATCCTGACCAGTACACAATTACAGTAGGTCCGCCATTAGGTACTTACAAAGCTTTGCCACTTCGACAAAAGGACCCACAATTGCCTTGTAAAATCTGACATTACAATTGTGCAAACTGGAAGGTCTAAGAGAGTTCTACCTGGATTTTCCTTGGCTCGACGTCTGTTTTGGCACTGACGACCCGTCAGTCTGTTGCGAAGAGATTACGCAAGTAATCTCGTCAGGAATGGAAGCTTATATTCAAAATTCTATCAAGTTACCGTCAAAAGAAAAGCCCTGGTTCGACAGAAGATGCGAAAGAACAACAAGCCTGCAAGTACTGAAAGCAAAATCAGACCGCCGAAAATCGCAGTTATTTTATCGAAGCGAGAAACGAATGCAGACGTGGTATTAACGAAACTGAGGATAAACACAATCAAAGAAACAGGAATAAAATTTTGCAATGCTCCAGTAGCTCTAGGAATTTGTGGTCGGTAGCAAAGGCAGTCAGTAATAACTTTACAAAAACGTCTCTTTCACTTTGACAGATGAACGCGCCATCACGTCGACTACAGCTAAAGAAAAAGCAAACATGCTCGTCGAAATGTTATCATCGCACTCTGCTTCAAACGCCTCGCATGGAAAGGCTCTTCTCTCCGCCATATCCAACATCAACACTACCATAACAAAAGCTAAGTTTCACCACCGTAACATTCGTAAAATCCTAAAAGAGCTAGATACGCAAACGTCATCAGGGCCGGATGGAATACCTGCCATCGTGGTAAAGAACTGGGCCAACGAATTAACACCCATTTTTCCAGACTTTGTTCTCTGTCTAGCCGAAAAGCGATTTACCCATCTTCTTGGAAAGTCCCTCGAGTGTAACCTGTTCGAAAAAAAGGCAAGAAAACCACGCCGTCGAACTATCATAGCCCAATTGCCTTGCTTCCATAATCTCAAAAGTCATGGATCGTATAGTCAATCAGCAACTACTCAAGTATCTCGAGACTGGAGTAGGGTAATTGAGGACTACGGAGAATCTCGAGCGATTGCGTTGGATATTTCGGAGGCATTTGACAGAGTTTGGCATGACGGATTGCTCAACAAACTACCGTCCTTCAGACTGCCAGCGTCTCTCTGCAGCTGGCTTCCCAGTTTCCTTAAGAACCGATCTTTGGACATTGCAGTTGATGGACACATCTCAGACACATTCACTATTAAAGCGGGAGTGCCTCAGGGCGCAATACTTTCACCAACTCTGTTCCTCATTTATATTAATGACCTGCTGACCGAAACCAATAATCCTGTTTACAGTTTTGTCTCCCAATTTAGATCAGGATAACCTTTACCAGCGACTCAGACTTATAACCGCAGACAGGAACAGATTACAACAATTAATCAAGATCTGGAGAAAGCTCGAACCTGGGGCGACAGGAATTTGGTCCAGTTCAATGTAGCAAAAACCCAAACAGCCACGTTTACCAAGAAAGCCAATACGGTGGGATACCATTTATTAGGTAAAAAGAAAAGCTATTGTCGGCTAAGAATGTCTCAACCTTATAAATGTAATCGGCCTTTCTGAGAATAACCAAAGAGTTGCCCTGATCTGCTTTAGAAATAATTTTAACTTTTAATTTGAGTTTTTTTAACTTTTGAAGTAAAAATTAGAAGAACGAGTGTTAAATTTTGAGAGGTTTTTCTTTGTGTTATATAGAATATTCTGAAAATCATTGCGGATTATTTTTTTGATGGTGGAATCATCAAAGATTTGTTCGACCATGACATCGAGCTCAACTGCGAGCTGCAAAACATCACCTTCAGAAAGAGAGGGTCTCAGACAATGATTAAGCCCTAAATTCAAAAGCTCAATTTCATCCGAGTTAAAAACTGTATCTGTCAAGTTCTTAATTCTTTCATGAAATTTAAAATTTGAGAATCGCTTAGAGGCAGACGTAAATTTCTGTAAGTTAAAATTGTTTTTTTGTTTAATTAAAGTGTCTAGTTTTGACCTTACTCTCGAAAATTTAAGATTTTTAGCCTCTGAGAGTTCATCGGAAAAATAAAAATCAATTGCAAACCTTTTTAAATAATACGAAAGATAATATAGATACTCTCTCAAAGAGTGGAATCTATAAATTGTCATGCAATTCTTGTGAAAACACCTACATTGATTGAACTTGCAGACCACTCAGAGTCCGTATCAGCGAACATATTAATAGGAATAACTCTGCTTTTGGAGAACATTTGCGTAATTACAATCATAGTTTTAGCCCTCACTCTAACTCAGAAATCCTACAAAGCATTTCATAAAAAAATTTCAATAGACTAGACTTTTTAGAGGATATCGAGATCAACAGCGAGCTGCTTCAAAACAACCATTGCCTCAACACTCAGGTTATTCTTAACGGATCATTCATTCCTTTATACAGGATACTTCTTGGCGAGAGTCCTTTTGTGTTTACGCATATAATATTCACTTAATTAAGTGTTTTCTTTCTCTCATTTTCTTTAACCAATAAGGGAATTTGATTTATTTTCAACTCTTCATAGCTCATGTTTTGGGTGGAGTCAGTCTTGCCCATATCTACTACACTGATTATAAATACCATTAACAAATCATTTATTTATCAATTGTCCAATAAGAATTTAAGCAACCCAACAAGGGGGGGGCAGTCTTGTCTTGTGGATTGGGTCGGGCTGATGTCTGCTTTTAATATGGTTATTCTTTAATTTAAGTTCTGTCTTTTTTTCCACTTTTTCAATCATTTCGAGTTGAGTTGGTCTTGCCCATCTCGGCCACATTAATATTAATACCCTTAAACAATTTTTTTCTATCAATGTTAAAACATGAATTAGCAACCCAAAAAAAATGGGGGGGGGGCAGTTTGGTAGGTTGTGTCGGGCCAATGTCTGCTTTTACTTTAGTTACTATTATTCTATTATTCACTTAATTAAGCACCTTCTCTTTTTCCAAAAGATTTACTTTTTAGGTCATTGTTAATACTCTCAATTATATTTTATAACATTGATTACATCAACCTCATCTAGCTTAGTGGCAGCCAGTCTGTTCTCCAGGCTTACTTTATAAAATCAGGTATTTCATTTTTGGCCTCTGAACGTAAGACTTGTTTTAAGATTTAAAAATTATCTCTAATGTGGCGGATCACTTCCTGCGCCTTCAGTCTGCTTGTCAAGACTGTCAACCTCAACTACGACACATTTCTCGTTTCACCACAAGCGTGGTTTATCCATCGTTTTTTGTCTTTAATTTAGAAATATGTGAACATTTTTAGAATTGTGACTTTTTAACTTGTTGATTAAGATGTGACCATTGTCTATTGGTGTTGATTGTTTTATCTTCATTGATATGTTCTTCGTTTCCATTGACAAGTAAGTGAAAGAACTTCTACCATTTTCCTTTTTATTCTACTAGATGTAAAAAATCACACAAAAAATCACCATTCTCACCTTACACACTTAATTTAATGCGTTTCAAATTTTAACAATCTTAGAATCTAGATATAACAATATCAATTATATCAATTCATTTTCCTTAAAATCTCACAGCAGCGACTTTCTTTCCGTTAATGGGTGGTTCCTTTACTTACTTTCCAAGTAACAATGATGATGGCTTAGGTCGAAAGGGCTCTGTTACGCTTATATAGGAAGTCCTTTTTGGAATAAAAAATTTGCATGGAATACAAAATGAGTTTCATTTAATATGTTTCGTACATGCACACAGCCTCTACTCTTCACTTATTTTTAATGTTCAATAAAATTTAATTATAAAAATAGGGGGTTTCCATTTAAAAAAAAAGAATTTTAACGATTTTGTCATTTAAATTATTAATGTTAGTGCTTGGTCACCCTATATTTATTTATTATAAAATGTTAACACGGACCACTAAAGTAGATCTTCTTCTACAAGGAATACAACTCAAATTGAATAATAAAGGATTTTAATGGGAGAAATTTTTAGTTATATTTAGACCTGCAAACATCATTTTTGACAAACAAATTTTTAATTCTTTTCTCATAGGTTAGAATTTAAATTTATATACCCTGCTTCACTATTAAATTATAGTACAAATCAGGGTCGTAGATAAAGGGGGGTATTATGGGGTTTGACTCCACCCCCCCCCCCCCCCCCCCCACGGTTTCAAAAAATGTTTGCCTCCGGCAGCCCTGCGGGACTTTTTATCTTAAGTCGCTACAAGTTTTCTTCCTACCTAACCTAAACCCCCCCCAATGAAGAACGCCTATCTACAGCCCTGGTACAAATATTCTGTTAAGTCCCTTGCATATTTAATAAAACTACGTTGTAAAATAAATAATCGGCCCGAATGTTGCAAAATGTGGTCGAACTTTCTTGACTTTATCCTATATCTCATATTATGTGTGAAATAATATCTAATATCTCCACTATATGCCAAAATTTGAAACACGATGATATACGAATGCGACCGACTTCATAATAATATTAATTAATTTTCCTAATAAATACAGGACGTAAATAACAACTCACTCACCAAGAAGGAAAAAAGTAGAAACGCAAATTTATTATTAATGTATACATACGGGAAAATGCATGACTATCAATGTTTATGCGTTATAATCGCTCGAGTGATAACATTAATTCTTCCCATGAAGATTCTCATCTAAACTCGATCATTAAATTAGCAGTTGGTTAACTGGAACCTAATTAAAGATGCATTAAAAGTCTCGAATAACGATCTCTTGCTGACACTTTCATTAAAAACGCGACAAAAGATCGATCGGAATTAATTTCGAATAAATATTTGTAGAGTAGTAAACCTGAATTCGCTACCTAACGGATACTTTTTCTAGTTTATCATTGCAGATTAAGGCAACTTTTTCTGTTGTATAAAGTTTGTTACCTAGAGCTATCATATACGTTCAATCGCTGATATACAGGGTCTTCCAACGAGGACTGAACAGGGGTTTATTTTTAATCTTGTGTTTGTTGAAAAAAAATCGAAAATTGCCAATCAATGTACCTATTTTTCTCTGTAGAATTCTAAAAGTCACAAAAAAACATCTGGAACTAAAACAAAGGAGTTACGCTATGGATAGGGTGTTTGAACATACTTTCTTTATACGATTATACGATTTTTGGAAAAAAGGCATTTTTATGTACATTTTGATTAAATATTTAATATTGCGATAGCTGTTTTTATCATATTTTACTGTTTTGTCAGTTATAACTTTCGTTTAAACTAGTTGAAATAAGGTAATACACTAAAACAGAGTTTTATCCACAATACCGAAACAGAATATTTGCACTCGACGCGCGTTTCGCTAACCATGTTAGCATCATCAGGAGATGATTAAAACTAAAATTAAAATCTACCTAACACCCCCCCTAATTTTTAGTTTTAATCATCTCCTGATGATGCTAACATGGTTAGCGAAACGCGCGTCGAGTGCAAATATTCTGTTTTGGTATTGTGGATAAAACTCTGTTTTAGTGCATGTTGCCGAAGGTTCCAAACCCCAACGAAGGTAATACAGGTAAAATTAATTTTAAATTCTTCAAAATAACAAAAAAAGAACAATTTTTTTTTGTCGAAATGGGATATAGATACTCATTTGATGAGTGACTACAGATTATTAGTCTATTCTACAAATGCCAAGAAAAAGCAAGACAAGCAATAGGAAGATATGTTGCAAATTTTCATAGAAATCTATATATCAATACAATTCTAAGGATAGAAAATCTATTTGACGAAAATAAAGCTTTACATGATAGAAAATGAAATTCACAAAATTCTGTTAAATAAAAATAAAACCACTAATAGTTTATGTGTTTAATGTGACCACAGTTGTTCTTGAAACAAAATCGATGACCTCTTTGTAGGCTTTCTAAATATGCTGTTAAAATGTGATTTTTCTGGTTAAGACTATTTATTTCCGTTGGATGGCCAAGCATAGGTTCCATATATTATAGCATTTCGGTTTAAAAAATGAACAACATCACGCGCGGAGTGCGGAGGTGCTCCGCATGTTGCCAGTTTAAATTTTGATATTCTGTCACTGATAAATCTTCCAAAAGGTTTCAATTTCGTTTTCTAAGAACTCAAGAGTATTCTTGTCCACTTAATGCCCCGTTAAAAAATATTGGACCCAAAATTTTATTTTTTTTATGCAACACCAAACATGAATAGAAGTCCTCCCTTGAAATTTAATAGTCTGAAACTTACTTGGATTTCCAACGGTCCATTGATGACTATTATGTTTACTGAATTCTCGCGAGCCATGTGAAAATATTGCTTCGTTGGTCCATACAATATCTTTTAATAAATTAGTGTCTTCGTTCTCTTGTCGAGCTACAATTTGGGAAACAAATTGGAACCGAAGTTCTTCTTATGCCGGTGTTAGATGTTGAAGTGGAAGAATACAAAAAGGCTTGAATTTATGAATTTTTAAAGTGCCTTGGGTAACTCTTCTACGTCTTACACCCCCGTACTGAAAGCAGCGAATATTAACTACGACAAGAAGGTCCACTTAATGGCAAGAGAGCACTACAAAGGGATCGTCGTTTATTTTCTTCGTTGCCTGGTAACGATCGGCGAACTTCGCCGCACACAGGTTGAATTTAAATAAAAGCTGGCCATAAACGATATTTTCGTTTGCGGTATATTTAATCAAATTTATGACGAAATTATTTATAGCACTCTAACACTCTATTTGGCTTTGGAAAAACACAGTTGATATCTTCTGAATTGTTTGCAGCTCCCTGTCAAACTTACGTTATGGTTTTTTTTATTATTATCACCAAATAAATTTTTTAATAAAGTTTGTATTCAACTGGCTGTTTCAAAAAACTGTTAACGTTTTTAATTAGTTATTATTGATAACAATACTCAAGGTATGTAATAACTAATATTTAAAAGATTTTGATTTTGTGCTAATGATGTCACCATATTTCCGAATACTAATATTCTGACAAAAGACATCAAGAAGAAAATGTTGCCCGATTTTTCCCCATCTTTTAATATTTAATTAAATTTTGGCCTTTTGGGTGATTTTAAAATTGGTTAAAGGTTTCGCACAATATTTTTACTGTATATTTCATTCCTATTTTGTAATACAACACAACTAAAAAATAGCGATATTATCTTATATCGAATATTGACTCGACTATAGAATTTAGGCGTGAAAATTAATCTAACAAAAGGATGAGCTGATATATGGCCGCCGCGTCAAGGGTCGCCTGCCAACATGATTGTTTTATTTGTATCATGGCCTGCCGATATTCTGCTAGAATTCGCGCGGGGAAGGAGACACACCGTCGAGATGCCGCACACTGGGTAAAAATAGGCATTTTCCGGAAAAAATTCTTTAAGTATCTAAAAATGCTTCATAATTTTGGTTTTGGTTATTTTTCATATTTGTCATAGAAATGGTAACCAAACTTTATCCCAGGGGCGTCGATTTACGGGCCTTACCGGGGGCGGGAGGAATGCAAACCTTTTTAGAAGAACCGTATAAATGATAACATTCCGCATATACAAGGTGTTTCAAAAAAACCTACACAAACCTCTAGGGCTCAGCTAAAAGTAAGTTTAGTTTCCTTAATAAACATATCGAAAACTGACTCCTAAGGGGGCTACAGCTCCCTAAATGGGCTTTCCTGGAGATGGTTTTTCTGCAATATCTCTGAAACGGTGTTGAATGAATTAACGAAATTTGGTATACTCTCATAAAATTAAAAGTGTAAACAGGATTTTGTTTTAAATTAAAAAAAAATAATTCAGGGGCGTAGCGTATGGTGGGCTTCAATGTAAATTTTGCCCCAACTTTTCCGTTATTGAGATTTTTTTACCTTTCAGCCCCTAAGTCGAAAGTACTATTATTTTTACATAAAAAAGGTACTCTTGTCTTGTTATGATATGACGCACCTTTTTCGAGATAATTCAATATTAATGTTAAATAGTCAGTGTCTCGATAATTTTTTCGAAGTAGACGATGTCTGAAAATTAGAAATTCAACATAACTATCAGATTGTATGTTCCAAGAGGTGAAAAAAATATCACAGTTATATGCCAAAAAATCCTTTATTTCTAGCATACCGAGTGTTAAAAATATATGACATGCACACCCTGTATGTAGAATCACCGCCAACTAAGCTTTATCCGCAAATATCCGCAGATGATTTTTGCTTTATTACTTTGGCCAAAGTATATACTAAAAAAATAAATTGATAAGAAGATGTGGGTACATGTGGCTAGTAGTTAAATTACTTAAAATTTATGAAATGTTACAAAAAATTACTTTGTGTTTAGATTTTCAAGATTTAAGGTTTAAAATCGTTACATAAAAATTAAATAAATTAATATTTATAAGTATTAAAGTTCCTGCTTGTTTAGTAAAAAAGTTGGAACTAAGCAAGTTATTTGATGTAGCAAAAGCTGATAGGATAAAATTGTTATAATTTTCTATCTTGTTTAAAAATTTGGTATCAATTTGATTTAAAAAATATATTTCCATGTCATCCGGCATGAAATTTGGGCATACGAGTTAAAACTAACTAAAATAGTTATCTAAGAAGAGAAACAGAAGAAGAATTAGTTTATATAATGAAAAAGTAAAATTTTAATTTTTTCCTCCCACAACCCACTGTGTGCCGCCGCGGAAAGTGATCCTTCTTATCATATAGTTTTGCCCAAATACATAATAAAAAGATAAAGACTGATGTACTATACCGCTAACGTGCTAACACTCCGTTGAGGTTATGTGTTGGTGTTATACCTAATTGTGCAACAACTGAAGTACTGAAGCCAGATTATCAGAAAATGGCGCGTCGAAATGAGGAGCATTATAAGATCCTTTACACAAATAGTGCCCTATATACAAAATCGGCCTCTCCTATTGGTCAATTCGCATGGGCCTCCGCTCGCTTCGCTCGCTACGGGGCCTCACAAAAAGGAAACTAACCAGGTGCTAACCCAAACTAACCCAAGACGTACCCAAAATCAAGAAAAAAACTGTTTAGAAACGTAATCTTTAAAAAAAAATAAAAAAAGGAACGAGGATCGAACCCAGGCCGTCTAGGTGAGACCCAGCTGTCTAAACACTCCCGAGAGCTCTTGGCAAAAATTGATTGCGTCACGAAGACATATTGTAATACGAGATGGATCAACCAATAGGAGACGTCAATTTTTACATAGTGTACTATGTGTAAAGGATCTTAAAATGCAAATGAGGATCCCTTATTGACTAAATATGTAACGTGCGCAGTTTTCCCTGCTGCTATCTTGTTTGAGCATTTACGTTTCTCTGGTTTTTTTGCTTCATACTTGTACTGAAAGTATTTTCAAATGTCATTTAAATTACCCTTAACTCAACGCATTATTAAATTATTGGAATTTTAAAAGCTATATCTGTTGTAAAGTCATCGGTACCGGGTGGGCAAGAAATTGAATAATCGATTAAACGCTTAATATTTTAGCAAACAACTGAATAACCGATTAATCGATATAATCGATCATCGATATTTTCTGAAATATTAATCGATAAGTCGATTAATCGGTAATTTCTTAAATTCGACAATAATCGAACAATCGATTATTGTCGCCCACCCCTAATCCCATAATATTGTAGTAAGTGAAACTGAAGCTGAAATTTCGGCATAATCATTATTGCTGATGCATGACTGATGTTATTATAAGAAGAGGTAATAAATACTTTGGCTGAATCAGCAGATAAAAATTTATAATTTAGTTTTAATTTGTAAATATGGCTTTGATATTACCTTGGGATAATCAGAATATAAGCAAGTGTTTTTGAACAACAGCTGCACTGATGCTTCTATATTTTTTACTAGTTTCGTTCATATTAGATTAATTTAAGAAAGAAAACGATAACTCTGAAATACATGTATGGCAAAATATCAGGCCCTCATCAACGCGTTTCTGTCGTCCGCTTAACATTCAATTTGCTCGTGAGACTCCTGAATTAACCTTTGCAAAAACAAAATTTGGATCATCGAATTAAAAATTTAAAACCTTTTTTTTACAACGAAGAAGACCTTAATTTTCAAAATCATTTTCTAAAACGATTTATGAACTTACAATTGATTTTTATACATGATTTTTATCGTTAGTGATAATTGATACGCCCTATATATAGATATAGACGATGAGCAAAAAATTCAACAATTATTTCTCTAAAACACGATATATTAAACGTATAATACTTAATAACTTGTATGTCTTATTTCTGGTAAACCTTATTATGGCCAGCTTTCCTAGAAATTCGACCATTGCGCGCCAGGTCCAAAGGTCACATGCCAGTATCATGCTAGTTTTCGTGCGGGGAAGGAGACATACCGTTGACGTGTCGCCGCGGAGAGTGAATCTTCTTATCGTAGTTAATATTCGCTGCTGAAAGTCTCGAACTGCATCCGAAATTGATTTGGTTAATTCACTCGAGAATAATTTAAAATGGCACGATCTCGATTGCTTTTTCTTTGTTGATTTCTTTTCTTATCATGTAAAATTTTTCTCAAGTCGATGTTTTTCTGTAATACCGACACGACTGAAAATATATTAATTTACAGGAAAGCCAATTAAATATTTTACGTTTTATGATTTAGCCAGAATATGCTTCAGACTGTTATTAATTTGGATTTGTTTGGGGCCATTCTCCAAAACAATTTCTCAAGTTTTAAATTATAACTGGCCTATAAAGATTTAGTAATGGTGAGACTATAAAAGGTATCTTATTTAAACAGTTATTTGAGTTGTGCTACTATTCCATCATAAGATAATTCAATTTTGCATAATATCACACTAATAGATTTTATAAAAAAAAAATACATCATAAAGGTAAATTTCAATGAAACATAGCTCAAAATTATTACGAAAATGCTACGTGGTACATAATGTCGTAGAATAATTAAAGGCTGGGTATTGAAAGACCAGTTATATTTTGATACAACATTTTTATCTACCAGCTTAAGATTTTCTTTTTTGCTTTTTTTATAGTCCTACCGTTTTATCGTATAAAGGCTTCAAAATGAAAAACTAAACTAAAATAAAGGCTTCAAAATGAAAAACTTTTAGTTGCACCAATTCGAGTATTTCGCTTATGGGCAATGGCGGCTCGTTAGAGAAAGCAAGGGAGGCCTAGCCTCCCCATAATTCATTAAGAATTTGTATTTTTTATTAAAAAATATATTTACGATTATTTATCAAAATATTTTTTATTATACCGCTGCCAATTGCTACTCTACCACTTCTAATATATGCAGTACGAACCACACGGCACCGTAGACAACGCACATTTCTTTTCTTTGAAAAACAATCGCAGTTTTGTAGCAGTCTTGTCTCATCTATTATGAAAGAAAGAGACGTAAATAGCCCGGGACAACTCATCATCGACACGAGAAAGAACGCTGGTGTGGAATCATAAATGACATACGTTATAGGATAGATACGTTGCCAGCCTAGTAGAGTCTGCGCCTCATCTGGCCTCGAAATAACTATGGCCTCCTGACTCGAATAAGCTCAAACGTGCCCTTCTTATTTTAACAGGTATACTATAGAGCTCATAGGCGGCTAGCCGCACAGGCACTTGTCTTTTAGCTACCTCGATTTCTTCCGCAGTTCCGCATTTGTTTTGATTTTTTTCGGGGCAAGCAGTTTTTAGAGGTTATCAGATTTTTTGGTGAGATTTTTATTCTTAATTTTCTTTATTTGTTCTTGCTCTTTAATTGAGGTAAGGTAAGGTTTTCTTACAATTTTTATATTGTTTTTTTATTAAAAAATGGACAAGTTAAATGAAATTAAACAATATTAGGATATCATAGGCTGGCTGCTAGTGAGCACAAATTTTAATTCATTAAATTATGAAAATAAACATTATAGCATTAAAACTTTAGGAAGATCCCAACTAAATTTAGTGTCTTTAAAATCAACAGATAACCATCAAAATTGCGGTTTTAATGTAAAATGGTATAAGAAAATATGATTGGTTAATCGGATCAATTAAACAGGGAAAGCTTTTTTGCCGGTCTTGCTTATTGTTTTTAGTGCAAACCGAATATTCAATATTGTCATGATTTAAAAAAAATACCTCGTTCAACTGAAAGACATTCTAAATAAAAGGAGCATATCTTTTCGTCTTGTAAATTAAAACTTTTTGGCAAACATATATCAATTTATCAACTACTTTTGATACTGCTCGAAAAGAAGCCTTAATTATTACCCATAACAATCAGGTTCGGGCAAACCGGTCAAATTTAAAAAGGCTTATTGATATAACTATATATTTGGCATCGTAAGAATTAGCTTTTTGCGGACATGATGAAACGGATGGCTTCATTAATCGCGAGAATTACAAGGAATTTTTGTCGTTTGAGTCAAATATGATTCACAATTCGAAATGTGCCTTTTTGCGTGGGAAATTGATGAAACGACAGATATTTCTTGTACTTCCCAACTTTCAATTGTATTTAGATCGGTTAAAGACGGTAAAGTTGTAGAGCGATTTATGGGTTTTCATGATGTTTCATCTGGGCGAAGGGCACAAGATTGATTTACTTTTTTTTTTTCGATTTCGACGTAAGCTGGTTGCACAAACATATGATGGGGCTGCGGTCATATCGATGGCGGGGCATTTAAATGGTTTGCAAACTAAAATAAAAGCAATATCACCTTATATGCACCTTTCACGTATTTCCATGCCCATTTAGTTCTTGGCAAGGCTTGCAATAACATTAAAGATTACCGCATATTTTTTTCAAATTTATCCGGATTCACGGCTTTTTTTCTAAAGAAGTTATATTTTAAATGAAATCTGCGATAGCCGAATACCCACTTTTACTGTTACGCGCTGGAAATGCACTTCTAGATCAGTATTTTCAGTGCATAAAAATAAAGACAAATTAATTGATGTTTTCGATTTTATTCTAAATAGTGAAGATGTAATAATGCAAATTGGTACGATCAAAGCATTAGGGAGGAAAGGGGTTTTAAGTATATTTTAACATACCACAAATTTTGTTTTTTGCTCGATATATTTAAATTGGTTTTTGAACATACTGTAGACGTGGTTTTTTCGATTCTTCAAAATTTACAGGCATTAATTATTCAAAACAGCGCTTAAATATGTAACGAATTGATCAGTTGGGCATCACTTTGTAATGAAATACTAGCTCAATCGCCAATTTGTAAGGATACATTTAGTTGGACACTAATTTGTAGCGAAAGTTAATTTATTTAGTTTAATTAAGTATGAGATTCGTTTTTTCTGAGGAGGTGAGTTGTTTTTTTTTATTAATTATATTTTGGGCGCCAGAGTTCCTAGAAACAATGCGAACTAAATATAAATACTTAAAGATCAATAACTATAAAGATAAGAGTATCAAAATTTTGCCCTTATAATTCGTGTCTCACAGATCTCGATCTTGCGATAAAATAAACAAAGGAATTTTAAAACAATAATATATTAATTTTATAATTAATTTACAAATATGAGTGATGAAATTTGAAAAATTGAAATCTATATAATCAGATGTAAATATAACTTATTAAATTGTTTGAAATATAGTTTTTTGAATAAACTGACTAGCAATGAGATTGAAAATTAAAAGACTAAAAAAAATAATAATAACAGATCGTTGGTCCTTACAATCACTTTTTCTTCTGACTGATTGATACTTAACTTCGTTCAGTTATTCTGTAACCATACGATCGTTAGGGTTATCCCGGACTTACAGGTAATCCGTGTGGCTATTCCCACCAACTTGCACGGTACAGCTGTCGTCGACGTCTCCAGTCAGTCGTAACATGAAAGAAATAGACAAGTCTTAGACCAACGTATACTGCTAATTAACTAATGTTCAGAGAAATATCATGTGGACCTCAGTTAGACTGTTATATAGGAGGTAGCTATCAATTGAAATTTTACTGGTTACAGCAGGTATAATCAGAACTTAAATTATAATTTTAAGTTGAGCAAAAATTATAAATAATTACTGTTACTCAAAATATTCTTTTTCTTTACTTTAATATATGAAATTTTAAAGAAATTATGACTGAATTTTAAAATTCAAAAGAAAATTATGAAACTACGTTCCAAACAGTGGCTCTCGGCAAATCTAAATAAAAGATAACTTGAATTTAATGATAAATAGAAAAATAGAGGTACAACCTATCTATAAACGAGTCTTATAACTCCAAATAAGTTAATTTCTATTACTCTTCTATATGGCCCTCGGCACATAAACGATAATTGAGCGTAATTACACCTCAATTAATTAAAGTTAAAGATATGGTAATCACCATCTCGCATTGAGATAGCAATTTAGATAAAAGATAAAGAAAAATAAACAGGTAAATTAATGTCAATACATCAGTGTTGAGACGCGACAGGGCAAGTGCTAATAATTATGTGCTTGATGTTACAAATAAAATGAAATTTTAATGAAATAAGCCTGAAAAGAAAAAATATTAAAACTAATAATACTATGAGGGAAAATTCAGAGAAATTCTACTAAAAATTCAATTTACTACCTTTACAGGAATATATAAAACTTACTCCAAGAATTTCTCAAATAATACTATTCAATTTGAATGGAAATACGTAAAATAAAGTGCGTGACCGCTAAACGATGAAATAATTACGTTCTCTGTAAATTTGGACTAAACCATTATCAAATTACATGAATTTGACTACTGAGATACGCAATTATCCACCAACAAATCGGTATCTCAACCCAACGGTCACTATAAAAAAATTAAGATTATTGAATTTGTATGTTAATCGAAAGTGTAATATAAAACTGCTTAATTCTTGCTTTAGCAGAATATGATTAAGCGAATCAGAAACAATTATTAATCATGTATTCAAAAAATTTAAAAATTAGTGAAATACCTACATGCAAGATGAATAAAATATTTCAAGATCAAAAACTAGCACTCACCTGGCACAAAGATGAAACGACCTCGCTTTCAAAATTTAAGACATTCAACAAATTATGATTTTCGACGTTTTAACTGAATATTTTATATCATGTGACTACTACTATGGGGCACGCGGCGTCAAACCAAAGAGATACCCAATATAGTAATCTATAGTAAACTAAATGCTTAAATTGCAGGTATTAAATAGCTTACTACGCTCTCCAATTACCAACTACATGAGATAAGCTCGTTCCCGAATAGATGTCACTACTCAATATAGTAATCTACAGTGAAACAAATCCGCAAATTGTAAGTATCAACCAGCGTACCTGTGCTTCTTAAATAATTAGTTGCACGAAATATACCCATTCGCGAATAGATGTCACTGACGGTGCACATCCCAAACATCGACAAAACATTCGTAATTGAACTGAATTTAATGGAGCGGAATAAGCTTATATTCCGTTACAAATAATTTAACTGAAATTTTGCAGAACTTTAGAAACAACGATCAATTTATTGACAATATTTTTGAATCATTAAATTTAAATGTCGAACCTCCTCTGGTCTAATTTTAATGATTTGATGGATTGTAACGTTGTAATTGTATCCGAATATTATATAGCGATTTTCTCTGTGTATTCGTTAAATTGTGGTATGGATTATCACAACATTACTAATACGAATGGATTTCAGTACAACGACCCATTTGATTGAAAATGGGATATATCGAAGGAAGTTGTAATTGAAGGTCTTTTCGCTTGAGCCTACCGTCGCGAAGGGCCGGTCATGTGGCTATTAAACCTTAATGCTGGTTGATGGTGGCCAGATAGTTTCTTTTAATCTTACAAAGCGTAGTAACGCATAACTTTTGTAAAATACCTACTATGCTGTTGTGAAACATTGTGTAAAAGGCTGTGTGAACCCTTTTATTTTAAAAGGTAGTTTCGACTCATGTGCCTCTAAGTAACAAAGCTATAAAAAATACCATTTTTCACCAGGGTCTTTTCGAGGGACCACTGCCCAATTGCTTGGGGCCTTCCTTATTTGAGTAGGAGCCCAGCCGTCTTTTCCAGCTTGGACCAGACAGATGTGTGTCCTGATTATCCCGACTGGTGATTAGGTCTTCCAATTACAAGGACAAAACACATCGTCAAGTCTGGTAGGATCAATTTCAATTAATAATAAATCAGCAAGGCTAATATGTTGAGCTTTGTTCTTTAATTATGGTGCAACTACCTTTAATTTTTCAAGTGAAAAGACTAAATATAATCTATCGAGAAGCACCTACAGGGAATATTACCTCCAGAGATACTGAGTTTTAGTTCGCTGAATTTATTTAGTGATTTTAATAAGAGACAGTTCTCTAATATATTGTAATTATTTTACCGTTTCCTCCCTTGGTATTATCTACACTTATATGATACAATTAGGGCGGTTATGCCATTTATATTAAGTTAATTATATCTATCTGTAAAACCCATGGCAGAAATTTAATTTAACTTATTTAAACTTTGCTATTGAACTTTCCGCTTAGATATCCGTCGAGTTGAGCTCAAATCTCCTTACGTAAGCGGCTATATTTCTATTTATTCCCTTCGGTAAAATCCCCTTTAGTTTATTGTTTTTGAAAATATATTACAGATCTTCTAGAATCCAGCTGCCAAGGGAATAAGTAAGAGTGGTTCAGCAATATTTATTCCCTAATATTTACAAAAAATTGTCCTTATATGTAGCAGTAGTAACTGAGTAGTGTTAAATTTTCTTTAGAGATATTTCATCTAATTGAACAGTATTAAATTTTCTTTTAAAATAATTCCTCTACTGGAATATTATTAAGTTTACTATTGAAACAATTCATCTAATTGAATAACATTAGGTTTATCATTAGGACTTAATTGTAGTAATTAATATAATACACATTGGAATACTGTTTACCATCAGTGGTACTGATAAGTCGGCGGCAGTGAATTTCTATCGCATTTTGAAAAAACAGTAACTGTCAATCGATAGTATTTCCTCAAATCGGGAAAGGTATATTGTTATACATACGCAGTTAGTTTTAATAAACTGGATTTTTGTATTCCTGGTGTTTATTTTGGAAACTCTATTTAGGCTATAATTTAATGATATTCTTATTCTTATTTTTTTCACAGGATATTTTTTCTAAATTTTATTATCCCATTTTCAGACAGATAGAATTTCTAATAAATTTCTTGCAGAAAAATTTAGTGGCGCCCGCTCTAACTTCCATAAATTTTAACCCACGCTTTTAAAAAGAACAAAACTACTAACGGCTATGTGAGTTAGACATATGGACCAGCTGAATGAGTAAATAGCAAATAAGACTGGTTACAGGATGCGACACACAAATTTTAACCTGCCACTTGTAACCATGATTCTTACCTCTCCCTCCTCTTTATAAGACCTATACTTCCCAACTCAGCCCAAATAAATTTGCTACTGCGTCCTTTTGATCCGCCTACTCCTCCCGTCCCAAAAACCTGGCTACGCCACTGAATGCTGTTATATATATTGTGTACAGTGGTTATCTTCGCGGACCTTAAGAATCTCGTACTTATCTTGTTTCCATATCAGATTTAGGGAAAAATACTAGATGCTACAACTAGGGATGCTAGATATAGATCGATGCATCGAAAACATAGATATTTTCGTTACGGTGCGTCTGTTTTATGCAACGTATCGAATTCCTATAAATATATTCGATGCATCGATATATCAATTTTGTAATCACAGGCATTTTTATTTTAAATTAAATTGCATCAAATATTTAGACGAAGTCTAATAATTTCTAAACCATACTGTAAATCAGAATATGGGCATGATAAAACACCACACCTTGGACATCCGTGTCCATGACGGTCTGTTTCTGTTTATCTCTTATCTGCAATATATCGCAAAATCGCAAGGACAAAAATATTTCACATACTTGTACTGTTCTATCATCGTTCTGACAAACTGTTACTCATATTATCACTATTATTAATATTATAGTAATTGTTCTGTCCGAACGATTACTCTCGAAATCTGCACAAACCTTGAATCAGGAAGGAAACCATTTTAAAGGAAAAAATATTAAGTAAAAGTTTATTTTTGTATAGTTTAGACAAAAATTTATAGTTTCGTATGATTTTTGTTAGTTTTTTATTTTGTTTTTCGTAGCTTCGTTTAGCTCAGCCATTACATTAGAATATTGTGAACTACTAAACTGCATAAACTACTAAATAAATATCGCCCCGTCCTAAGTTTGAAAGACCTACGACAGAAGTGAAAACTTCATGCAACAATACGAGATTGATATTATGAAATACAAGTATTTTATGTGTTGTATAGTTTGAACTTACTTGCCAAAACTTTGATGTTTAAAGCAAAATTTTACCACGAAATCTTACACAAAATTGGCAGATCCCGCTTCTTATATCGCTTGAGCCTCAAACCGTCTACAAAGAGATTTCAGGCAATTAAATGTATAAATCTACATATTTTAACCTAAATCTCATGTCAAAATATTGGAAGACGTATTTCCTCAAATTTCTCATAATGCATCAAATTCAAAGTTATCCCTTCAAACTTGTAAATTTGCCGAAATATTGAAAACTGCCTCGATTCTTGTATTTTCCGATCTCGTATCGAGAATTGTTACAGAACTTGTTTATAGCACAGACCACGAGGTTTATAAATCTGAGACTGATTTCTTGAAAGTAGATATGCGTTGGGTGGCACGCTTAAAGTACATTTTTTCAGTCAAAAAAATCACCAGCTCGGCATTTTCAATCGGATCAATGCGATTATTTGAAATGTTCTGCTCATGTACCCTATTTAATATAGGAAATTTTGGTTGCTCCAAGTTATTCGGGTTTCCACGAAAAAAATGTTAAGTGGTGTAGTGTCGTGCCAAAGAACTTCAGCAGAGCGATATTAAAAACTATGTAAAATTAAAAACAGTTGACACGCGGTAGCGATGAAACCTTCGTAAAACTAAACCAAGCGGTCACCCATCCAAGTACTAACCAGGCCCAACGTTGCTTAACTTCAATAATCGGACGACAACGACTTTTCGCTTTGTACTCTTGGGAAACATCCAAAATTTATTTTGATTTATGATCATCATCGAAGCATGTTAAGTAAAATCAGATAATGTATTTATGTTTACTGTGTGTAGAACATATTTTATTACAAATGATCCATATATCGTCTTACGGGCACATGAAGATTTATTCACTTTTCAAATAGATTGTAACAAGCAAATTTTGGAGAAGCGACGTGCGACGTTCAAATAGGCGAGGACGTGACAACCCTGGAAAACGAATGGCGCAGGAGTAGAATCGAATCTGTGTTATATAATACGGAGTATATAGATAGATTGGAAATAAGGCGTAGATATAGTTATTGTATGAATAGCAGAGTCGACTCATGGCGTTATGTAATTATGATGACTATACTGGCGAAGTTTTAAGGTGTAAGGCGGAAATATTTGTGGCTGTAATAATATTGGCGAAATAAAACCTGTTACTAAAAATTAATCGTTTACAGATCAGAAGTCGGGATAACCTACATATTGTGTTATTTGTTGTGGAGAACGGTGAAATACGCGATTTCGGCGAGTGGCAACTTCTTCTTTTTTGTGAGTGGCGATATCACAAAAACTCATAACAAAAGGGCGCTTGTTGCTATCCTTGACAGTGGATTGACATTTGGCGATTTTTCAGATATTTACGATAATAATAAACAAGTGTGTGCTAATTAATTAGTGATTATTGTAAAAATTGTGGCGTATTTCAACTGTGTTTATTGGCATTGGTGTTTAAAGGGCGTTTTTCAAGTGATTTCCTATGGAGGAAGGCAGAAGTGACGAGTTAGAGCTCGATTACGAGTTGGAATTAAGCGACGGTGACCACGGCGAAGGCGATTCGGCGATGGAAGACGAAACAGTCTCCATGGTACATAAGCTGTTGAAAGGAGGTTTGGCAACTAGTATCCAGCAGATTGTGGCGGCCGAAAGGGCAAGGGCGGCGAAGCAAAAGGCGGCCGAAATGGTAAAGGCGATGAAACAAAGGGCGGCCGTTGGTACTGGCGGTACCAAGGGCAACAAGAAGGGCGAAAAATCAGATGAGGCGTTCCTCAAGCGGTAGTAGAGCATGCTTGTAGCGATAGGGCGGACTCCGCTTACAGTTTGGGCTGTATGGGGTCAAGGGCAAGGACAGACGGCGACATTCTTGACCCTTTCGATCTTGACAGTCAGGACTGTAACGTAGTCAGGTGGTTGAGCAAAATTGATCAGTTGGGTGATATCCATGAATGGTCGAACTATGAGAGAGCGTATTTTATGCAGGCGAAATTACAAGGCGCAGCAAGGTGCTGGTTTAATCGATTCGATGAATATGACCTCTCATAGGAAGACTGGAAGGCGGCTCTTAGGAAGGCGTTTCCTAGAGTGCATGACTTTGCTCAGCTGCTCAAGGCGATGATGGCGAGAGTTAAATTGGACGGCGAAACCATAATCCATTATTATCATGATAAAATGGCGTTGATCGAAAGGTGTGGGCTTTCAGACACAAAGGCGCTATCGTGTCTGATTGACGGTCTACCTCTCGATCTACAGGCGAATGCGAGGGCATTTGGTTGCTCTTCCCCTGGCGACTTGTATACTGGCTTTATTTCCTCTTTTGACAGATATCGGCGTCCGTCAACCGATATTGTGGAAATGGAGGGGCAAGGAAGTCCAGGGTCATGCGCAGGCAAAGGCGACGAATACTTTGCGGTCTTCTGAGGCGATTCTCAGATTGAGAGAGGCGTTTGGCGAATTTTGGGTACCCAAGGCGTCCTATTTCCAACTGCTGGCGCGGGCTGGCGTTTACGAGCAAGGCGTTTGCTGACTTTTTGGCGAGGCGAAGTGTAAAACACCGAGGGCGAAAGGTTAGGTTGAAAGGTGCATGCAAGTGAGTCTGACTGGAGAGGTGCAAAGGGCGAATGGTCAGGTTGAAAGGTACATGCAAGTGAGTTTAACTGGCGAGGTGCAAATGGCGAATGCTCTGTTGGCGAAAGGCGAGAGCTATGGCGATTTAAGGTCCAAACTTCTTATTGAGATAGCAAAAAGCGAGTGAAAATCTGACAAAGGCGTAATATAAAGGTGATATTCGATAAAAGGCGTAAGGTTGCAACCACAGGCAAAACCTTTAGTGTAGGCGATTTGGTGTTATGGCGAATGCACAGATCGATAAGATCTGGTTGATTTACTGGCGAGTTAAATTAATGAGGGCATTAATTGTTGCAGGATGGCCGAATGTAACAAGCAAATTTTGGAGAAGCGACGTGCGACGTTCAAATAGGCGAGGACGTGACAACCCTGGAAAATGAATGGCGCAGGAGTAGAATCGAATCTGTGTTATATAATACGGAGTATATAGATAGATTGGAAATAAGGCGTAGATATAGTTATTGTATGAATAGCAGAGTCGACTCATGGCGTTATGTAATTATGATGACTATACTGGCGAAGTTTTAAGGTGTAAGGCGGAAATATTTGTGGCTGTAATAATATTGGCGAAATAAAACCTGTTACTAAAAATTAATCGTTTACAAGATATTTGAAGGTATTTACGCCGATTTTTATCGGAATAAAAATTAATAGTTGTATGTAGTACCTAAATCTCATAATGCTATTTTAATTTACCTCTTATAAGATAAGCCAAGCCGCAGCATACTCATACTTGAACTTGGAACTTACTCGGAAAAATAATAAATGAATTTAATAGTTATGCCGTTTATCATGCATAATAACTATATAGTAGTTTATTTATAATTTTAAATTTACTCATTACGTGAAAATAACATTTAATTTTCCCGCCTCAAAATGTGTGAGCGGAACTGTGTTCTGTCTCATTCTCTGGCAGGCTGCATCGTATATAGATAGATCAATATATTTTAATTGGTGTCGCTTTTTCCATTTCATCAAGTCTCAAATCATACCCAAGAAGTTTTCACGTCAATAATAAACCGTTTATTTTAATTATTTGAGAATATCGTAAACTATTGTTTAGACAATTTAAAATTTCAGAGTGGCATGATTTTTTTGTAAAGATGTATATTGTGTTGGTGGTTACCTTATCCAACCTTACCCCATTTATCACCTAGATGCGGCAACGTCGCTAGTTTATCTTTTTTGTTCATAAAACTTAATAAATGAAAAATAGACGATTCTGACCTTGTTCAATTTTAAGCAAGTAAATAAAATTACTTCAGATACAAAAACAAAAATACATGCAGACGCAAAATATCTCAATAACGAACTAGGTATACATTTTAAAGCAAATAATAAACCGTTTATTTAAATTATTTCAGAATATCGTGATCTAGTGTTTACTCAATTCAAAATTCCACTGTTGCATGCTTGCATTTTAGTTTAATCGTACATTTAAAATTAGTTTGAACAAAGTATACATAATAAAGGATCTCAATATGAAGACTTTTAATATGCATAGACGTGCTATGTTAACTTTCCAAGCTAGATTAAATATATTTTTTATTTTTTAGACAAGTTTGAACATTACAGGAATTATTTTTACATCGCATAGGTTCTAATTTTATATACATTCCAGGTAATGTTATGAATTATATTTCCTCCTTCAGCTATTCCAAATAAAATAAGTGGTTCATAACAGTTTCGACTGATAGCCTATTATAGTTTGATTTGAACCAATAATATCCCTACTTACAAAAATGTAAAAATTGGTAAAAAGATCAAAAAACAAGGTCAATACAAACAAAATTAAAATTGATACTTAAATTTTTGTAAAACCATGTCTTGTGGATGAAAATAAATTGGAACCTTCTTTAATGCTTATTACCTTTTTTATTTTCAAAGGATTTGTTATGGCCTAAAGTATCTGAACCAGAAGCCAGTCTATTGCAGTGATGTACAGAAATTTTGAATTAAAATTATATTACAATAAAAATGAAAGCTCTAAAGATTTGCTATATGATTTTTAAAAACCAATTTATTAAATTATACTTAATCTAATTTACAAAAATGCATGATGGATGTATCCACCATTCTTGTTAACAACTACTTGTAAGCGCCTGCGCCACTGGCTTATCGAATTAGTAATTGTTGATTAAATATTTGCCAGCAGAACTCAATCCTTCATTTTAACTACAGGTTTATGCAAAACATCATTTTCATATACCATGCTTTCTAAAGCAACCCATATGATATAATCTACGGGATTGAGGTCCGGCCTGTTCGGAGGCCAGTTGTGAGTTTCGATAAACTCTGGAAAATTTTCTCGTAAATATTCCACTGTGAAATTTGAAATATGTATCGGTGCACCATCTTGCTGAAAAACATAGAGTGGTATTATAAAAAAATATATTTGCTTGTAATACTGCAGTAATTACTAATGCTGTCTTTTCCTCCATTTGAGAATGTTTGTTGTAGTTTTTAAAAAGCTACTCATAGAGCAACTTCACATCAGGTACCTCGATTGAAAAGGTGGCAAAAATTGCTGTTTTTATGAATGATGGTAGGAAAAGGAGGAAAACATGTGAAGGTAGAATGTATGGGAGGCACTATATAGACTAAAAGTCTGCTCTGCGGAAGCGTTCTGCTATTAAGCACTGTAATTTTAGCATCATGCAACAATGTTGAATGTATAGCTAATGAGTTCTTAGGAAATCATATTCAGATTAGGGGAGCAGCTTTATGAAATTTAGCGGAAATGGAGATATTTTTAAGGATTCTAGGTGATCCTGGGTTTCAGCAAGAAGTTGGTGTAAATGTACCCCTACATCAAACAATCGCGTTAAAAGTAATTAAAGAAGTTTCACAAAAATGGTGTCGAAGAAAAATATTTGGATTTCTTTTCCTCAAAATGACCGTGAAATTGAATTACCTAAAGATGGGTGGACGACACCTGGGGCAGTAGGAGCTAAGATTGTACCCACATTAGAATAATGAAACCAAACATTCACGGGGCAGAATATTTCAACCGTAAAGGATTTAGTGGTATTAATGTGCAGGCTACATGCAGTTCTAAAGGAATTTTCATGTCATGGCCAGGAAGCGTACATGACAGCAGAGTTTGGAGAGCTACCGAAGTTCATGGATCTTGTCGAAATAATACTGTAGCATATTATATTTGCTAGGGGATGAATGACATGGTATCGCTCCATGGTTTTTGGTACCTTACAAAAATCCTTCGACAGCAGACTAAATAGCGTATAATAAGGTGCATTGCAACAACCGCATTAAAATTGAATGCTGCTTTGTACAGTTGAAATGATGATTACCATTGCTTCATTATACTCTGCGACTGAAAACTGAGCGATTGCGTATCTTTATATTAGCAGGACTCATTCTGCACAATGTTGCTAAATATTTTTGTAGGATCCTGATAATGATTTTTACAATATTGATGACGATGGAGCATCTGATTTTCTGGCGCTATGGGTCGGTCGCGGGATGCTGTTGCTCAGCAAGTTCTTTTATTTATATGTAAATAGAGTAAACTGAACCGCGATAATTAATCCAAGTACAAAATATTTATTTCCATATTTATTCTCTTTGGGTAGGTAACAATTATTAACGATTGACCTATTAATGAAATATCACAAATAATTAAATCTGCTTCACAACTATTATTATCGATTAAAGGTATAGAGTATTACCGAGTTCTCTTGATAATATTTCCTCATTTGAATAGCCGCACTTTCTTGAGTTCGAGCCGCGTGAATTTGATGAACTAAGCGCATTCTATTTAATTGTAACTTTTTCTTCATTTCTGACAGTAATGTTGAAGTATTTGATTTGCTAGCAGATGTCATCGCATAGCCGGAGCTGAAGCACCTATAAAATTTATTGTGACTACGTACATTAATAATGAAATGAATAAAGTATAAACAACATTACCTGGTGTTTTATTCAACACAGAATTTTCTCCCTTAACTTCCTCGTTATTTCAAATAGCATACAATTTGCTTTGTCAATATGTGAGTACAATGTTCTTGTTACCCGTCTTTTTAAGGTCTGTGATCTTTGGTTTTCATATTGTTCAATTTTTTCATAACCTGTTTTACAGTCACTACTTCTTTTGTGTTCTTGGTATACTTCAGCGAGTGATTTAGCTGCTTTATTTTTTTTCTGCTTTGATTGCTGGAGTTTGCCGCTTGTCTTCTAGCAAAAGAACAAATACCATCTGAAGATGTATATAATCTTCAACATTTTCAGCATCACTAGCACTTGGTACAACACTATCACCACTCTCACTCTGAGTTACTACCACACAGAACAAACAGCCACAACAATCGAACCAATTGAGGTTAAACACGACCTAGTATTTAATACTAGTTTATACTTCTATCCTAAGTAAATACTTCCCATCGGAGAATTTACTTCATGTAAAAGATTATACTCCACAAAATACTAGAAGGTAAAAGCTCTTACCTGAAGTACAAGCAAATACACTGTTGTGCGTAAAACCCTTTTAAATGAGTTAGCAATATAAATTAAATAGGATGTTACCTACCCTTAAGGATGCGGCCAGCGCAACATGTGCTCGTCAGCGTGGGAGTGGGTGAATTATTTACTTTTGACCAGGGCGCCACTAGTTTGAAATAACTAAATCCGCAGACCCAAACTAGAAGGTCTTTGGTTTTGAGAGTCCTTAAGGACAACTCAAAAATCAAACGACTATTAACTACACATGTTTGGTTGAGACATCTCAGAGCAAATAAAAGACGGTAAAGTTCGTGCAGGTTTAAGTTTATTGGATGTTCGTTAGGTCTGACATTCAAGTATTGTCGGGTTTCTTTCAATAACCAAATGATATAAATATAAAAAATGTAAAAGAGCTTAATTGGAAACAAATAATCGAACTACGAGTAGATCACATCGGAAGTAACAATATAGCATAACAAATGATTACGCAAGATCCAAAATTAATTTCAGCAAATTAATGATAAATGCAATATGCATAAGGTATCTATCGTCACATCATACTAGTAATTAAGAGTTATCAGTATAATACTTATTGCCACTAAACCTTGTGTGCGTCTACCGTGGTATACGTGTTTGCAGTTGTACAAAAATACGTCACGAATCAATTATTAAATACTATTACTATAATTAGATAGTTAATCAGTCAGAACGACAATGTTGATCATTTACCACGATATATATTGAATTGTAAGAAAAGGGAATATGGGATATAATATGTCGATATCACCTCCGGCCTTCTGAACGTAGGCTGCTAGGCGCCGTGGAACCCATAAACTCTCAATGACAATTGAGGTAGTGCCCACCTGGACATTCAGTAACTCTGGCTACAGCCGATACCAAATTAAAGCAACCAACTTGACTGGTTCACCGGTAGCTACTTTACTCACTTCAAATAAAAACCCTAAAAGAGAATAAGCTCTAAGTAAGCACCTCCTACTGTAATTTTAGGCAGCCTCCTCTTTTATAACACTCTGCGCACAAAAAATATTTAAAAATAATAAAAAAGATCCCCATAGTAATTTAGCCATACTTGACAAAATGGCGAAGGCGCTTTAGCCAATATCATATCACCCTATAGGTAATTGACATAATAAAAGCCTAAAACTAAACAATATATCCGCTGTTTTATTTTAATTTGCCCTTTTTAAAAATTAAAAACCTAGGCAAGATCAAAGCCTGTCCATTTATGCAAATTAATATTGAACCATTCACTAAGCTTAGGTAGTACTTTAAAAGTTCTTGTAATCAAAAAATCAAGTGAAAAGAAATTTATTACAAATCATATACACCCAATATACAACCTATATCCTATTATATAATACGAGATCCCATAAAGACAAAGGGATCAGCTATGAGTTATTGACTGCAACATGAGACCGAGGACGGTATCATGAATTCCTATTTTATACGCTTCATTTCCCCAAAATACTACTACTCGTAAAAGTAATTAATATAATAAAGTTATGCTATGCCTGATCCAGGCCCAAGTTATCTTATGTTCGATGATATTACATGATATAACGTGCATTTTGTACATGCTTCAAGAATAACGCTATCTATATAGCAGTATTGTGCAGTACATTCAATCCCCTCTGAGAACCCTAAGAAAACTATATTTTAGTGATTTATACCATGAGAAATCCCCCTGTACCGAAAATAAATGGGAATGTACAAAATCTAAAATATACATATTTACCTAACTACGTGGGGTTTTGGTGGGGATGACGAATGGGAGCAAGGCTCTCTCCTACAGGCACCCCTTGCGGAAGATTCCGCCGTTTCCTGCGTATTTTGTTCCGGAATCGCACGTGGCCAGTTACCAAAAAAAATCTTGACTTCAGACAAAATCCAACAAATCCACATAATTAATTTACGCCACCAAACTGCTGCTATGCCAACTTCTCTAGCCCGAAATAAGATTATCCCCATAATTGCGAATCAGAAATTCTTAAACTTTTTATCAGGCTTACGCACTACCTCCTCTTAGGAGGGTTTATGAAAAAAGAGACCGAGGTCAAGTCAAGATCGTCCACCTCGAACGCCAAGTTCAATGTTTAAGGCCAGAAAAAATTCAACCAATAGGTCAGCTTTACATTGTCCTACCACAACACATAAAATACAATAAGATGGTTGCCACCAAATTGATTAACATCTTCAATATGCAATAAAACGTACTTAGGGCTGTATGATCTTATATATTGCTGGCAGGATAAAGAAAACCGACGATAAAACCATTATCCACAATAACTAATCCTGACATCAAAAAGCTAAACGCATGAATACGTGGCACCATAATTCGTGCCTAAACGTACCTTTAGCCAAGAGCCTGCGTCTGTTGGAACCAGCTGCGAAACAACCGGGCGGTTTGCCAAACGTAGGGAACACAACACAACCACTAAATCATCTTGCCTGCTTACATCAAGCGAAAGCTCACAGTCGTTTAACATGAAACTGATGGTAGCATATCAATAAATTATGATGTTTCTTGTTGGCTTACTCCGCAAACACATCAAAATCGAAAGAGGATCGCTAGAGAAACATGTACACTTGGCAACATTCCAAAGTACCCCTCAAAGTTTGGCGTTAAAGAATTATTGTTAAAGTCAGCTGTCTCATCTCATCTGAAGGTTATCATACCAGAAATAAACATTGACTCAATTTTTAACTTTTCCTATTAAATATTAGAGCAAATCCAGGAAAATAACTGAACAACTCCGAAACCAACATTTCTGACATCCATGAGACTGTTTTACTGTATATTATCTGCTGTATAACTTCGAAGGTTTCCTCGATAGCGATGGCCAGAATACAGATTATGTGCTAAGCTAGTGAAAATGTTCATAAAGCCCGATCGATCCTATCAAACAGCCCGAACTAGCATAATAGATGTAGGATTAAAGCACGGTACAAGGAGAAACGGTATAGTATTCCGGCAGCCAAAACTCGTCGAGTTCGCGCAGTTACGTAGGTTGCGTAAGAAAATCAAGACGACTGCATTCGATTGATATGGATTTGTACGTTTGTACAAGTTGACATCGTGGTTTTCTAACTGTGAATGTTTTATTTGTTTTTCAAAATGCCTGTATGTGCTGTGGCAAAGTGTAATAACTACACTGAATCTACTCAAGACACTAATATTAGATATTTTCGTTCCCCCAAAAATAAAGAGCTGTGTAAAAGGTGGATCAATGCGTGTAGACGGGAAGATGAGATAAACGTAAACAATGGTATCTATTTAACTAACTAGGTGGTCTATTATGTGATAGGTTGTAATTAATTTGTAAAAGAAAATAATACATCTAACTTTTAGCTTACATAATATGTTCTGTTCATTTTGAGAACGTTTATTTTGCTGAGCATACACTTATAAGAGAAGTTATTAAATTATACATCAAAAACTAAGAGAGGTCAAAAACTAACTAGCTTCTACGTTGTGAAAATAATAACTAATAACATAAAAAATACTGTATATTTATTTTAATTGTATACTTTAGAATGTCAGCACGCAGAGTGTTGTCAAAGTAACTGAATTTACTAGTAGTATAATTGGATAAACAATTATTTCTCCACATGAAAAACATCTTATCACATAGAAAAAACATTTTTACCACTTGTCAAATCAAAAGTTATTTCTAAATCTCATAGATTTTAAATCTATGCAATTCTTGTCGTGAAACCAATATATTTTAAATGCGCGCTATGTCAGAGACTTTCCGCAAACTACGTCACAGCCCGGCAGCGGTGCGCAATACTATACCGTTTCTCCTTGTGCCGTGGATTAAAGGTGAAATAACTGACTTTATTTGACCTCTATCTGTTACATGTTTTCATACTAAATTGACATGTAACAACACTTTTTAATCATACCAATCATAATCTGGGAAAAATTCTTCAATTTCAGGTAATATTTCTGATAAAATTTCAATTTGATAAACCGCTGAATTGATATGACCATCTAAAAAGTATATTTTCATTTTTTCAGTGATGGAAACTACTAAAGAAACCATAACAGACTTCACAAAATACTTTCTGGGAATAAGAAGAGAGCGCAAAAATATCTGGCTTTTTTTTATTGGTTTAGTTCATCTGATTAATTCGCGAATTTTTTGCCTGTCTTAAGGAGAATATTTTTTTGTCAGTCTTCTGTTGATCGAAATCTTCTCATCAGATTTTCACACCTCTAAAAATGCTTCCGTTTTACTTCATTGGTAAAAATTCGGCAGTAAATTTTCTTGAAAGGTCGCAAGTTTTGATATTGTTTAAATATTTTCCTGACATAGATTCTTTTAATTTGTGTAGCAAGAGCAATTTTTCATGAACTCACAGTTTCTTGGGGAGCAGCATTTTCTACAATGTCTCGAATACAGTCAATGTTTATTCTTGCCCTGGAAGTTCTTTTTTTTTCACAACCCAGTTTAAGTGTTTAAAAATTATGAAACTGTACTAACTTTGCAGTTTCGTTTAGGAAACATTTTAATTAGTTTATTAGCCCCATAATGCCCAAGGACAGCCATATTTGTAGTAAATATTCTTTGACTTATCTACAAGTGTCAAAGTTGACCCGCCTGCACAGTACTTTTTGATTCAAATATTGTAGGCCATAACACATCCAAAAAAGATAAAAATCCTTTGAAAATAAAAAGTTGTTGGATTAAAAATTATTTTTTTTGTAAAGCATTAAAAAAGGTTCGAATTTAATTTCACCTACAAGACATGGTTTTACAAAAATTAAAGTATCAATTTTAATTTTGTTCCTAATGACCTGGTTTTTAATGGACAATATTCTAAACCTTTTCAAATCTTTTTTGCCCATTTTTACATTTGATATCATTTGAACCCTAGATTGCTTTTGTAAAATATCCTCTTTTCCTTACGCCACTCAAGTTGACCCGCATTGCACAGTTCTTTTTGATTCAAATATCTTAGGCCATAACGTAAAAATCCTTTGAAAATAAAAAAAATATATTAACCGTTAAAGAAGGTTCCAATATAATTTGGCCCACAGTATAGTATATAATTCAATAAGAATAAAATCAAGAAATAAAACTAAACATTAGAATAATTGTTCTATAAAATCTTGGTTAACCTAGTTTAGAAATGAAATTTAAAATTTGTATTTTTTTTTCTTTTAATGTTGAGGTGAATATGGTTTTTATAACGTCATATTTTAACTTATTATTTTTTAATAGGCAGGTAAAGTCCTTATTTTAATTTTTTTTAATGGTTATGTATAGGTACAAATTTGTAATATTTTATATATTGAAATCTAATTCCTAATTTCGTACAGAACCCTAACAGTCTGATTTTGCCACTATAAAAGATTATAAATTTTATTTTATATGCTGTATTTAGCAACAAAAGATTCTGTAATTGATGGTATCAATTATTGATTATTAACCCCTTTAGTGAACTTCCAGTTGCAGCATTTATTCATATTAATTAATTATTATACATGCGATTATTAATTCATAATATGTATTAGCTTTTATAGCACGGTTGTGGCCGTAAGTGGCTATTCATCGTTCTTTTTCTTATGTTGTCCTCAACACTTTGTGACTATATTATTTTAGAGTCGATAATTAGCTCGCTTAGGGTCTATCTAACAACTAAAATAAGATATTGTGTTATTAGTTTAACTTTGCTTATTTATATTACAATAATTATGTTTACTTGCATTTCAGTATTTAAGAACTGAGTTAATACTCTCTCACTTGTAATCTCAGGCTGATATGGCTTTAACTTGTTGGGGTCATTGATTTGCGTTGAGATACTGCTGCTGCTTTATTATTTATCTGTTGATTCGAGAATAGTTGTTAGTTATTATATTTTTCTTTCTCTTCAATAGTAAAAAAAACTAATACCTGTTGTTTATTTTCTTCCGAGACTTGTTAATGTCTGCATAGATTGCTCATTGTTGTATCTTCTCATAGTGCTCTTTCTCTTCAATAGTAAAAAAAAACTAATACCTGTTGTTTATTTTCTTCCGAGACTTGTTGATGTCTGCATAGATTGCTCATTGTTGTATCTTCTCATAGTGCTCTAGGGATTTATGACGTATCCTTCACGTATTTCCCCGTGATTTTCCCTTATTTTTCTTTAATTTTTCTCCCAACCGTCAATGTTTGAATGTTTGTTTTCCCTTCTTATGTTTTAGTGGATTTTAGGTTATTTTGTAGTTCCAACTTCTTACCAACAGTTGTGGATTTTGAGATTTGTAATTTCTACTTTATATCTATCTTTTCAAGTGACATGGTGTAAGTTTTGTAATATTCGATTGGTAGCCTTGAATATTAGTAATGAGCTCTTTTGCCACGATTGCTGCTGTCGATTCAGGTTTTTAAAGGTTTATTATTGCGTTTAGGAATATTTCCTATTGTTTATTGGAAAATTTAATTTCAGCTTATTAGTTGTTGCTTCCGCAGTCATTTTACGAAGCTTAGTTCACGTCTATTATCTTAGAAGTATTCCTCATATCCACTATTTCTTCATTTCGATAGGATCTGTTTGCGCTACCGTTTTGCCCTCTAATTCCTTGGAAGTTGCAAATGCAAATTGATTGAAACCGAGGATCTTGTTCTTCTAGAAATTCCTACTAGGGAGGTAGGAAGTGGCTGCTGAAGTGTAGTGGGTGACTCAACTTTTGGTATTTCTTTTTATACTAGCCTCTGAGGGATCTTGAGTTGTATTTGACACAATTGATTTATCGAGTTATTCATACTGCACAAGGTAAGATTTTTCTGGATTTTTTTACTGCCTGCTGGCACATGGTCGCCATGACGCTAAAGGTTATTTTCCATTATTTCTAGGGGCTTTCCGAGCTCATCTTATAAAGCCGATGCTGATCCTTCAGGCAACCCTCCAACCCAACAGAGACAAATATTGCTAAATGTTTTTTGGACTAATTAAATGATTTAATTTCTTTCATCTGTGTTAATTTTTTTACACCGACCACCAGTTGCATCATTCCATAGGATATTTTACCTGTTTTCTTATTATATCTGAACTTTTTCCTTAATGTAACTCTAGTTTCGAGGATATGGGGAATTTCATATTATTTAGTGGTGGTTCATACATATTTATTTTTATATTCAAGTTATTTGCACC
>MU181929.1:55532-91207 GCA_016904865.1 Pissodes strobi | reverse complement strand
TGAATGCATAAAATTTAATTTCATTGAAAGTCAGAAAGGACAAATATAATATTTCAGTTATAAATTGCATAATCAAGACTTTTAGTCTTTAGTTAATAATTAAGAAACCTTTTGTAACATTAGTTGTATGTTTGGATGACCGAATGATTGGAAGTTTTAGTCTAAGAATTGCACATATATAATTTCTATTTAACATAGAAAATGCTGTTCATTTATATCTATCATATTTAAATGCAATTTCCACCTGCATTATTAAATTATATCAAAACGAATACATGTTTCAATTCCTCTCACCACCCTATATTCATACAGTTTATTAAAAGTGGTTAATTAAGATATCACACCCTTCTTTATGGTTTTAAACAATAATAAAAACACTTGTTTATCCCGACCAAATCTAGGTCCTTCGAAAAATATTGAATTGAAACATATAAAAAGGGATATAAATATTTGATTTGGTTTGCTGTCATATTGATGTAGTTAGTTATTGTTTACTGTAAATTGAATTGAATTGAACTCTTTGTCGCCCCATTTATTTGCGAGTTGATGGACTTCTGCGCCTCGAAGAGCTGTAGATACACTACCAGGGCTGCTCAAAAGTGAAAGACTTTCGTAGTAAGTGATACAAAACTCTGTAATTGACTGTTAATAAAAAAAAACTTGTGTACTGTGTTTATTTCCTCATTGATATATTGTTATATGCACTGTTTTTATGTTGTGTTGATATATTGCATTTATATTGGTATTTGTATATTTTTTGTACTGTATGTTTTTAAAATATTTCATAATGACTTACGAACAGTTAAAAGCTCAACGAACCAGTTCTCTAGTATTAGAAAACGGAATTATCGTTTGCATCATAACCTAGTTTTACCCTCTGTTGCCCGAGTATGACAATACTCAATGATTGATAATTTAATGTAGTTGAGATTATGTTAAATGTTGTACTTTGCGAAGTGCACTTTCTAGTAACGCGCGTTCTTTCAGCGTCTTTAAAAGATTTCTGCGTGTCTGATAGTATGTCTTAGATAAGTCGAGGCGGCGTTGCCGTCATTCCCTTCAATACTTAAAGAAGTATTATGTTGTTTGTGTTTCTTATTTGAATAAACCCCGAGGCGGTGTTGCCGTCGTTCCCTTTAATTCTTAAAGAAATATTCTTTTGTGTTGTTCTGTAAATAGATTTTATTTATTTCTCAGTTGGAGTCCTTACTCTCTCTTTCTCGTTAATGAAGATGGGATCTTCATGGCGGGGGAATATGTTGGGCAAACACCCCAACACGTGTAGAAACTATCGTTTTTCACTGTATAGTTTGGTGATAACACCCTGTATGTATGTAGAATGAATGAGCTATAATTAAACTCAAAATAGATTTATTTCACCTCGAGTACAACCCAATTTGTACATTTAAATTAGCATATGCCAGTTCTTCAAAACCCCTTAGTCCAAACCTAGACGGACGATCCCTTAATGCGATCCTGTACACCAGCACTGGGAAAGCAAATCGTTCTTAATCGTTTTCAATTCAATATATTTTTGTCTCACGTCAGCATTGTGAAAATAGTCTGTCAAAGAAAGAAAGAAGATGTTTTCCCCCTCTCAGATAAAAACCGACGTAGTTTTCCCGCGTTATTGTCCCTCCCGAAATTGTAAGAAAGATCATATTTCAGTTCAGTTAAGACGTTCGCTCGAATAGCAGTAAAACGTGCTGTTCTCCTCTGGCCAAAGGTCAAATTCCTTTTTGGGCCAATTTTTCTCCGTTTGAATGCATAGATATTAGATAATATCTAGTGCACCTCAGTTATCTTTGTTCAAGATTGGACAAAGACCTCCTTTGGGCTATTATCCCAAGTTTTCAAAGCAAGAAACGACGTAGCGTCTCTTTCCCCCTCTTGTTGAAGAGAATCCATAAAATGGCGGCACCGAATTGATAGCTCAAGTGGTCCCTGTACTGTACAAGTTAATTCAAGGATTCAAAGTCGCATCCCTAGCTGATTAGAATGAAGTAAAGCATTGGAGATTAAGGTATTCTATACGAAAGAAAGGTGCTAGATTGAAAGCATAAAATTTCATTTCATTGAAGGTCAGAAAACACAAACATAATAGTTCTGTTATAAATTGCATGATTAAGACTTTTAGTCTTTAGTTAATAATTAAGAAACCTTTTGTAACATTAGTTGTATGCTTGGATGATCGAATGATTGGAAGTTTTAGTCTGAATTGTACATATATAATTTCTATTTAACATAGAAAACGCTGTTCATTTATATCTATCATATTTAAATACAATTTACACCTGCATTATTAAATTATATCAAAACGAATACATGTTTCAATTCCTCTCACCACCCTATATTCATACAGTTTATTAAAAGTGGTTAATTAAGATACCACACCCTTCTTTATGGTTTTAAACAATAATAAAAACACTTGTTTATCCCGACCAAAATATTTTTTTTCAGATAGATAATACCTAGGCCAGATATTCTCTCCAGAGGACCTGGACTTAGAGGCTATAAAATTGGCAAAAATTATCACCTAACAAATCTCCTGACAGGCAGCTTAGAACCCGTATATGGAAAGAGGATCAGAGATAAGAGGAGAGACGGATAGCTGGCCCCATAAATTTGTCCATTGTTCTTTACCTCATTTTGTTTCACGTAACTTCCTATACTTATTTCCTTGTCATTCATCAAGGCAAGCGGGCGTAGGTCGAGCAGTCATCGCTCTCCTGGTGGTTGAAAAGTTTCCTACAGTTTCTGCATATAAATTTTGATGTTCTTTATTTGCTCAAGCTTGATTAAGAAACAAAAAATATGCCATGATTCAAAATCATGTTATTTACTGTATTGTAAGCTGCCGCTAGATCAACAAAAGCGATACCCCTAATTTGTTTTTTTTTTCGAAACCATCTTCCATGTGTTGTATTAGGTTTAATATTTGTCTACAACATGACTTTCCGGGACTGTAATTTGCCTGCTATGGAATG
Source organism: Pissodes strobi (assembly GCA_016904865.1). Taxonomy (NCBI): domain Eukaryota; kingdom Metazoa; phylum Arthropoda; class Insecta; order Coleoptera; family Curculionidae; genus Pissodes; species Pissodes strobi. Next base: position 88,220 of record MU181929.1, on the reverse strand, counting down.
AAACTGTCATCCAAAGTGTCATTGATGCGCCACTGAGAAAAGGGCGCTCCATGAGCTTATATAGGTGGCATAAGGCGGAAATTCCCGGGATCATTTGGATCTTTTCCTGGCTTCAGTAGCGCAACCACTCTCGCCTCTCCACATACGCGACATGTTGCATTGTAATATTCGGGTATTTATTAACTCCAGGGGCCGTAGAAGAGTCTTTGGGCCGAAGTTTTGAATTTGCCCTGCTCTGAGCTCGTCCACCCTAGCTGCTTTGTTCGACTTCAGAGCATTAATGGAGATTTGAATTTCTGATATTGCGAACGTTGTGTCTAAATGTTCTTTTTTGGATGCGATACCACGCCCTATTCTCGAGGTTTTCTTCCTTTTGTTATGCCATTCAGGAGTAATTGGTTTGGCTTCGTCATATCCCAGGACTTTACATGCTTGCCTGCTGTTTAGCTTCTTGTTTATATTCTCCACTAGGTCGCACCACTTCGCCTTCATGAGCATTTCTTCTCGTTTTATTGCTTCTTCTGCAAATGGATTTTCCTCAAACGTATAGCTTCGTATTAACTGGGCTGCTATTTCGCATGTCCATTCGTACCGGGAATGTATTCAGTTCTACAGCCCCTCGAGATGTTCCTTCTCGTGATTTGATTCATAAGCTGGATGAATGTATCGTACATTAATGCTGTAGGCGAATATTGTCTATCTCTGCGTCGAGGTATGTGCTAAAACTTATCCAATTGGCTTTCGTGAAGTTGAAACTTCTCTCAAAGAGAACTGGCTCCGGCTTGACTTTCGCGCATATTAAGCATGTTACAATAATATGTTGATGCCAAGAAATTGGTTCGCCGACTTGCTTCTCGCATTAAGCAGCAATTCTTGATGTCACGAAGATGTTATCAGGGTTATAGCATCTTTTCTGCATACCACTGTTGAGAGAGGATGGCAGCTTTGAGTTGTGGATTAGCTGCAGGTTATTTGTCCCAGTTCATGTCTCCAGATCTACTCCATTGTCACAATATCGAGGCACTCTGGCAGTTGAAATTACCAATAAACAGGCTTTGTGAAATTAAACTGGTTTATAAACTGATCTCATGGAGTACAGTGAGGTGCACAGTGTCAGCAGCTCGATGTTATCATTCTTTGACAATGAAGCGGAGGTTACTTTCACTCCAGGCCTAGCAAAAACTGCACTGCCATATGGATCGTCTGGCCTTCAATGATCATCTCCATTCCGCCGATGTTTGGTCTATGTCTTGTATTACCTCGATGTGTTTCTTGGATTAACAGAAAATTATATTTCTTCGTAGGTCAGATAATAAAATGTTCTTCCGAGTTGAAATGCTCTCGATATATATCCAAATTGTCACCAATCGTCTTAAGGAAAGTCGTTTGGATGCTGTTATTACTGTAATTTTCCGGCATTTCTTGTACGTGTTCCGGTATTAGAAGGATTATCCATTGACCGCTGCTTAATACTTCCAGGGTACGCCTAATTGTGTTCCTTATGAGGAATAAAAACCCAATCTACGGAGAGGCTCCTCTGGGGTACTCTTTTTTATTTAATTACCCTCCCTATGTTGTAACGTTCTAATTGTATCTGAATATTATATCGCGATTTTATCTGTGTATCCGTAAAATTGTGGTATCGATTGTCACAACATTACTACTACGACTGGATTTCAGTACTCCGACCCTTTTGACAGCGAGCGGATATATAGGATAGGAAGTTGTAATTGAAGGCTCTCCTCGTTTGCACTTCCGTCCACGAAGTTGCCTTATGGCAATTAAGTTTTCAACTGCTAGTTGATGATTGCCAGATAGTATTTTTTTGTTAAAAGCGTAGTAACGCGTATCTTTTGTTAGAGTACCGGCTACGCTGTTGCGAAATATCGTGTGAAAAGCGGTGTGATAACGGCCTAATGTTATGTTAACAGGTATGTTCGACCCATGTGCTTTTAGTAGATAGCTAAAAAAATCGTTTGTCATTTCACCAGGGTCTTTCCGAGGAACTGATGCCCATTTATTTTGGGAAATCCCTCCTTAAGCAGGAGCCCGCCGTCTTATCCGAAGTGGACCAGACCGAGAATTTTGTGGAGAAAGTGATCTTCCCAGCTGAGAGGTTCACCTAGCTCGTCCATCTACAATGGAGTCCAGTCCAGTAGCTTTTCACATACGGAAGACTGAAGGTATCGGCAAATCCTGGTAGGATATATTTAAAATATTAAGTGTTAGCCCTACCTGTACCTATAATTTAGTTTATGCTCTATCGTGCTAATACCTTAAATTTTCCTAGTAAAAACTCTAAAGACAATTACCGAGAAGTATATTCTGAAATATTACTTCAAGAATCCTCTAAAGCCCTGCCAACCTTTTATCGCTTTCATTCTCGTTAATACTTAAAAATATGCTATAAAATTAGGCCGTTTGGGTTATTTATGCTAAGTTTATTGTATCTGATTGTCAAACCCATGGCAGAAAATAAACTAAAACTATTTAAACCTTATTATTGAATGTTTCGCCGTGATATCGGTAGATCTGAGCTCAACTCTCCTTACTTGGTGCGGCTATTGTTATTTCTATTTATTTTAGTTTAGAATGTTAAAAACATTTTAGAAGTCTTCTATATTCCAGCTGCCAAGGGAATAAGGTAAGCGTAGTTTAGTGGATTTTTATTCCATAATTTTAACATATAAATTGTTATATATTTCAAGAAGAGTAACTGCGTAATATTAAAATATTCTTTTAAAGATAACACCTCTCGTTAAGTAGTATCGAGGTAATTTATTGAGATTTTTATAGAGTAATTAGTAATGTTAAGTTAGCAGAGACTTGCTATAAAGTACCATAACTAGTTCTACTTTTTGATTTGAAGTTTAATCGCAGTGAGTACCAGGCCTAAATGGTATAATTGATACTTGATTATTGTAATTTCTAGTTCTAGAGTGGCAAGATGAACTTAATTACCATAGCAATTAATATAACTGTAATTTGAACATTAATTACCACCTGTGGCATACATAGGTCAGCTTAAGTGACATTCTATAAATTTTTTTAGCATAACATTAACCATCAGTAATCAGAAAATCTTCTAAATTTTAAAAAAGTAGATTGTTCTACCCAAGTAGTACTCTTTTTTAATAAACTGGTTGTCTGTATTCCAGGAGTTTATTTTCGAAACTATATTTAGGCTATAATTCAATCTCATTTTAATTTTTTACGCTTTTTCTCTAAATTTTATTATCGGATTTTCACAGAAAGAAATTCTTATACATTTTTTGCAGTAAAAATTTTGTGGCGCCCGCTCTAACTGCCATAAACTTTAACCCACGCCTTTAAAAAGAACAAAATTACAAACGGCTGAGTGAATGAGGCATATTATTATGTACAGCTGAATGAGCGATTAGCGAATAAAGCTGGTTACAATGTACGCCCATGTATTGAATGATGTCTTTCTAAAATTGTTATTAAAAAAAGTCAACTAGGGTCGAATCAGGGGATTCTACTGGACCTCCGTTGTACAACTCACAATTTTTGACAGATTTGCAGTAGAATATATTCCACGTTTATTGTTGATAGATTTAAAGAACAACATGCTGGTAGAGGCTAAACGTGAAAATTGTTTTGCTGAAGTAATTCAGAGCAATTAAGTTATTTGTTACTTTGAACAAAACTAAGTAGAGGAAAATATTTCCTGTGATTTTATCTGTTATTTTTGAAGCAGTGACGTAGATATAGCTGATACATAAATTTTATTAAAAAACGCTTGAGTTGTCTCTTTATTGGCAGATATCTTGATATTAACTCAAACTATTCGAGGTTTAAATAAAGCATCTTAAAATACCCAAATGGGTAAGAACGATAAATATTTTTGAGAATTAAAAACAACCAACTTTTTATTTCACATAATGATTTTATTACTTCAATTTTTAATTTTGTTGTTAAAATTGTCTGTATGTATTATGGCAATTTTACACGACAGATTTAATGCTTCAAAAACGAGCTTTCTAATATAATAAAAAGCTTAAACAATACAGACAATTAGGAAACAGCCCATCGTTACTTACATGCCGAATTGAAAAAGAAATACTGGCAAAAACCCGTATAAATAAATGAATGGTGGCAAACTATCTCTTAGCCAATTTACGGTGTCAAAAATCCATCAAGCAGCTTGTTAGCATTTATCTTTTCAAGCAAGTGCAAAAAGAATCATTAGGGCGGGAGTGGTTACGTAAGATAATCAAAGAAACATAACCTATAGTTATAACACACTCAAAGGGTCCAGCTGAGGGCTTTCTTGTAATTAAATAGATCTAACTAGGTGTTTGTTAGGGTCTGCAGGTTCACACTGAAAGCAGCTTTTAGGGCTGACACATTTGGTTTTAGATTAGGGGGTTGCGATGATATGGAGTTGACATGTGTTCGATAAGACAATTTTTTGTACGTATCAAATTGGCGTTAGGTATTTTGTGGCTCGGCTACTTCTAAGTTAAATATGAAAGCATATATTTTTAAAACGATTTGAAATATCGAAATGCGGTTTTCAGAAGCTTTTTAGAAACTACATTGAGAATAACTGGTCTCCATACCAATGCTTTACTATGGGCAAAAAATACATATACAAGTTGTAAACTAGACTCGTTACAGGAAATCAAAATTTTGTTCTTACGATATGTCTGCGTGATGCAATCGATTTCTGTCAAGAGCTCTCGTGGTGTAGAGGTTTATACAGCTGGGTCTCACCTGGACGGCCTGGGTTCGGACGCCGTTGTTTTTTTTTATTAATTTTTTTAAGATTACGTTTCTAAACAGTTTTTTTCTTGATTTTGGGTATGTCTTGGGTTAGTTTGGGTTAGCACTTGGTTAGTTTCCTTTTCTTGAGCCCCGTAGCGAGCGAAGCGAGCGGAGGGCTACGCGGATCGACCAATAGGAAAGGCCGATTTTTATATAGTGCACTATTTGTGTAAAGGATCTTATAATGCATATCATGGCTCATTTCACAAAAAAAATCGAAATTTTTCAATTTAGCTAAAAAGTTTGCTAAAATGGTAGGTGCAGTACTGTTCATAAAAAAGTCATACACGATTTTTACTATGTAACCCTGCCTTATATGAATTATAATTTCAAAAGAAAGTCATACAAGCAACACATAGAGACATACGTTTAATAAGAAAATAACCTTACAACCAGATTTTCAAACAAAATATTTATATCAGCAGTAACAAAATTTTAGCAAGTATTAGGATTAAATCCGAAAAGTGTAGCATAGCTTAAAGCATAACAAAATAATGGAATTGATAATATGGACTGCTTTTTTTGTCCTAATACTTGGTCATAGCTCCGTTTCTTTCTAAAACCTCATTTAGCCGTCTAGGTATTGACAAATTTCTGATTAAATGAGGATCGTTGCTCAATTCGTCCCAGGATTCTTCTATAAAAACTATGTACTTCTTGTCTGTCGTGTGGTCTGAAATTTGTGTTATATATTTTTTTGGTCAATAAACTCCACACGTTTTCCATAATATTTAAGTCGGGGCTTCTTTAGGGCCATAACATAGTTTCTATGTTGTTCTCAACAAACCACTCCCTTATTATAGTTGCGTTATGGATCGGACATTTGTCCTGTTGGAATATAAAATTGCGATCGGGAAAATGTTCAGAAACACTAGGTAACAATATATTTTCTAAAATATTTCTATAAGAAATAGCACTAAACCTCTCGTCTATAATCCAATGCAATCCAAGACCTCGATGACTCAACCAGGCCCAAAAATTCACTGAAAACCACCTGATGTATTTTTCTTCAAATCTGGTTCTGTGGGATCTGTACACTCTGATATGACCGTTGAAACAAGATTGAAAGACTTTTTCATCGGTAAATATTACCGTGTCCCAGTTTTCCCCTAAAATATTATTCAGGGCAAAAATAACTCTTCCCTGTTTATTCTCGATTCGCAAACATTTTCCGGGCTGCGAAGAAGTTTTTTAATCGTGAGTGTTTTATTCGCCGACAGGCCCTTGATCTAGAAGCTGGAAAATTGGTTTGTTCCATTGCATTCCGTGCTATCTGAAAAGGGTCGTCTTCCAAATATTCTATTAAAGCATTGTCTTCTGCTTGCGACGTAATTTTTCTTCTTCCGGGTGGCTTTCTCCTTTCCACCGTCCCTTCGGTTTCCCATCTAGGTTTGATTTTTTGTATTGTCATTTTATCTACCTTCATTATATGTGCAATGTCTCTTACATGCAAACCATCTTGCAAATATCCAATTATTTGAGCCCTTTGAATATTATTAAGTCTTGTCATTATTAGAATACTGTTTAGGATCTGACAACGATATTAGGTATTATTTACCAAACTGTCAAAGTCATATTTTGAAATTGTCAGTCAGATTTTGAAAATTTCCAAAGACGGATTTACAGTAGGCAAGAATAGCTGTATGACTTTTTTATGAACACAACTGTACATATAGACTGGGCCGTCCTCTGTTATTAATACTACCTGGCATCTGTCTGGCATAATTAATACAAGGTTATTGATGTAATTTGGTGGGACATTTTCCCATTCCTCTTCTTTTGATTGGGCTAAAGTCTCTAAAGTTTCAGGCTCTCGAAACTTGAGAATTCAGTTATTAATATTTATATGTAATAGCATTTAGCTGATAATAATAGGGTAATACCTTAATGCAATAATTGATTGTTTCATCGAGAATCTATGAGAGATTTTCAAAGCGAGGTGTTCAAAAGCGTTTCAAAGTGATAATTTTTCATAATGGCTTGTCATCTATTTTGAGCTATTATTTAATTCTTCGTAAATCCTGGGACAGAAGTTCTATTAAGACCTACCGACCAATTTGGCCAGTTTTCTATTCAAGACTCGAAATTACACAGAACTAAAAATTTGTAAGGTGAGTTGGGATAACTGCGCGATAGGAGTAACCGCGTCACACAGTCCACGAATTTTCAAAGAGGAGTTTTATAAGTTGCATATGCCACAGGTTCTAAACTTTAATATTGACTAATAGATTTCAATTGATTTGGCAACTTTGTAACGTGCAGAAAAGTTACAGCTGATCTATGAACCTAACCTAGTCGTGGGACTTCCGATTCGTCTTCGGTCGAGTGTACACGTGTCAGTTATCGGCCATTTTGTTCCAGCTTCATATACATATATGTTAGTTCGGGGGCACATGGGGCTTTCAGGGGCTCTGTAAATTCCCCGAATAAGATTCGGACGTCCAGCCGGGCGTTAGAGCCCCGTGCATGTACAAGATTTAAATGTGTGTGAATGTCTAGCCGGTGGTGTTCAAACCTTAAAACAAGCCGTGCATGTACAAGTCGGAGCCCCAGGGGTACATACTCGACATTCTGGGTGCTCTAAAAATAGTGTCTCTATCCATCAGGTGTAACTAATCTGGGATGGGTCGCCCCAGCTCTTACTAAGCCGGATAGAGGTCTTTTCTGGCTGAATTTCTCACGAAAAAGGCCAACAGAGAGTTTACTACTACTACTATTACTAACCTAGTCGTGTGGTGAGCATTTGTCGGAAATCAATATTTCGATATTTAAACTTTTTGGTGTTACTGTGAGATAATAATAGTTAAAACGACTATCTGAAACAATTAAAAGAAAATTAATTCGACATTTGTAAAAATTGAACTTAGTGCCGCATTTACCTCAAATTTGTAACCTCTAGGATAAGTGCGTCTGTCAAGTGATGCTCTTATCCAATCTTAGTTTCTGGGGAACTAATGGCCTTTTTTGTTTCAGTTAAAAATGCCCTGAAATTACACTAGAAAAACAACTAAACTGAGCAACTACACCCAAGAAGCTCTAGAGATTATCCGAAAATGGAACTATGACTATTAAACGAGCCAGCCGATTATATAAAATATCAAGATCAAATTTGAGTGAGCATATTAGAGGCAGACGAGGCGTGAAGGGCACAAGTTTGGAAAGAATGATCGACGTTCCATTAGCGCAAGAAAAAACAATTGCAAACACCATAGGGACCATGGAAAAATGGGGGTTTGGAATGTCGAATTGTTTGAAAACACGGTTCAAGAATGCGACGCCTGGTAAGGACTGGTTTCTTAGCTTTAAACGGAGACATCGGCTGTCGATAAAGAAACCCCACAACGTTGAGATCGCAAGAAGAAGATGCCAAGACCCATTGATTATTCATGAATATTTTGATTTGGTCAAAGCTACTCTCTTGGAGTTGGCCATTCGCGAAAATCCCGAGCACATTTGAAAACTTGATGAGGCTAGTTTTTGTGCAGATCTTTCCAAAAACGAAAGGAGTCGGAGAAATCGGAATTGCCTCAACACGCACTATCAGCGGCCCAGGTGGTGACAATACAACGGTGTTATGTGCATGTAGTGCCGCAGGCGAAAAACCAATTCCCTTAATTATCTTCAAAGGGAAGGATGTGTACGACGAATGGACCGCCAAGGAACACTATCCAGCTCATCCTACAATGTCGTATACTGCAACCAAAAGAGTATGGATGGAGAGTTCAGTTTTCTACAATTATTATTTCAAAAAGAATTTGGTCAAGCAGTTTGAACGCCGTAGGCCGATCTACTTATGTTTGCATCGATTTAATTTAAAAAAAAGCAATGACAGAACGAATTGTTATCCTGAAATTGTCTCCTCACTCAAACCATATCCTGCAACCGCTTGATATTGCAGTTTTTAAATCACTGAAGGCTACTTGGGATGTGAAGCTGGTGAAATGGCAAATATTGAACCCAGGAAAGAAAATTATACAGAAATCCTTTGCAGTCACGATAAAAGAAGTCTGGGAGGAGGCAAACCCAATCTTGATTCAGAACGGATTTAAGAAGACTGGGATCTATCCCTGCTCCAGAAGTGAATGGGGATGAAATTATGCAATTCCTTAAAAATATTGGTCTGGAAAAGGGTGTAAGCTGTGGAAAAATTCATACCAAAAAAGAAAGTTACTGTGCTTCCTTTCGACTTGGGGTACCTCAGGTTGCACGTGAAAAATATCTATGCTCAACACTATGGACCAAGAGAGTAACTGTGAGGCATTTTCAGAATCTCTAGCGCCAGTGGTAGGCAATGAAATAAAAGTGAGCGATTCATCGTCTAATGTGAGGATTTTGCACATTAACATAAGTTCCTTAAGGCATAAAGTGAATAAACTTTAATCATTCATAGTTGATCGTAAAATTGGCATATTATGTATCATAGAACATTGACTTAATGCGTAAGAGGTAAGTGTGCTTCGAGTTAAGGGGGCTGAAAACGGTGGAATACTCTGCTAGACAGCAGTGATCAGGCGGAGGAACCATAGTATTGCTTAGAGAGGATTTAGAAATGTCTGCAGAATGTGTAGGGTCTGGTGCTGATAAATGTATGGAATACTCTATTATTTACACACAATCTTTTAAAATATATGTTTTAGCTCTCTACCGCCCACCCTCAGGACATTTCGACACATTCTTGACGACAGTTAAGAGTTTAAGAGTATCCTGTTGGAACTCAGATCTAAGGTGGACGTTCTTATAGCAGTTAATTTTAATATACACTTTAACACTGGTCAATCTGAAACAATCTGCTTTTCAGATATCATGGAGAGTTTTAGCCTTAAGCAAACCATATACTTGCTAACACGCTTGAATGCTTGCCTGCATAACATCTTTATGAGCTCTGCTGAGTTCTGCTCTCTCCGGATGTGGTTGATACGGGTGTATCTAATCACATGGGTCAGATTGTTGAATACAAGGTTGTAAGGAATAGCTCAGGTTTTACTAAATCCCATAAGATGTGCAGACCGATAACACAGGGGGCCTGTTTGAGTTTCATAACACTCTGAATGAGACAATATGGGAGTTCATAGGAGAGATTGATGATGTGAATGGACTGTTTGAAAAGTTTATGAAATCTTTGTAGAATGCATAAAAATTGTATGTTGTGAGATCTGATCAGTCTTGCAACATTATCTGGTTTACTGATGATATCAGAGGGATGCATGACCAACTAGGATTTCTTAGAGAACTGAAAATACAATATAACCTTTTAGGTCTCAAACGAGAATATAACAGTTTAAGGAATTCGTACAGAGCTGCAATCCGTAATGCTAAGATTAGAGCAAATGATGGCCTCATTCGTTCTTCTGCAAACCCAACAAGGGCTATGTGGCAAATAATTAATAATTATAGAGGTAAGAATATGAAGTCTGTTAAAAATAACCTAACACCTAAAGATTTTAATGATTTTTATGCCAATATAACAAAAAAACCTAGTGCAGAATATTCCTGACTCAAATATTAATCCTATCAGCAAACTCGAGAAACTCTCAGCACCTCTGACTGTTTTTTTCTTTTTCTGAGTGAATGAGGTCGAAGATATAACAGACAGCCTACAAAATAAACATAGTCGTGATCTATATGGTTTTAATGTTAAACTACCTAAATCTATAAAAAAATTTTAGTAGTTCCCCAAACGAAACTTGTTAAATCTTTTAAAAATAACATTTTTATGGATGCCCTTATGGTAGCTCTCGTTGCACCTGTTTTAAAAAGGGCGACCCTTTGATGCCTGAAAACTACAGGCCCATATCGCTCTTGCCTGTCATTTCCAAGATTGTGGAGAAGTGCATTGCGATTAAAATTGTTGACTTTTTTGAGGGAAACAACCTGTTTTCTGAATGCCAGTTTGGATTCAGAAAGGACAAGAATACTGTCTTGGGAGTCTTGGACCTAATATCTAATATAATAGAGGATTTTCATAAAACTCAATACAGCTCGGTCTTATTTTGCGATTTCAACAAAGTATTTGATGGTGTCGACCATGGCATCCTTCTCCGGAAACTTAGTTATTACAACTTCTGCTAAGGCAGTAATGATTTACTAAAACCATGCCTTGAGGACAGATATCAGTTAGTGGGGGTCGCTGCGGTATCATCGGCAAGGAATAAAACTATTATTGGAGTACCACAAGGCTCAATACTTGGCCCCATACTTTCTTTAATATATATAAATGATCTTCTCTTGTGTGAACCGCGGGCCACGTATACTCTTTTTGCTGATAACACAACAGTGTCTTTCACAGCTGATACTTTGGAGGAGTCCGTGCATGGTTCCATGGTGTCACAAAATAGGGCTGAGCTTTGGTTCCAATCAAATAGGCGTCTATTGAACGCAAATAAGACAAATAGGGTGGTTTTGAGTCAATTAAGCAATGTGCCGAATAGTTCAGGGGTACTGTTCGTGGGAGTCCCTGACCCGGGATTGCAGTGGGGAGAGCATGTTGATGTACTGTCAAGGATGCTCAGCAGGAGTCAGTACATTTTGCGGAACATCCTATTTTGCTATTTTCAATTCGCATACATCATATGCAATCCTAGCTTGGGGACATTCAGCTGGGAGGCACAGGGTGTTTGGTCTGTAGAGAAGGGCAGGGAGAGTGATATCTGGGTTGGGATATAAGGATGACTGCAGGTGTGCATTCGTGTGCCTTGCTTGTACATTCTTGAATGTTTGATATATGTTAGGAGGAATGTGGGACTGTTCCAGACTCATCAGGACATCATGGCGCAATACTCGCTCAAGGCATAACTTAGTTCCTGCTTACTGGCGTATAGGAAGGTGTCAGGATAGCCCGGGCTACTGGACTATCAAAATGTATAACGCATTACCAGCCTTAATTAAAAATGTACCAGTAGTTGCATTCAAGAAGGTAAATGAAGGCATTTTTGATAACAAACTATTTTAAATCAGATTTTTAGTATGTTGTAAGTGTATATTATTAGGTTGCAGCCTTAAGTATGAATTTTATTAAATTTTAACCTGTATTTATAACTGTAGATTTTATTTGATTTTTTTTTCGACGCGTGTAACACTATTGTGACTTAACATAATTAAAGTATTGAGTATCCCTTCGATAACACAGTTGTTCCCAAGGAAAAGTTTGACCCTTTAGCTTTCGAGAGATGGGAAAACCACCTTAATAATAACCCACATGTAATGACCGTGCCCAGTTTTGACAATGCCAATAATATGGACATTGTGGCCAGTACTGATAATGTGAATGTTGAACCAGAACCCAGTAGCAGCAGTGCAAATATTCCGCCATCTATTAGCAAGAGCGCTACCCTCGATGTTTTATTTGAAGAAATAATGCTGTCAACATATAAGCAAAATAAAAAAAAAACAAGATGCGTCTAAACCAATGAAACGAGTTGCAAGTAGTGCGGAAGGTATAACTATACTCAATACTCAATATATTTCATGTCATTATATATAGGTATTTACACTCGTCACAAATAGTAAGAAACTATTGTAATAAAATTAGTACACAGTTATAAAACTAAAAAACTTAGCCTAAGCATCTGCACAATTTAAACCCTAAAAATTTGTTAAGATTATAAAATTATAAGTACAATACAAGCCTGCTGTTAGACATAACACAATTAAACTACAGTAGAATAATACAATAAAACCAGACTAAAATGTTTGTTTAAAAATAGAAAACATCAAAATATATGTGTTAAGAACTCATTAAATGAGTAAAAACAATTTAAACACAAAATATGCCTACTTTACTCTTAAATTTATCTCGTTCCAAGCTCTTTATGCAATTTGGAAGAGCATTGAAGAATTTTATAGATAGATAACCCTGAGCCATCTTGACACATTTTCAACCTATGATAAGCTGGGATGAGTAAGTTTTTTTTGTCTTGTATCATAGCCGTGGACCCCACCATGCACTCCGAATTTATCCTCATTGTCCTTCACATACATCAAGTTCTCTAGTATGTAGTGAGATGGTAAGGTAAGTATATTAAAATATTTAAATGCTTGTCTGCAATCCTCCCTGAAAGCCAGACTCGCCATAATTTGGATAGCCCTTCTCTGTAACCCAAAAATTCTGGCCACAAGTGAGGAGTGACCCCAAACCAAAACACCATATGTCATTACAGAATGAAATATAGCATGGTACGATGTTTTCATAACATTTTCCGAGACATTTTGGGAAAGGTTACGAATGACAAAAAGAGCCCTGCTAAGCTTTGATGAAACCTGATTAATTTGGACATCCCATCTGAGAGTGGGGTCAATGTACACTCCAAGGAACCGAACACTCTCCCTATTCTCATTAACGTTTCTAGAATCTCTGAGGGAGAAACCCAACTTTTCTGTTTTGTCTTCATTTGTGTTAAACCAGTCCTTCACTCTTGCCTGTATAGCTTCAAGCTGTACAACGGCCTGATCAACTGATACCACTGACCGGGAGATAGTGGTGTTATCCGCAAAAAGGGTGCATTTTCCTTTATCGCTGTTTAGAAGAAGATCATTTCAATAAATTAGGAATAGAATCGGCCCTAGGACAGATCCTTGAGGCACACCTATGTTCCCAACCCTTTCCTCAGAACAACCCCACCCACCCTGACAGCCTGGGATCTATTACTTAGATAGGAATTTACAAGTTTAACACTATCTGTGCTAAAATTACAGTGGGCTAGCTTGCCCAGCAAAAGTTCATGGGAGACACAGTCAAATGCCTTACTCAAGTCGCAGAAAAGAACAGCATTATATTGGAGATTATCAAAAGAATCAAGAATATCGGCAATAAGATTTAATATACCCAGTGTAGTATTCCTGCCCGTTCGAAAACCAAACTGACTTTCCGTAAAGCATCTGTTCCCCCCAAAACTGCACTTTTCAACAATTTTAGATAATACTGGCAACAAAGAGATGGGCCTGTAATTTTTGGCCTCATTTTTGTCAGCATTTTTATAGACAGGCACAACAAGAGACTTCTTTAATATGTCAGGAAAGACATTCTGACTAAAACAGCAAATTATTAATTTAGTTAAAGAACTGATTAGTAAGTTTTTGATAGATTTATTTTTAATGTTATTTATGACGTCTCTAACTTCATTAAATTTAAAGAGACAGGGGAAAAGTTAAACACATTGAGTGGAGGAGCCATGTGTTCAAGATTTTGTAGACGACTATGTTCACTTGGATCTATTTTGCTTGTGAGATTCTGTGCATTGCTGCAAAAATAGTTATTGAAATCGGAAGGTGAGAGAAGTGAACTAATTTATTCGTGAGTGCCTAAGTTTCTCGATTTATTAATGATTTTCCACATTGCTTTTGTTGGATTTTTAGCTGACACAATTATGCTATCATTGTAGTCTATTTTAGCTGTTTTAATCGCATTATTTTTTTAAATGATGTATACTCCAGAATGTCAGCAGGACGATTATATTGCCTACAGACCTCACCAAGCAACTTAAGTTGATCACGCATATACCTCAGATTATTATCAAACCACGAGCCATGACCAGACTCATTTGTTTGAACTTTATAGGACTTTAATGGAAAACAATCCAAGTAAGATTTTTTAAGTATTCTTATGAACTTTTCAAATTTTATTGTTACATTTACGGTATCACCATCAACAAAGTTGAAGGAGCAAGCTTCGATTTGATTATAGAAATTAAACATACCGGTTTGAGTGAGAGGTCTGAACTGCCTAAGTTCATGTTGTACAAAATCCTGATTTAAGTTTAATTCAAATATTAATAATTGAGATATGTGTTCTGACAGTTCAAATGCAACCGACTGAGCATCTAAGACACCTGGAGCAAAATTAATAAAAATGTTGCCCAGGCATGCAATACCTCTAGTAGTTTCCGTAATTTTGCGGACAAAACCATAGCCCTCCAATAAGTCACAGAGCAGGTCTGCTTCTCTTTGAGGAGTTCCAAAATGCACACTGAAATCCCCAGCCAGCACAACATGAGTTTGCTTATCAAATCTGTTTAAAAATTCATCAAGTTTGGTTAAAAAAGTGTCAAAGCACTCTGCAGGAGGCCTGTAAATAGCAAAAACATGTAGATTAAAACTTTGTATAAAAACAAAACAATATTCAACAGATTTTTCAACATTGAAATTGCAGTTTATGGACCGGACATTTAAAAAATCAGGAGTGAAGACAGCAGAGCAACCACCAGTGGAGAACTCTCGTGAGAATTGTGCTTTGCAGCCATAGTTATTAAAATGCTGTAACTTGATTTCATCCTCTTGCATCCAGTGTTCAGCTAGACACACAATATGAGGTCCCTCTTCAGCCAAAACAGCCTCAAGTGCATTTAACTTGTTTCTCAGAGAGTGGATGTTTGTATGAAACAATTTTATTGTAGTTTTTAGGAGCTGGTTTTTGGTTCTGCTACTCTCACGCCCTTGTCGAAAGGTTGGCGTCTCTGGAGATTTAAAAAATGGTTGATAACCACACCTTCCGGCTGCAAATCTGGGGACATAATATCATTTTTCCTGGTCACAGTGGCAGATAGTTTAAATGAGCTTTTGAACTTATCTTGCCTAGTCTGCGTTTTATAGCATGAACAACCATCAAAACCATTACCTATCCTTAAGAATGTTGTTATGTTTTCCGCCGAGGTTTGAGAATGGAAACCTGAGATAGATATCCATGCCAATCTGGCAGGATTAGCCGTTGATAATTGAGTCACATTTTGTCGAGTACCTCTGCTGGGCTCTGGACGTTTTCCTTTTCTATTTCTCTGTACCAATTTCCACTCATCTTCTTTGTTTTTGTTTACATCCGCATCCGCAATTTCCGAAATATAGACATCGTCATCGCCTCTGACGTCCGTGACAGTGACTCTGTTGACATTGAACTAGAAACGAAGTAATAGAAAGGGTGCAAAAAATGGAAGAGAGAAACTCGAAGAAAATCAAAACTGGAAAGAAAAAAGGCAAAAACACTGTAGACGATCTCACAAAGAAAAAATCCAAAGAAAAAATCCCAACCAAAAGTTATGGAGGGGTCAGAGATTGATGAAGATGAAGTTATTGATAATATGTGTGAATATGAATCTAATACATTTCTGGATGGAATAATTGACGAAATGGAAACATTTCCAGGAAAGAAACGCGTCAATCATTATGCCGGTCAGGTTTTGCCCAAAGATCCTTACATTCAAGAGGACGAAGCGTGAATAAAGTTTGCCAGAAGAAAGTTTCTAGTCTAAGATCTGTTTTTAAGTTTCCATTAGTGGATGATATTGACCATATCTTAAAAACCAACATCGTTAAGCTACTTCCATAACCTAAGATCTCTAAGCGTGGTGAAATATCATTTGCAGTGTCATTTTAAGAATATTCTATTCAATAAGAATTTGTTTTCAAAATAATGGGGTTTGTAACACTTTTTAAAATAAAGATTTTTTATTTTTGTAAGTAGCGTTCTGAGGGTATTTTAATAAGAACAACGCTCTTACCCCAATTTAAAGGTATTGCAATATAATGGAGAATATTCACGTTGTGCCGCACTTTCCACAACTCCACAGGTAAGTGCGGCATTTTATCGCCAAAAAAAAAATTTTTTTTTGAGAGATTGTGGCATTTCAAAATTTTTAGATAATCGATTTTGTAAGCAGATCTATGTGCATCTCTCACTGTGGTGACAAATCGTTATTTCGATTAAACATAAAAACATATGCCACGTTAAAGATGAACTAGTCATTGAGACTGTGTATTGAAAACACTGCCAACCTCCTCATTTCTGATATGCTGAATTACAACATTTTATTGGCAAATTGCACATTGAGATGCGAATAGGTAAAACAGTGTGGTTGTTTATGAACGAGTAGTTAATTGTTCGGCTCCAGGATGTAGTATTATCCTTGCTTCCTGAGTTATCTCCATAGCTATATATAAAAGTGTTTACTAACTAGCAGATATTTGCTTTTTGTGGATGGCCAAATTGAGTATGACTATATATCATAAACATCCTAGTCAGGATACGGTAACGTAAGAGTTTAACGAGTTCCCGGGCGCAAATATACCTTTTGCACAAGAAT
This sequence comes from Pissodes strobi, assembly GCA_016904865.1. Lineage (NCBI taxonomy): Eukaryota > Metazoa > Arthropoda > Insecta > Coleoptera > Curculionidae > Pissodes > Pissodes strobi. The sequence continues at coordinate 71,364 of MU181929.1, read as the reverse complement.
CACCCACCACCCACCATATAGGAGACCAGATCTAGCTTCTTGTCATATTGTATTCCTCAGTTATCAGCCGTAAAAAGAATATTAAAATACTCTCTCACTATCAACATGTTCTCTTACTCTTACTTGGACAACCACAATGATTCTGGCATTACAATATTATGTCATTAGAAAATATCGCAATTTGACATCCTCTCAGGATATTATTATCATTATTGAAACCCGATTATTGCGCAATTCGTATTCTGATTTTACCCATTAGGTTCCTGTAAAATGGATATAAGCAAATTATTGAACGATGAAGCTAATACGCTTCATTAATTAACTAGTTAATTTTTACGACGCATTGTTGAATCAAATTGAACAATTCCGCAAATTAGTGCGTAAAATCGTTAACATTTTTCAATTGATTTTTGGTGAAAAGCACCAGTTAAAAAACTAATTATGTAAAGAATGGCGGTTTCAGGACTTCCTCTCATTCTTAATTTATTTTATTATGCCGGTCTCATTAGCTAACAAGGTGCTTTCCCACCTGAAGTAGGGAATTAAGGTTTCTACGATTCTCTTTTATGTGTTTAGAATGAAATCGAGTGTAGATATATTACGTCATTAACAACATTGTTTTAGATTTATAGTAAAAGTCGTCTACGCTGGAGAAATAGATAATTGCGACTCTAGAGTTTAGAATGCCATTTTATTATTCAAGGAAGAATGATCATTCTACACAGGACCTAATATAGAAGTGATAGTTATTTTTCTAAGCAATGTGTAAAAAGGCTGAAATTTCGGAGGGTATTTTTCCTATTGCTCTCCTGCTCCAGAGTTGCAAATTTCAAGTAGTCTAGACCGAAAGGCTGATAATAATAGTTGAGCACGCTCTGCTTCGGTCTACAGTTCGAATATTTTCTTCGGTTGGAGCTTTGGTGCATTGTCAATTAATTTACTAATTTGTTAGATCAAGAACGTCTTTTAGAGTTCATCAAATCGCAACAACTAAGTATAACGCGCATGCTATTTAGCTTCAAGTGAAGCATTTACTATATAAAAACTTACTACAAGAGTTAATTAGGTATGACATTTTAACTATCGTTAGTTTAATATCTACTGCTTTAATTGTCAAAGTTTTCCGATCCCACGCTGAAGACATTCAATAGTAAGCAGCAAAAACTGAGATCCAAGCGAAACCGCGCGGAAGAACTGATAGCCCACATAAAAATGATCCTGTATATTAATGAACGATTTTGTTTCTTTTTCCTTTCTAGAGGGTCTCGGAAAATAATTAAATTTAAAGCGATCTCCATGGCGGAACCGCTAGACCGGCTAAACAGTTGGAAATTGTGGTTTATGCTTTAACGCGTTTATGCTTCACATATCTTCAAAAATACACAACAATAGAAAGGAATTTTGGTTAAATAATACGAGAAAGACAACAAAAGAAATGAAAAAGCGGATCGAGCACGGGTTCTATTCTTTGTCAATAGATCACGATCCATACTATTATTTACGGTTGAACCATTTAGTGTTACCTAGTTTAGCTTTTTATAGAATAAATAAATTATCAAAATGACTAACACATATAATGTTAAAGGAAAACAGCGGTTTCTCTAATAGTATTTTTGTTTATTTTGTATCGAGGGGGGGCAGCTAGAATTTAATAAACAAGAAATCAGAGCCGTGCAAGTAACAACAAGCGGGGAGTTTATAAATAATCAGTGCATGGTTCAGTGTTGCCTATTTCGTCTAATAATACGAAGTCTGGTCTAAATAAGTGATTGGTTGTAGGTATTATAAATTACGGAAATTAAATTTAGTATAATTTCCAGTATATATTACAATTATATATTAGTAAAATTATTTTCTTCTTACAGCAACCGATCGGAATCGCACAGCTGATTCTATGAGCCCTAGTTCTCATACTTTTAGCCAGCAGCAGCACACGCGATATTTTAGATAAACACTTTTAGTAGCTAAAGCCATAGAAGATGCAGGGAACAGAGCTGTTTTTTTCAGAAATAATGTTTATTACTACAACCTGCAGTGCTTCAAGTCCAACGTCCACCGTCTTCTCCGCACACGCTACGCTCTTTGAGTGGTATAGGGCAATCCTTTTGTGTGTGTGCCAATCATAAAAAAAAGAAAGAAATATCGGAGGAAGGATCACTCAAACTCTTCTGTTTGCTATCCGAGAAGTAAATGATTTTTAAGTTTGAATATATTGATCAAATACACATCACAAACATAATACGAATGAAAACTTGTAGCATTTCATTTTTCAATAAGGTATTATTAGTAAATGCTATCTGCCTTGTTTTAAGAGTTCAGCAATTAATATACGTTATTATAATTGTTTTCATATATTATGCTTTGAACGTCTTTGATTAACTCTATGAAAAAATTACACTTAACCCTTAAATATATTTGTTACATGTTTACTCTTATTATTCTTATTTATTTAGTACGTAAATTATATCCTAACTTACAGTTATTACAGTTGTTACGTTTTTAAGTTATTACGTACGTCACGAAATATCTTACTAATTCAATATTACCTTAATTTCCAATAAAGATTGCTTTCTTTTGAATTAACTCTCATCGTTATGCTTCCTTCATGCAAATTAATATCTAAATATGACGTCATTCCTGATTGTGGTTCCGATGATGACGCGAGCAATCGAACCCAAACTAACCCGAGTGACACTAATGTTCATTCTATATTCCACTGTGCATGAGAACACATCTTTCGCTGCTCGGCGTCAAGGAGCTGACAACTGACATCTGAAACGAGGTCAAGGGCAGCGTTGCCACTGCTACCCCGATCAGGGTATTTCTACCCCGCTAGAAAAAGTTTTACCTCCCTACCACCTCGCTAACAAATCTACCTCGATTTTAAAAGTTTGACTTGAAAAAAAGTCGCATTTAGCACAATATACGTGATAGAAGTGAACAGATTTAATCCATTGCAAATGGAAAGCATCTGATCACGTTCAATTATTTAGAGCTAGACCCAGCAAGGCTCCTAATCAACCTTCAGTTTACCGATGTCATTGCGGTGCAATGAATGGTCTGGAAGTGCTCTGGTGGTTCAGTGGTTACTGTGATACGGCAGCCCGAGTTCAATTCCTGTCGTTTTTTTTTAATTAAGGTTATGTTTGTAAAAAGTATTTTTTCTGCATTTTGGGCATGCCTTGGGTTAGTTTTGGTTCGTTCCTGTTCCTAGAGCCCCCGTAGCGAGCGAAGCGGGCGGAGGATCATGCGTGAAGTGAAATAATACATTGGGCTGATTAGGTGCCTCGCTAGGTCTAGCACTAGGTCTTTCAATTTCTGAACGCACGATGAACAGTCTATTGGGGCACGTTTTGTAGTTTTGTCAAGTTAGTAACCTTCAGTTTGACCGCTATAACCTCTTAGATTCATAGCAAAGAACTAGTGAATAATGGATTAACCACGGGCAATTTTATTTATAAAATAGCTATTTATGATACAAGTGTGTAAAGTGCATGTTTAAGGCACGGGTATGAAAGTTCATACAAGTGCCTTAAACGAACTTTTCACAGGCATGTCATACAATTTTTTTCTACGTACCTGTGTAAATTAGTTAATTTTAAATTTTTAAGAATTTATAAAATGTCAAGTACCTGATGGATTGTTATGGTGATAAGCTATAATTCACAAAAATTGTGATGCAAATATCGAGATATTTGTGGCTATAAAGTTAATAATGAGCTATTCAGATATCGAGAATACTGAAACTATTTCATCGGATGTAGAAGAATCTGCGAGATTAGCAAGAGATTCACTTTTACCTACGCGGCCAAGAGTCCAGTATGAAAATGCATATAAAACGTTTTGAAAGGTGGTGCGGTGTGAAGAAAGTGAGGCATCTCCAGGCGTGCTTCCGGCAGAAGTCGGAGGAACAAAAGTCATCGTCACTTTGGAGCCAATATTCAATGTTGAGGACTATGTTGTCTAAAGAAAAAAATATCGATATAAGCAGGTATAATAATTTAGTTTCGTTTTTGAAGAGGCAATCGGAAGGGTATAAGGTCAAAAAATCAAAAGTATTTTCCAAAGAGAATGTCGAACATTTTTTAGCAGATATCAACGAGCCAGACTTTTTGCTTAAGAAGGTTGCGTTAATCATCGGAATTGCAGGGGGGTGTAGAAGAGACGAGCTATATCCAATGGCCATTGAAGACGTTGCAGACAAAGGTGACAATTACATGATTACTATACCCCAAACTCAAACAAATCATACCCGAGAATTTGTCGTTAACTGTGGTTGCATCAAGGGGATCAATTTATTGGAAATAATTCGAAAATATGACCGGCTACGTCTCGCGGGCATTACCAACAATCGATTTTTTTTTAATACAGAAAAAGTATTCCCATTAATTTACCCGTCGGGATAAACGCTTTTGGAGCTTTTCCGGAAAATATAGTTAGTTTCCTTGGATTGCCCGAACCATCTAGCTACACAGGACATTGCTTCAGAAGATGATCTGCGTCGCTTTTAGCGGATTCGGGAGCAGATATTTTGATAGTCAAACGTCACGGCGGTTGGAAGTCTGCGGCACTGTGGCCGAGGGATATGTGGAGAACTCCTTGGAAAATGAGCGAAAAACAGGGTTAAATATATTAGGAGAAAGAGTACACAGCCAGACCAAGAAGCTGCAACTGAAGATATTTTGATAAACAGTTCCATTTCTAATCAACAATTTCCATCGGGGATAAGTTTAGGGAAAATTGCGAGCTTGACATATTTAAATCATAAATTTTATTATTAAATTTCAATTGTTTGTAAGGTTTTGAACAAATTTTAATTCAATAATTTGCATTTTATTAAATGATTATACCAATTTCCTCAAAAAAAACAACTTTTCACACTAGTACAAAAAGTATACCACTTTTCGCACTGCTGCGTTAAAGGGGAATTTTTCACATTAAAATGAGTGTGAAAAGTCTTACTTTCACACGAAGAAAAAGTTATTTATTTCCTTCCTTTTTATTTTGAAGCTTGAATAAGTAATAAATATATCTTTCTTGTTAACCATCTGGAATATTAGTGTTTAAAGTTCATATTTTTGTTTCTGTTTCTTGTATTCAATGATTTTTATTTATCTAATACAGCTTTTTTGTATTTTTTGTTTAATATTTGAGATACGTTTTTCTATTTTTTATATATTTATTACTGTTTTGATAAGTTTTTAACTTTTGGGTAAAACTATTTTACTTTACGCTACATTTCCATTTTTGTTCGTTTTTTTTAAGAATTTTTAGATTTTTTATTTTTGTTGTTTTATTTTAATTAAAATACTAATGTTTTCAAATTTGTAATCATTGGTTTTATTGAATATAATTTATTTCCTATTTTATTGCGTCAGTTTTGCATTTTGTGTAAAAAAATTATCTCATAAAATCTAACCCGGAGTAATCCAATCTATCCCGAAGTTTCGCGAAATCTGCCTAGGAAAAAAAATTTCTGTGGCAACACTGGTCAAGGGGTCAAGTAGCCTTACAGCACTCAGTGTTGCCGTTTGGGTACAATTGTACCAAATTAGGTACATTTTCTTTTATCTGGTACATAGGTACAATTTAATTATTTTTCCTCGATTTTGGGTACATTTTTCGGACATAAGGAAGAGATAGGAAGTCTGCTGAATTAAAAATATAAAAATAACTAATACGAAGTTACAATTGAATGAAAAAAAAAAAGTTTTTTCGCCATTGGGTAGATCTTGGACCATTTTAGTTGTAGTGGATTCTGTAACAGCCTATAGCCGGCGCGGCGCCGGCGTGTTAATGAGTTAATGTTCGTTCGCTAGGTGACACCACGAAGTTAATAGAGTATCTTGTGTAAATCCACTGTGAGAGAAGACAGCCGTAGTTATAGGAACATTTCTGCTCGTTTTTAGGCAACCCGGTGTAACTTAATTACTCATCGCATCCCTTACTGTAGCAGTAAAATGTATGCTAATAGAATAGATAGGGGAACTGGTAGTTCCCCCTAGCTAAGTAGTTTATACTTTTGTTTTATAAACCTGTTCAATTTTGGGTGAAAACATTAGGTTTATTTTTGGAAAATATCATAGTGTTGCAGCAGCCGAACGCATATATTCTTCACTAAATCTAATTAAAAGGAAAAACAGAAATTTATTGAAAGTCTCTTCTTGACACAATTTATTACTGACCAACGAATTGTTTAAATCCACAGGTGGGAAGAAGCTTCAAATTTGTTGAAATAAATGATTCCCTTCGTTTCTGTATTTTTTTTATGATTAGAGATAAATTTGTATTTTTTGCTTCTGTTTCTGTATTTTTATTATTAGTGGCTGATTTGTATTTTTCGCAAATGTATGAATGTTCATAAATACCCAGTTTAAATTTGAAATCAAGAAAACTCACATTTTTAAGTCAAAATAAATCACCAAATTTGATAGAAAGATACCTATTTCCCAAGAATCGTAAACACGATTCTTGCCTATTTCCTATTTAATTGCACTCACAAACTTGCTCTTAAGATATTACTGCAAAAGTTATTTTCACATGTACGCATGCGCAGTTTCGTCAAATTGGACATGCGTATTGTCAAAAATAACGCTTGCGATCATAGAGGTTTTAAGTCTCTAACATCGCAAACGCAAATTGGTGAGTGCAATATGTATCTAATTATATTGGTACATTTTGGGTAAATTCTATTACTTTTTGTTGGGACAACGATAAAATCGAGCGTGGCAACACTCTTAGTCTTCACGGTGTGACCGAAGTGTCTAGACCTGATTTTATAGTTTTAAATTTAAAACCCATCATGGGTTTATTAGGCCAAAATATTTTCATAATCTTATGCAATTAGGCCTGAGAAGGGCTTGGCTTATCTTATTATATTCTATATCTTGAGGATGCCTGTTAATTTTTGGGGTTAATCCACCACCTAGTAAGGTAGGTATTCGTTGGCTTGTGCTTTATAAAAGACTGAACATTTTAACAATATTAAGTAAAGTGGCTAAAGGCTTCACGTTTATTTCAGGGTTTACTATGGGATGTTATGAAAATATTAGATAATTTTGATTTGGGAATAGCATAAAGACGCTCTGATTTTCAGTTGGGATTTACACCTGTAGGTAAATCTTAAACTACCATGCTTCATGGATAGGGTGGAGTAGAAGTTTGGTCCGGAATTTCACATGGTAGAAAAGGGGACAAATTACTTGAAGCCACAAAAAGTTCAGAGAAGGAGGTACCTACTTATCCAGCTGACATCTGCTGACGAGAATTATTCAAGGCCATCATGTAAAAATCAACTGACAGGGTAGTGTAAAGTTTTATACTTTTAATGCTACTAACTAATTCATATTAACCTTTTTACCTTTAATTGTTCGGCTCACTTGGTAGATATTATTCAACATCTAATGCCATTTATATATACCTATTTAACAACCCTGGAAACAAAGATTCGTGAGTCCTTTCCCTCTAGGTATAATAATTTATTTTAAATGAAACCACTAAGAGGTAAGCGTTACCAAGATAAGCTTCTTCATAGCTTAAATTTTTAAATTGTAGAAATAGATATCTTCATTTTTTAATTATGTGTTATTCCCAAAGAAGGGGGTGGATAGTCTTATTCCTACTTGTTTTGTTTATGTTTGAAGTGTTTACTGCTTGACTGTTTTCCCCATTTCATTCTTGAAAATACAATTAACAACTACAACTACAACGTTTGTTGTGATGCCTTAATAACTGTTTTTTTTTTTATTAATTAATTAATTTTGAAACGTGCTTTATCTTTTCATAATTAATATATTTATTATTGTTATTATACCTAATCTTTCTGTTTTTTCTTCACGTTGCCTACTTCAACTGCTAAAAGCAGAAAATTATCCAAGATTACCTCAAGGTCTACTAAAAGATCGGCTATGTGGTCTTACCCTTTTATAATAAATACTTATCTATCGAAAATGAACACGCTGAAAACCCCGATTTAAATGAGATAATGAATGAATTTGCAAACAGAAAAGCAAGAAAAGTTATTTTTGCTTTCTTTTGCTAGTCATTATACATTTATGCACCGAGTTTTAATTTATGATTTTACCGCATACTAACTTAAGTTTATGTATGCAATTATTCTACTAATTCTACTATATAGTTTAAATATGAGGTTTTTTGTGTGCAATATTTTTTTATCGAGTATGTATTTTTTTAACTTTCATATTTGCAATTATTTACCAAATATAATAACAATTAATTGATGATGCTTTCAAGAAAAATGCACCTTAAAGTGCCAACAAGATTTTTTTATCATAACTGAGTTATTTTGTCATGAGCTTATAAGTACATATTAGTTGATTTTTCTAAGCATAATAATTCAACGCATATAAAAGTAATTGCAAAAAAAATAATTTATGTTTGGTTAATTCCCGAGCTGTCTTAAGGAGGATTCTCAGGCGTCCGATATCCGACGATAGAATGAGCCAACAGCGTTCCTATTGGTTAAAACATTCGTCTTCCTATTGGTTGGATTGTCAAGATTTCCGCATCCGAGTTTTATAGGCTACTTGGCATTTTACGTTTTCATTTATAAACTAACTTGAAGTAATAGTTTTGAATAACACAGGAAGAATTCCCAAAATGTTCATATTCAACACGCAGTTAGACCCAGAGGTAAGTTTTTACCGAAAAATGTACCATGATCTTGACCTTCGTACTGAACCGAAATTATCTTAATACAGGTGCAAATCTCTGGCCAGCAAAATTCGATCCACGTGGCCTGTTTTATTTCGAAAACTACATCTGGGGTTGCAAAAAAAAATTAAATGCAAAAGTTGTTCCTAGTAAAATGATCTTTATTTTTTTTATTTTTTTAATCGCTTTAGTGAAAAAAGCAGGCGCCGAACGGTTGCAGCTGGATATTCTTCTGCATTTTGAAAATACTCAATCAGAGATCTCCACCCGCCTTGCCGCTTAAGACGAACTAGACTCTAAACATGTTTAAAAATTAACAGTTATAAGCCATTTAAATTCACACCAGTACAAAATGTTACAAGTAGCAGATTTTAACTCAAGACTCGACTTTTACAATATAATGATGGATAGACATTTTTTAGATAAAATATTCCAAAGTATCATTTGGACCGATGAATCAATATTTACAACGCCTGACGTGTTATTTAATAAAATTCAGAAAATAAAAAAATTATATTTTTGAAATAAACAAGCAGAGGCGAAGATCCGTGAAAGTATGGTGCGCAATCTGCAGATCTACAATTTTAGGACCCATATTTTACCAACACAATTTAACATGGATACGATATTCAAACTTAATAAGGAACGAAATTCCGCCACTTATACATAATAATATTCCTCAAAGGGAGCATCCGCACTTATAATGGCGCTATTTACCATAGAAGTGCTGAAATCATTCGTTTTTTAAACGAAACTTTCAGAGAGTAGACTGGACAAAACGGAACCATCTCCTGGCCAGCGAGGAGTCCATATTTGACACCGATGGACTTTTTTGTGGGACGCATTGAAAGATATGGCTTACAAAGATAATCCGTCAACAGTTTTGGAAGTGCAGCAAAGAGTTCGCGCGGCAATAGTTTATCGAATGAAACGAATTACGTCGCAAACCATACATCATTTAGAAATAGCATATACTACTTGTATTCTTCAAAACGGCGGACATATAGAAAATCTAATTTAATTAATTTTACTTTTAAGTAATATCCATTAGGTAACGTTTGCAATTAGGTACTGTTAATTCTTGTTATCATTTACGTAGACATTTAGACGTAGAAATATGTCATTTGCGAAATTTGGCAACATTGTGCAAAGCTTGATATTCTGTTCTTAATATGACTTCTTAACAACGCCCTAAAACGGTTGTGAACAAGTTGATAAGGACCTAATTGCCAGTTTCCTATCTTAATAATTTAGTCTTGTAACCAATTTTTTTAATTTATCTGTCAATTAAGCCAAGACAGTAAGTTAGAGGTCCGTACTAAGTTATATAATAATTGAAATTGCTATGAAAGTGGCTATTCAAAAATTCAATAATATCATTTAAGAAAATTGCGAAAAGTATCGTTTTGTGAAACGTGGCAACACCGCGTATTTTAAAAAAATATTTTCAATTTGATCATTGCCTAAAGAAAGGCATTATTTTCTAGAAATAATACGTAGAAAAAGTTTAAAAAATTAATGAGCAACCCAACAATGATGGTTTAAACATAACCTGAATTCTGATCGCTATAGGTTCGAAATGGTGCATCACAGACCCATGCTCATATACATCGTTGAATTTGTCTTTGAAAGGGCTATTCAAAAATGCAATAAACATGTAACTTTGTCCACCTCGTATGTAAAAAAGTGACGATTTTACTAGGAACAACTTTTGGATTTAATTTTTTTTTTGCAACCCCCGTAGTTTTCGAGAAAAGGTATAGGCCCCTCTTAAACGGGCCACCATGTACACAATAGGTCTGGTAAATATCTATTAATTAATATATTAATAATAAGTACATTTTGTAAACTCTCGCTACCCACCCTCTAATAATACAAATATCTATCCTGATCCGTTACAGTCTCATTTCCTTTAATAAATTATGGTAGGTATATCAATCTGGGTAATTATATTGATTGATAGTTTTTCGTGACATCTTGTGAGCTGACGTATTTTATTCAACAACTACTATAGTTTTACTGGATTAAAAGGCAAATCTGGGCTAACTCTCCTATGGATTGACTAGTACAAATATCTCTATAATGCTACTCAATAGAAATAAATATGATTTGCGGGTAACCGACAAAATACGGTAATAAATTAGCATTATCCATACGGATATATATTTATGTTTCTTCTATCCTTCTTATTTATTTATTTTCACTGTCATTGCACGAATTCAATTCTTGTCATCGTGTCATTAACTAGAGATACTCAGAACTGGCTTCTCCAACACCACATACCAACCTCCAAACATTAAAGAGATACTGTACATTAGGTCATTAGGACATACCTACAGTAAAATTGTACAAAGAAAGAGGGTAAATTTACAGTAAGTAGGTACAGTAATTATTTAGGTACGTACTATAAATACGTCTTGCATTTTTATATTGTTTGGAAATTACATTGTTTTTATGGTTGATTTTAAATTGCTAGTTTTTCATATCTTAATTTAAAAAGGATTTTCTCTAGTTTTGGTCAACACTTTATTACATTAATCCTGCATTTCTCCTACAAACGTACTGTGAAGAAAACTTAGAAATAAAATAATTATCAAAAAATAAATGAGACAGAGCGAAAATAAACACAATTATACTATTGTATAGCAAAGTAAAATTTAATTAATCGGGAAAAGTTACAACCTGTCCAAGTTTTAAATGTCTTGCCTCTAATTAATTTCTCTCTTAAATTAGCCGGCAACAAATGACTGGTACTTAAACCTTAGGTTACAATAATTTATATAAGTATGTACCTATGTAATTTTAAATTTAGAGTGCCAACTAGTTGAGAGTTGCCAAATTTCACCATCATTTAGACCTTGTTTTACAGCTATTAGCATCGTCCATATTCATCTATATAAATATGTTTCGTCGTTTCCAAGATGTTCCAGTGCAAATCAACCGAGAGTTTCTGAGGTTAAGACAAACGGTATCGTATCTATGACGTCCCTGGGATGAAGAGATGATTGTGGGTAGTATGTTTTCTTTGGATAAATGAAGCGTTAATTTATAGTGTTATTTTTACACTTTTCCAAGTACTGCCCGCAAATATTCCCGACAATCACTCAAAAGCGCTAGAATTTTCATTTTGTTTCCTTCCAAGTTAATCCGTTTCTTCAATTCCAAACATCAAAAAACCGACAGTACCCAATCTAGCAGATGAACGACGGTACGCCCTGAACGAACCCGGTATGGCAGGCAAAAACTGCCGACATCGCTTACGAGCCTCTGATAAACTGCCGCTCTTAACGCGCTGGGCGTGGTCAAGACGCGGCTCAATTCGCTGGAAAAGGACGAGCCGCGTGGGACGCTTGAGACAAGGACGGATGACGCTCCGCCCTTTTGGATGGGCGGGAGCCTTCGTCCCGACGCGTCGCGTCGCGTCGCTGCGAAAGAGCGTAGGCATCGGATTGTTGGAAGTTTATGTAGCGAAAATAGGGTTTTCGGTACATAAAGCATATTTAATGTCGCTGATCTGACTTTGTATTTTGTTGCATTTCGGTGTGGGCAAAATGTTGTTTGAGACAGAAGCGGAGTGAAAAAAAATACGCGGAATTATTTATCCTATAATTACAACATAAACCAAAGAAATTATTGTCCTCAAATAGAAAATGTCGATTTAACTAAAGCTTTAGACTTTATAACTGTAAAGCGCTTTCGACAATAATTTCCTAAACAAGTTTGTCACCTAAAATAGGTATTTTCTTAGAACGCTGCAATTTGATACCAAGAGTCACATGGTTAAGAAATACCAAATTTTTCGTACAGGTCGCCGAAGCCATCATCTTCTCGGAATGAGAATGGCCAATATTCGTTATTATTAGGTTTAAAGAAAAGGAAAGTTTAAATTAACAAGCTTTTGATAATTTTCTTGAATCATCAGAAAGTCAAATCAGCACCACAAAACAACAACAACCTCTTTAATAACGAAAATATTAACTGGATATATCTGGATCGCAAATATAAATCAGAATATTTTAAATATACGATGATAATAAAAATATCCTCTAAATATGAAAGATTTAACTAAATTCTGGTGGTTGATACTCACTCTCCAATTAGGAAGTGTGGTGGTAGCATGATTCTTAAATAAAACAACATGGGTAAATTTGCTATACTTGAAATCTTTACTCTAGAAGTTATTACCCACTCCCTTTATGAAGTTTGCCAATTACCTACTTGTAAATTAATCAAAATGTTCAAATTTGGTCTATGGTTAGTTTGGGTTAGGAGGCGCCTGTAAATTTTTAGTGAGGGTTAGGCTTTATAAAATATGTTTTTGTTATTGCTTCCTATCATTCGAACAGGTGGGTAAATAAATACGATCAAAATACTTTTATTTTTTTGTTATTATTTATAAAAATTAGAGCCATCAATCGCCGTCCGATGGGGTCAGTTGGCCAATGCAATAAGGAACAGATGGCCTGAATATAAAAATGAAAATAAAAACATGAAAATAACACTATTTATTAGAACAAATTAAAAAAAAATGTCTTTAACAACTATTTTGCCTCCTTTTGAATGCAGTTTTACCACAATTTTGGCATGTGCTTAAACAGGAAGAGCAATTTTCATGAAACCACTTTTGGCATATTATGCGTTGCAACCAATCTTCTCTTCTTTTGGTATTGTTATAGTGTTCTCCGTATTCTACACACTCAGTTTCATCCACTTTCTTCTTCATATTGAACTTCTGTATCCTCCTTCTCATCAAAACTTGGCGAAGGTGAACATTTCCTTTTTTGGCCACTTGTTTGTTTTTCAATGTTTATCACATCTAGAACATAATATGTCATTTTCACTGGAGTTGTACATCGAGGTTCTGTATCAGCATGACTATAGGATGGCAATTTTCCAGGTGTGTCAAATTTTAATACATTTCAATATACTTAATCAATCAATATGATATGTGCAGACTGCTTGCACCTGCTTATTTCAAGGGAGCCACAGCCCAAATTGCAGCTAGTGGGTTTAGCAAAACGGGCATAGGTCCTTATAATCCCAACATCTTCAGAGATAAAGCTTTCCCTCCAGCTTCATTAACGGATCGCATTCAAGAGTTTCCAGAAAATAGAAATCCTACTGATGAGCCCGTGGATTATAGGTCAGATGAAGACATACCTTTAATAAATTTTGTATACAAAGACAAAGTTCCTTTCAATCCATCTGTGGCATCTTCTACTGCTTTCCAATCATCTTCCATCACTAGTCAATCACTGGGCACAAAATCAGGCACTGAGACTCCTTTTCCGTCATCTTCAACTCCATCCGTTGCCAAATCAAATTTTGCTCTTGCATCGTCACCCATTTCTGTTGTATCAAATAGCAAGAAACTAGATATTTCATTAATGCCTGTCACAACCCCGAAACCATTATCAAAATCTTTTTGCATCCCCAAGCATTAACTAGTGAATCATCTTCTGCGCCGTCCACATCACGAGTCAATTTAAACGATCTACAGCAAAATATCAGTCCTTTACGACCTGTACTTAAAATGTGCTCTATCTCAGGTTGCTATAGAAAAAGAAAGTTTAAAAAATCCGAGCTATTGACCTCAATTCCAATAAGCAACTTGAAAAGCTCGACTCAAAACCTGCACAAGGGAAGAAACAGGCGGCCACCAACTCCATAAGAATTTGTGAATAATCACAAGGTCGCTGGTAAACAAAAAAAAACAATTAGTGATCATAAAATATCTATTAAATTAGCAGCTACAAATAGCAACAATTCTGGCAAATATTGCGACTGTCTGACCTGTGGAGAACCTTTTGAAGTTGAAGTAAATGGCGAAGAGTGGATCCAGTGCAGTGGATGTGAAAATTGGTCTGTTTTGTTGTGACTTTTGTACCACATAAGATGTTGTTTGGATGTGCTTTTTGATTTATCTTTATATTTTTACTTCCATATATGTATGAATAGAATATATTTTTTATTCCCACTTATAATGTATGTGTTATTTTCTTTGCCCGGGTATCTGGACAAACCGGATAAAATGTAGATTCTCAGATTTTTTTTTAAAGAAATAATAACATATAATTTTAAAATCGCAATGCCTGCGTTGCAGGTATTTTTTCATTGGAAAGCGATAATAAATAAGCACTTTGACTTTGTATTAGTTTTGGGTTTTTATTTATTTTATTATTTTTTTAAATGTTTATTTCTAATTGTTTTGTTAATTATTTGTTTTGCTTGGAGTAAAAATAAACGAAGCTGTTTATTTAATTTAATTTTTTATTTTTATTAAAAATAAAGGCTGGGGGCAGGATGATGCTGGCCAAATCTGGGGAACATCTGCCGTGAAAATATCTGTAATGTCTGCGGTGTTGCAGAGTTCCAGACTATCCAGATTCCGGGTCAACTCCAGGTCGCCCACGAGACGCACAGCTCTCTTCTGAATGGAATACAGCAGTTTTAGGGTGTGCTTAGGTGCGACACCCCAGTTGTGTGAGCAATATTCTAAGCACGGCCTTATTTGCGCTTTGTGGAGCAAGAGCAGCTACTGCAGTATATACAGTTTTTTTTTGAAAAATAGCGTACCAAGCTTCTGCGAGGCTGATTTTGCGATGTTAGCAATGGTCATGCCAGGACATATTGCTGTTCATCGAGGCACCCAGTAGTCCGATTGACGAGGATGAAGGAATGGTCGATCCTGCCATAATGATATCAGGACCCGCCGTATTGGCTTTCTTGGTAAACGTGGCTGCTTGGGTTTTTCCTGCATTGAACTGGATCACATTCCTGTCGCTCCAGGTTCGAACTTTCTCCAGATTTTGATTAATTGATGTAGTCTGCTCCTGTCTGCGGTGATAAGTCTCAGTCGCTGGTAAAGGTTTTTTCTGATCTAAATTGGGAGACAAGAGTACTGTCATCTGCAAAACTGTAAACAGGGTTATTGGTTTGGGACAGCAGGTTATTAATATAGATGAGGAACCGAGTTGGTGAAAGTATTGCGCCCTGAGGCATTCCCGCATTAATGGTGAATGTGTCTGAGATGTGTCCATCAACTGCAACCTGCAGAGAGCGGCTCTTAAGTAAACTGGCAAGCCATCTGCAGAAGAAACACTGGCAGTCCGAAAGACGGCAGTTTGTTGAGCAGTCCATCATGCCAAACTCTGTCAAA
>MU181929.1:0-55522 GCA_016904865.1 Pissodes strobi | reverse complement strand
CATTTTAAAAGCATTGCGTCGCCCGTCTAAACTGTGGATTGTCTTTGATCTTACTAAAAAAAAAATCATGAGTGCAATTCACACGCTGCGCGCTGTAGCAGTGAAACCTTCATAAAACTAAACCAAGCGGTCACCCATCTAACTCACTGAACTATATACTCCGCCCGATGAACTACTTTTTACTTTTTACTCTTAGCCAACATGTAACAAGTATATACCTGTGTTCTATCTCATTCTATCGCAGACTACATCCTATAAATCTATATCGTGTAGCGTTGTAAATGCTACCAAATCCATAAATATAGTTTCTTCCATTTAACTGGTAAATTTATGTGGTTGATATTCTCTTTACCTTACATTAGAACTGCGTTGGGGCTTGGAACCTTCGGCAACATGCACTAACACAGAGTTTTATCCACAATACCGAAACGGTATTGTGGATAAAACTCTGTGTTAATTACTTACATTTGAACTTAACTTTTGATTCTAAACTTAGAATCTGTATCTTACAACTTAAAACATTAACTATTTCATTCTTTGGAATATCTAGGAACGTACAGCTCCGAAGTGTTTCTAGTCGTCTCCCTTTTCCCCACCTTCTCTTGACGGATGTCTAGGATATCTTTTGGCAATGGACGTGGTCTTCCCTTCCCAGCGATAAAGGTGTAGGAAGAGAAAATAAAATTTTTCGAAGTCGAGACATTAGCAGTGTAGTTTTGACCATCAGATCTACTAATTTATCACGGGATAAATTGGCAGACACTCAATTATCGGCAATCTCGTCTCATAAACGTATTTTATGTAAAGTAAGGTTACCCTTTTCAAAAGGTATGTTATATCTTTGTGTTTATATATTAGAAAGTTAAAATTGTTTATAATCTAGCCTAGAGAGTTTCTTCAGATTCATTCCTGCCATTTTGAGACCTTTTTGTCCAAGTGATGATGACCCACATAGCGTGACGTGCAGCTTCACAGGCAGTAATGAAGCTCTAGTTGGGGCCAGCTAAGTAGCTGCATGAGTTAGGGAATAGCCACCAACCACGACCAGTAAATTCCACTTACGTATGACCATATGAAAATAACATACAAGTAGGCCCTATAATTACTGATTTTACTCACCATACCTTCCTTTATGTTTTTGGAAACTACCGTTAAATGTTTTTTTTTTAATTATTTTATATCTTTTATGGTATCTATTGCCGTTTTATCGTTATCTGATTAACTATTACCGCATTTCTTCACTACACTGAAAAAAGTATGTGCCTATTTTACAATAAATCTACTGCTTTTAGTGTGACCATTATATTTATTGTAAAATCACTAAAAATGTGTAAACAAATAATATTATTTACATTTATTTTGTAAAATTAGTTTACATATTTTTCGTAAGTTTACGTTGGTTTTTTACCTTCAGTTTACATTTTTATGCATAATTCATTAATATTTTTATAAATTTTTTGTGAAATTTATCAGTTAAATTCGTTTTATTTTTTTAAATTACATATTAATAGTACATTACATACAAGTAATAGAACTTCGTAATATTACAAAATGTTTGTGAAATAACGTTATACGTATACGTATAACGTATTATTCAGGGTATTTATGTGAAAATACGCTGTATTTTTACCTTTTTGCGATTTATATTACACATTAATAGTACTTTTTTGTGATATAACATTGTAAAATTCAGGGTATTTGTGTGAAAATACGCTGTATTTTTTATTGCATTTTTACCTTTTTGCGTTTTTACATTAAATAAAATAACTTTTTACAAAAAGAATCATTTATTTCTAAAAAAGTAAAAAATTTCAATACACTATAGTATGTATATTATAAATATATACACACCCATAATGAATTTTGAGGTTCTTTTATAGGCATAGGCACTTAAGAAATAAAAATATACAAGAGTTAATAAGTTTACAAGGAATTCTGGTAAGTGTACAGGGCAGGGTCATTTTTTATATTTTCCCACCCCCCTTAACTTTTTTGTGCCACTGTTTAGAAAAAAGATGTAAATATAAAAGTTGTAGTGCTGGAGAAGTAGTCCTCAGAAAACATATTTTTGTCTATACAGGGTGTTGCAAAAAGTGCGAAAAACAAAAAATATATTTTTTGTACATTTCTCCCCGGGACGAAAGATCTTGATTCTCCGATTACAAAAATGTATAATTTGTCTACATTTGCTTAACCCTTTCAATACTGACGGGTGATACGTGTCCCAGTAAAAACTTGGCCTTAAAATTACGAATTTTTTTTTGGAAAAGAAACATTCATTTTACTGTAGGGACATATATGTCCCATAACAGATTCTTTTAATACCGGTGGGTGCTAAGTTGTTTTGAAATGCATTAGCGGCTGTCCCAGTCGTTATTTATGCTTTTTCCAATAAACTACAAGCGGGAGCTTATGTTTTTAGGTTAGATTGTAGCAGTATTTCTTCATTTGTAAACAAGTGCACGTGCAAGTTCCTCTTTGTTTGTGAGTTCTTTACTACACTATTCGTGTAAATGTGATTTAAAGACATGGAAAGGTGAGCAATTATGTCTAGTTATAAGTGTTTACAAGTATCTTCTAGAGGTCTTTAGAGTTACATCGAATGTATATGTGTGGGACATATATATACCAACCGTAAAATAAACAATCATTGCCGATCCTGATGAGCGCCGAAAAGTTGAGAAAAGAACGAAAACTGTGTGTTCAGAATGTAATGTTCCTTTATGCAATGATTGCTTGCAATCTTATCACCGTTAAATTTTCAAAATTATTGTTTTTTGTTCATTTAGATTTTAGCCAAAATAATACTTTCATTACTTGTAGAACATTTTTGATAATTTTTCCTTACTGTGGAGATATATATGTCCCGTTATGTATTTTTTTTATTTGTAGTTAATAAACAAAAGAAATGTTTGGATGTATTTAATTTATGGAGTTTTATTATATATAAGGTACCTTAGCCCTATGAATTTTAAAAAGAGAAAAAAGTCGTATTTTGAAAGCTAATTCTCCTCTGGGACACGTTGGTCCCAACCGTATTTTATTTAAAATTTTTTTGAAAACAAGTCGTATTGAAAGGGTTTTAAGCCATTTCCGAGCTATTTGCCTTTAAAGTTGACAAAGCATGAATTCAAACCAATCGAAGTAGCCTTGCTCGTCATTAAGAAAAATATGAAATGTGTCAAAATAGCCGTGAATAACAGTGACAAAAACAGCTATTATGTCAAATTATTGGCTCTATTTTTTATGAAGGTTCCCTAACTGGCGAAAGATATTTACAATTTTTAAATCAGGAAACAGAGATTCTCTTGGTATGCTTCCAATTCGCCAATCTGCGAACCGTCCACTGGCCACCGAACAGCCCAGATCTAACGCCCTTAGATGCGTTTTTGTGGGCATATTTTAAAACAAAGTTTATGCTCAGAGAAGTGCCATTATGAAAGAGCTCAGGGTGAGAATTGTATACTATATAAACGACCTTAACCAGAACAATCCAATTTTTATTACCCATGCAACAAATAAATTAGAAAGCGACTTCCGAGATTGTATCAATAGTGGGCATGTTCAACAATATTTGAAATACTGAAGTTTTTATTATCAAACATGTTAAGATACGAATTTGCATATAATAATAAAAAATTATTAAAACAATGATTTATTTTATTTAAATCAACTTTTAAAGTTAAATAGCTCAGAAATGGCTTAAGAAAATGTAGACAAATTATATATTTTTGTAATCGGAGAACAAAGATCTTTCATCCTGAGGAGAAATATACAGGGTGTTCTATTTAAAAAATATATATTTTTTTGTTTTTCACACTTTTTGCAACACCCTGTATAGACAAAAAAAATGTTTTCTGAGAACTACTTCTCAAGCACTACAATTTTCCTATTTACATATTTTTTCTATACAGTGGCACAAAAAAGTTGAAGGGGGTGGGAAAATATAAAAAATGACCCTGTACCTGCATATACACGGTGTCCCATATAAGAATGCACAGTACAGGGATCTCGCAAACCAGAAGAGCTACAAAGATGATTAAATTAGACAAAAGATGTGCCTTGCTGAACCCTACAACGTCATGCTTCGAGATCTAAAAAAATCCGATTACTTCCGAAGATATTTGAAAAAGCCCGAGTTTTCTCGATTTGGTTTTTATTTTTTTCTGACTTTATTTGAAAAGATAAGACAATGCAAATTTCACATTGCCATTGCCACGTTTCCTGCTCTTCAAGTTGATGATATTACATTTTCAATATGACTTTTCGTTTCTTAGCAACCATCATGAACTTTGTTTTTTTAAATAGTCGAAAAAATTTATTTTATTTCTAAAAAACTCTAATTTCAATCCTAAATCCAACAACATATCGCTCGTTACATTTATCCGACGTTTCGGATAAAACCATCATCAATTTTATTTGATGATGATTACGAAGGAACGAAAAGTAAGATCAAAAATATAATTACGTCATCATGTAGAGGAGGCAAAATGGCATCGGAATTTGAATTTTATTCTGTTCAATTTTCGTTATTAAAGCCTGAAAAAAAAATTGCAATCTACCAATTCTTGAAATTTAAAATATAATAAATTTTTTTCAGATTTTAATAAAGAGGATAGATTACAATAAAATTCACGTTCCTATGTCAATTTTTGTCCTTTACCTAATGATGTAATTAGATTTTTGATCCCACGTTTCGTTCCTTCGTAATAATCATCAAATAACATTGATGATGGCTTTTTTCATCCGAAACGTTGGATAAATGTAAGAGTAGCAATGGGAATGTGAAATTTGCAATGTCATATCTTTTCAAATAAAGTCAGAAAAAAATATAAACGAAATCGGGAAAATTCGTTTTTTTCCAAATATCTTCGGAAATAAACGGATTTTTTTAGATTTGGAAACATGACGTTGATGGATTTAGCAAGGCGCAACTTTTCTCTAATTTAATCATCTTTGTATCTCTTCTAATTTGCGAGATCCCTGTAGTGTGCATTCTTATATGTATACCTACATGTCACAAAACAACTAATCAACTAAAATAACAAAATAACATAACTATTACAGTGATCGGCAAAAGGTTGGCCATCGTGGCTCTTTTTCTAATTTGTCATCAAATATTTGATAAATTTGATAAATCTTACATTTAGAAGCAATACATTTTGACTTATGTCGATATGTTTTTGCTAATCTTTGCATTTCTACAAATAAACAAAATGATGTCAACAAAAACTGGTTGTGCTTATTACTAAAAAACAAAATAAACATTTAATATATGTTTTGATTATATGCTTCTTAAATCTATTATAACTTTTAAATATCAAATGACAATCTGTATATTTACACTCAAAATTTATTGCAAGTAAATGTCTGTGATAGCTCATATGCAGCTCATACATACGCAAACTTTTCACATTATTTTGGGACGTGTTGCTGGTAATCATATTAAAAGAATAAAAACAATATTCTACTTACCTTTACTGTTTATTAATTATTTAAAAAGCCATAATTCAAAAACACTACTACTACCTATACCTATTCGACTCTCAAAAAACGAATGCAGCATAGATAAATATTAAGGAACAATGCAGAATGCAATGACAACCGGCAGTTTCGGTCGTGTTAGGACGCGTCATCGTGAGCATCGCATGATTCTGGAGATCACTCGTTGGGCAGCCTTTACACTTCTTAAGTAATTTTACGTCTTCAATGTGAAATTAAAAGCTTTTTGTGTTTTGACAAATATATTTTACAAAGAAAATTCTAATTTCACAGAACGGGTGTAAATTAACATAAAAAAATAAGTAATTATACAAATTTTAATAAATATCGCTCTTCAATTTCACACTGTATAAAATTTTTCACTTATTTTTTTGTAAAATTAAAGAAAAAATTATTAGATCACCTAAAGTTAAAGGTTTATAAAACTGTGGTAAAATTCACCAATTTTTCTTAAAAGTGGCTTGTGAATTTACCATCATTTTTTTCAATGTATCGTATACGTATACAATATTATCTTGGTTAGCAAATCTATTGCTAATATCACTGTAATTAACTGATTTACTTTCTTGTATTAAGTACATTTAATTAAATGCTACGCCTTTACTGTAGGACATATAATTACTTAACTTATTGAGGTGTAAACATCTTGCGCGGCGGTATGAGGGTAAATCTCGGGGTAATGGACGGAAGTGTGCAAGAGGATGTGACATCATAACCCATGCTCAGTGATTAGGGCGCAGAATATAAAGGCAACCAATTCTAAATAAGTGGTTGCCTATATTCAGACGTTACGAAGACGAAGTATACTCTTTACGAGGGCTGCTTAAAAAATTATTCAGTTAAACACTATTGAAGCAATACATTAAATTACCGATGTTATATAGTATATGTTTACACATCAGTGTCTCGAGTACTAGCAGACTCGCTCTTTTTTTATCGAAGTTAAATGACGTAATTGTTTATTATCTTTTATTGTATCTATTACATTTTTTTACCGTTACTTGATTAATTAATACCGACTTCCTTCATTACCGCATATGATATTATCGGGCATTTACGATAATTGGAGCGGTATCTGCCGGTATGTATCTGAGCGTTCGTTAATTTGTGTTCCATTAACCAACCGCGTTCTGTAATTCAGTTGAATCTACCGATACATGCACCGCGATCCAACTTTATGGATCTGCTATTTGTGTCGGTATATGTCGGTTTATTTTAGCGATGGGCATAACCGAATTATTTTGATAACCGAATTATTTGTACTCAAATAATATTAATAACCGAATGATTATTTGAATAATCATTCGAATAAATTCAGGTTGGCGATCGCCGCCGGTTAGGAAGGACTAAGGAGGTTCAGCGTCATCGGCATCTTATTCGTAACTGCTGTAATTGTCTTATTAAGCATGGCTTAATAAATAAGTAAATAACAATAGAATACGAGTAAATATTTGATTACGCAATATTATTGAAGAAAATATAATAAACAGCATTTTCGTTTTTCAATCAAAAATAATTAAACTCCAAAATATGATTCTTGGATGTGTTGATTACATGTAATGAACATAATAATTACTAAAAATCTACTTGGCAAAAAAGTATTTCTTTCTGGCGATGTATTTATAGTAGGGTAAAGTACGGATAGATGCCGCAGGGGGAGAGATGCCGCAGATCACGTGACGCGGAAACTATATGCACTTGACAACAACGGTCGACAGGATCAAAGAGCTATTTAGCCAATATTGTTTTGCTCGTGGTTGGTGTTTTGATTGAGCACGTGTTTAAACGGTAATTGTGAGAATAAAGTTGGTAAGATATACTTTTATTGCCTAAAATTTATTTCCATGTTGTTAATAGTATTGGGGAAGTATGTTAAAAATAAAAAAATGGGATCATTTTACTTTTATAGTATTATATAGGGCATATTTAAGATTTTGTTTTATATTCTCGACTACAGATTCATTAGGCGCAGGCGTGGGACGGGGAGGCATCTATCCGTACCAAAAAGGAGAGATGCCGCACTTTTTGGTACGGAAAGATGCCACATTATTTTTAATAATAATATAGCATAATTTTACATTGTATAGATTATATAGGGCATTTAAAACATCTTGTTTTATATTTTTTGTTACTGATCCATACGTGGCATGCGTGAGCCGTGAGGCATCTATCCGTACCAAAAAGGAGAGATTACAGTAAAACCTCCAAAACAGTTGACTGGATTTGCTGCATAAGATGCGACAACTGGTTGCATGAGACATGTACCATGCACTTAAACATTTGCAACCCATGTAGACGTGCGGAATTACAAGAAAAATCGACGGCATCTCTCCCTTATGGCAATTAACATTGGGCATCTCTCCGTGCGGTTGTAGGCATCTCTCCGTATCTACGGGGAGAGTTGCCGGAAAAACACTTTTTCTTAGTTATTTTTTTTTTCAGTAGTAGAGTGTTTTTTATGTTGTTTAAATGCCAATATTTCAATAAGAAATAGATTGTAGAATGTTTATGTGCTTTTTGAAATACAAAGCTTTTGTTAACCGGATTTTTACGATTATTTTACAAAAAGTGCGGCATCTATCCGTACTTTACCCTAGTACTATAATAGTACTATAATAATATTAATTATTAATAGTACATATTATATTGTTATAGTTATATTACGACTTATGTATTGCTCTATTGCTCCTACATTCTAAATTCCAATATATATATCCTAAAAACTAAGCAAACATTAGGTGATAATTGGTGTTATGTATTGGAAAGCAGGCCGTATTCACTACGAAGAAGTGTATGATAGAAATAAGAAATATGTGGGGCTGCTTGTTAATCGCATCAAAAAATATCGGCCGGCCGCATCAAAAGCGACCGCCTTGCGCCTTTTATTTTGATTCTTTGAAGATGTCAACAAATTGCTGTATATTGCACTTTTTAGTTATGTAATCTTAACTTAATATTCGCTAGTTTTCAACCCCCCAAGTACGGCTTCCGCATTCCACAATTCCACATCATCCTACCGGTACATTTGAAAATTTAAAATTCATCTTTTATTCGAGCTAAACCATCGAAACATCGAAACTTGCTTCAATAACTAAATTAAAACCGCTCCTTGCTCATTGATCAATCGACGCGACGCGATAGCGAGGTATGTTCCTTCGTGTTTCGTGTTCGTATTTGAATTCGTACGTATCAGGTTCAGGTTATTTTTCATTCGAATACTTGTGGAATGAAAACCGAATAATACAGGTTATTTTAATAACCGGATAACAAGTTATTTTTCATTCGAATAAGCCCAACACTAGTTTATTTACACTTTATATTATTGACATAACCTAGAAATTTAGCCTGCGAGCTTCCACCAAAAAATTGCTTGTTACTTATAGCATTGTCTTTATAAATAATGCTTATAGACTTATTAAAAAATGAATAACTTGATGCCGGTAGTGGACGAAACTGGTGAGATAGTTTTTGTCAGTGGCAAGATATGTGTATATAATGAAACCAGTAAGTTACAACTGTAGGTATAACAACATTTTACCAACTCATTACTCATTTATATTGTAGCTAAAAGTGTTTATTATGTGGACGACACTGAAGAGCACAGAGAACAATTAAATATACCTCAAGCCTCTCAAATGAACTTGGAAAATGATGTGGATGACAATAGTCTAGAATATGAACAAACAATTGGTACAGTAAAATCCTCTCAAACAGGTAAGCAATAAATATTAGCATGTAAATTACTACCTAAATATGTTCGTTATAGAAGCAATGACATAAAAATAATTATTATCCAACAGATAATGCTGAAGAAAGTTGCACAGATAAATTTAAATGGACACATGAAGCAATCTTGCTTTTATTGGCGTTATATGATGAGCACTTACCAGCATTTCAGTCAGCACGTAAATGTAACAAAACCGTTTGGAATTCTGTATCAAAAAACATGAATGCAAAAGGCTATTTAGTAACTAGTGACCAATGTGATGTAAAGTTTAGAAATCTTAAAAAAAACATTTAAGCGCATTAAGGATAATAATCGCCAAACTGGGAGTGGATCCATCATGTGGCCTTATTTTGAGACTTTTGAGTCATGGTTTGGAAATAATGCATCTGTTACACCGATTGCCCTTGCTAGTAACATAGATGGATATACAAGTGGGTCATCTTCAACTTCTACTATTCAGGTCAGTTAAAAGTATTTGAAACTTGTAATAGGCTTACAAAGAGAGTGCAGTTTGTGCAAAATAAATGTACTTAGTTTTGGTCTAAGGAAACATGATTTTGTGTCTTCTTCATGTGCCATGTCCTCCTAGGACTTCGGCGATCATCATTATGACACGAAACAGGCTTGTAGAACTAACACCATACCACTCTCTCAGGTACCGTAGTAAACGAATATGTAGGGGTATTGACAAGTCTCGAGATGTAAGGGCCTTCTTCATGTTGCTAAATGCTGCCCTAGCTTGCTCGATGCGGGACCTTATTTCCTGCGTGCTATCCCACTGTGTCAAACAACATTAAATAAATTGACTGGCTGCAATGTGATGATATTTACAATTTGCATTCTATGATACTCTTTCAAAATTTGTTAAACACCAATAAGCTTATATACCTATACCAAAAATTTTAATTTAAAAGTGATGTGGATTATATTAATTTAAGAAATTCAAACTGCTTTATATTTTTAGTTGCTTGTAATAATGTGCTTCGAGATGTGGTTAGTTAAGTACAAGAATAGCCAGTGGTTAAACTTCACCATCCACGCCTTATAAGTACATATTGTACATTGTAATATGTGTACAAGTATTAGTTAAGAAATACTATATTTATTTAACCTTCATGTTTTAGGAATCTACATTAGCAAATACACCCACATCTTTAAGGCAGTCGAGGAAGAGACCAGCCTCCAATTTATGTGATGAGCCTACATGGATGAAATAGTTCAGAAAAGAAACTGCTGAACGACATGCAGAAAAAATGAGTTTAAAAAGAAGTTTTAAAAGAAAAATAACCTAGTACTTAATTAGTAGCATTATATTTATAAATTAGCAACATTACATTTGTTTATCTATTAAGATAGCAGGTTGCAAATAAAGTTTCGTTTCTTAATTCCATTGGTGTCATTTTCAGTATTCCTCAAATCTATATTATCACAATTATAGTCAGGTACCTGTTCATCAGTCTCAATAATATCATTTCTTGACATACAAATATTGTGTAAAACACAGCACGCTATAATTATTTTAACTATAAACCTTGTGTTATACACATTAACATGTTTTAATATACGAAACCGACTTTTCAGTAATGCAAAACATTGCTCGATGCACACTCTTGTTGCAGATAATTTATAATTATATTTTTTGTGCCTTTGACTCAGATGGCCATTGTCCCGATAAGGGGTTAACAAATATGTTGTACATTTATATGCCGAATCACCTAAAATATGATACTCTGTACTAGGGAACAATTCCTATGGGTTTTTTTTTTAAATTGGCGAGTTGTAGAAAACCCGAGCATCGTGTACGCTACCTGGATACCCTAAAAATAATAACATTTTACTTTTATTTATTACACAACTTATTTTCACTCCCACCTGTGAATACATCTATGAACTTATAATTGACATCACAAATAGCTTGCAAAACTATTGAATGGTACTGATGTCTGTTACAATAGGCTGCTTGATCTTCTGAAGGGGCAGTAATTTGAATATGAGTTCCATCAATGGCACCTAGCACTCTAGGAATACATGACGACCTTCAAACTGTTGTGTAATGTTTTGTATTTGAAGGTTGTTGGGCCAAAAAATATAACCATTTGATAGCTCTGTCAGCTGGCAGCAAACCTTACTAACATACTGCCATGCTGTAGATTTGGCAACGTTATATTTTTCGGAGATTAATCTGAAATTGAAAGCACACAACAATTTTCAAATGATTACTTGCAACACTATATCTAAATACCTACCTATAAACAACTTGATTAGCTAACATACTTAAAGCAACTAGAAGTTGCATTTCTGGCGAATGTGTATGCGGACCTATCCCTTGGATATTCTGTTGTACTAAATAAGGGGCTAATATTACTAAAAGATGGTCAAACGTATCACGACGAAGTCTAAAGTGCTTCCGAAACTCTGAAAATAATTTTACTATTACATTCGTTTTAAGAAAGGAATAATTAAAATACCTTCAGCATCATAGCGAAAAGCAACATTTTCAATGTATTTTTCAATTGAGACAGGTTAATTTTTTCTTTTATGTTTTTTGCCTTGAAAATGAAGCTCTTTTACAATGTCTTCAGTTTCTGAATCACTACTATCCAATATAAAAGCAGCCAAGATTGCCATAGTTTTACGTTTATTATTATTCATTATCAAGAACGATTCTTAATTCAAATATTTTTTTTTGTTATGCGCGAGCGCAACCTGCACCGTTCGGTTCGACAATTTCCATTTACCGGAATGTATCGACGTTAACCAGCTGATTACCGTCGTATACCTACCGGTAGATACCGCTACAATTATCGTAAATGCCCATCTTGGTTAACAAAAAATGTCTTGCGAATATTATTCTAATTATCTGATTTACTTATTTGTATTACGTATACTTACTTAAATGCTAGGCACTTACAGTAATTTGATGTAAGCCTTATGACAGTAGACTCTACCACGTTAGGTTTTTATCCATAAGAATGTTACCGAGTTGAGCTCACTTCAGTTTCTACTGTAGGTCTTCATTGACTATATATTTTCTTCACAGGTGAATTTATATAATTTCATATTTCTTTTTTAACTGTTTACTTGTCCACTGATGTTAGCGCTGCCATGGGATTAATTTATATTTGTTTTTATTTAGACGGTCAGTCTTTATTGAGGTTTGAGACCTAATTAATTTTCCATTATGCACGTTATGTCTGAAAATATATTTAATATTTAAATAAATGGCTTAATTAGGATCCTTGATGTTTATTTTGGTATGTTGAAGTCAAGGTCAAGTTAAGTTTATGCAATTTCTTTTCAGGTTTCTCAATATTTTTAAATAAGGTATTTTTCTAAATTTTACTACCCTAGTTTCAATGCTTAAAAATCATTGATTCGTATTAGAAAATTTAGTGGCGCCTTCGCCCAACTGCCAACTTTACAGCCCACACCTATAAATATTAACACCGCTGAGTGAAACAGGCATATGGACCGGTTGTTAAGCAATTAACTAATCGCGTTACAATCGTGTTCTTGGTGTCGCTTTTTTGTTTCCCGTTCTCGGCCGGCTAACGGCGCTAAAGACGTTTTCACTTCAAAAAATTGAAACCTAGAAATCGATGTTTCTACATTTTCTTGATATTTTCGAAACAAAGAAGCATTTAAAAAGTTTTTCTCCTAAAAACTTCCTATCGAACATTGTCTCAGTTTTTTCGATCTTCGCGCTTTCAGTTTTCAGTTTACAAAATCTCAATAATAGTCCTTTAATTTGTGACACCCTGTGTACGCAACCCTGGCACTCTTTATTTTCCTTCAAAAAACACATGTAACTATAAAATCAGTAGCAGTTTGTTTTTTTTAACCAAAACTAAGGACCTTGGCTCCTGGCTGTGAACTATTGGACGTCTGTCTCATCGAAACGCCAGAGACAGTAAGTAATAATATTATATCCCAATAAATTTATTAATTCTGTTTTATGAAAAGTCAGGACGAGAATCTCTTCTCGAGCTCTTTCCTCTGGTCTCGTCTCATCTCGAGAGTTTTGCCTCATCCGGCGGAGGTTATTTTAGTGCAAACTATAATGTCGTGAAAAAGAAAGATTATTTAACGACGTAACTATACTTAGCAGGTAAACTACGGCCAATAGCTGTTTGATTAGCAATATCCCGCCGATACTGATATACCTACGTTTCCCAATCCAAATAAATGATTTATGATGAAAAGTTAGCGCCGCAACTACTGAAATTACATAGCGAGAGCGGCGATTATGCAGCTTGTCTCGCGTATTTAGCCGCATTGCACTGTTAACAAATGGAACATAATGGCGGGGTATTGTCGGCAATGAGCTGTAATGTGTAGTTTGCCGATCAATTTATCGTGTGACTAACTGGAATTTAACCGGGGAATAATGTGGAAATAAGTCTATTTAAAAAAAGAAAAAGTCCAAACATACGACCGGCTGCGCTTTACGCCAATATGCATCGGTTGACCGCAACTAGGTAGACTGGTTTTCGCGATCAAAATTCGTGGGATATTACGAAATTATTTAGATCGTGTTATTTGCTATTTAGAAATATGCTAACAAACATAGACTATTTGTCACTTTGTGCAACAAGATTTTTTTTATAATTACACCTTAGCCAACATATTAAGTAAACAATGTTTCTGATCAATGTGTTCGTTGCGAAGGAATAACTAAGTGATTAGTTAAACAACTCTTTAACCTTTTAAGGTGAGATAATGTGAAAATTAACAAATTAATCACCGACAGATGTTGATATTGTTTGATCTTCGTTTTTAAATCCTGAGGAGAGTAGCGACAAGGGATTTAAGATGGAAAGGCAATAATACTCGGATCCTCGTTAATTTCACAAGGAGTTGTATCTCATTTTAAAAATTTTTCAGAACCGAGTTTTTAACATTTTTGCCATCTTGGCTTTTGATAAAAGTTAAAAATAATTTGCTAAATTATTCTTATTTGGTCTTGTTTTATAGTTTCAGGACTTTTATGTCCTTCGAGAAGAATGACTGAAGTTTCTTCTACACACATAGATTATAAATTCGAATATTTTTCTTCAAACATTTTGTTTGGTTGGATTTTCAAACAAATTGGAGCCACCTTTCTGAATTCAGTTGTGCCCAGACGTTTTAAAGATAGAACCATGAAGTCATACATAAGATGGCTAGTCTTGAAAAAAAACTGTTGTACAAAAAAAGGGTCCTTTGCCATAAATGCGTATGACGTTCAACCAAATGCTTCGCGCTTTTGAATAGGTCCAAATACGACCTTTCTTGATATAAAACCATAATTCTCTTGCCATAAAAAAACGCTTATTCTATTTGTTCAAAGTCAATAAAGGCTTAGATCAAGACCGATAAGCAGATGTGTAATTGGCACAAGAACCAAAATGTCGTGTAAGAAGAAATTTTTCTTTTGAGCCACACCCGTGTTATTTTATGTAAAGGATCAGAAGTTTTAAACCGAAGAAAGTTTTTCTTGGTCCAAACACTCGTAATTTTGATATAAAACTTGGATCTCTTGATCCAACAACTTTAGATCTCGGCTATAGAATAGCATTCTCTTGATCCAAGAGTATTTGATCTTGACTACCGAATGCAGTTTTTGTTAAACCAAAAGCTTTTGATCTCCACATATGACTGTTGGCTGCCAAAAATGGTGCACTGCATTAATCTTTTTCCCGAGCGGAACATTATCATACTCGGCAATTGCATTTGGGCACTGAGGTACTAAGCGGATAATTTAAACCCCATTTTTTCCCATACGCAATTACAGAATAGTGCTAGTCCTTCGAAAAGAGAAAAAAAAATGCACCTATGTCCTTTTGGCAGAAAAAAGGGTTAGTGAAGACTTGTGACATTTCACTGCGCAGTGAACCGTGAGGTCCTCCACCGAGGCTCCGTGAAATAGTTTTCTGGCGCATGCGGGTCCTTGAAGCATACCGTCGGAAAATCTTCTTATTATTTTTCTTGATAGATCTAAGTTTGTTTTTAATGTAGCTAGAATTAAGTTATCCTGAATATTTTCTTCTGTTCTAATTTTGTTGTTAATTTTTTCAGCATAATCCTCTAGAGTTTTTATTCTATCCTCTGTTATTTTTAGGGCTGTTGCTGTCTTTTGCTGGGTCTGTTCTAGTTGGATGTATTGTTGTCCCACTATGCCAATAGTCGATTCGAGCTTTTTGGTGATTGAGTCCAGCCGCTGCCTTAATGTATCTTCGTCCATGACCATTGAATCTAGCTTTTGTTGTGTTGCCACCCCGCAACACCAGTTCAGTCCATCCGCAATAAATGATAAGGATATGGCCCGTTTGGATCTTGCAGTTTCCTTTAGGTGAGTTATCTTATAATTGTCCATTAAATCATCTATTTCCATTTCTCACGCTGTTGATATTCCTTCCATATATTTTAAGATTCTGCATTCTTCCTTTTCTTTGTCTAGGCATTTCCCTCTTATTGGGGTTGGAATATTTATTATTTCTTCTAACCAAGGTAGTTTGTATGTTAGAGGGATACTTCCCTCGTAGGAGATAGTTTCAGGGAGGAGTTTCCATGTGGCCACTGCTGAGACCTCTACTTCATGGCTGTAGCAGTGGTGTATTAGCACTAATAGAGTCCTGTAACAGAATATTGAGTCTAAGAAGGGTATTTTATCCTTATGTATCTTTCTATCTCTGCCATTTAATATTATCATATAGATAACTTTTTAATTGTTCCTTATCTGAGTCTAAATTTTATTATATGCACATTTTGTGCCTTTATTTCTTTCACTGCATTATTTTACAACATTTTTTTCTAGGTCCCATTTTGTTCTTTGGACATCGTGACGCTGCCTTTATTCTCTAATACATGGCGCTCGAGGCTCCGGATCCTGTTGCGCTTATGTAGAGTCTTGGTATGTATATTATATAATATGTCTGTAATGCATTTATTATTTTATTACCTCCATGTATATTACTGTTTGCCATATGTTTATATCTCATATCCTCTATATATATTAGGCGTTTATGTATGCATTATTTTACACTATTTATATCCTATTTTTACTAGTATATTTCTTACTCTATCAGCTAGTTTTTTATGTTCATATTCTAAACATTCAATGCTCCGTGGCCCTTAAGTGTTGCGATTTTCTCGATAAGATATTCATCACTACCTAAGTCCGTTTTACATATAGACTATTCCTATATGTTTTCTCATTAGCTCGCTTCTACCTAGTTTCCTTTTAAACTTCTTTTTACTTATTTCTCCTAGTTTCTCCTCACTTGAAACGCTCACATGTTTTTCTATGACTTTCCCTGTACGGTATTAATCGAAAACAATTGCGTTCTCATTATAACTTTACTAAAGTTTCATGTCTCCATTTAGACTTAATTATTCACATATATGAACTAATCTTTTCTAGTTTAATTTTTCTCTATATTAACTTTCTATATCATCTAGTATCTTAGATAGTTGGCAATAACACCTGCGTTCCAAATTCTTGTTCCATCTTTCTAATATATCTCTGTTTGTTTCTCTAAGTGCTTCTAGTATTTTTCTATGTGTTTTATTTTCTACTCTAAGTATATACAATATCTATGTCCTCTATTTTCTATTCTAATATCTATGTACTCTATTTTCTACTTTAAGTACATATTGTTTCCATTTTAAATGTATCTTATATTTTTCCATATGCTCTATGCTACTTTTTTCTCACTCCTAAGTGTCTTATTATGATTTTCCCTAATATGTAAGGTAATTATCATCACACCTGGGTTTGTAGATACTTTGTGCATTGTCATTATTTTTTCCCTAAAATCGCTAGCAGTCTTCCTTCGAAGTCCTCGTCTTCTTTCTCCTCTATACCTTCACTACTCTGAATTTTATTAGTGTTTTTCCCCAAAATTGCCAATAGTCTTCTTTCGAAGTCCTCGCCCTCTTTTTTGTTTATACTTTCATTATTCTCAATTTTATTACTGTTTTGTTGTCCCTTATCTTTCTCACGTTTTTCTTTTTCTGCCTCTTGCATAACTAACAGTATATACATAACTTCCGTATCCTCTGTACTATCATCCGCTGCGTCCTCTGAATTCTCTCCTTAGTTACTTAGTTTCTGCTTTCTCCATAGTTTTTAATTTCCTTGTATTTGCTTAGTTTTAGGTTACTTCTTACTTAGTTTCTGGTTACTTTTTATTTATTTTTTTTTTTTGTATTTATTTAGTTTCTGTGACAATAGTAACTTAGATAATAGTATTGTATTACTTTCCGTATGTTTGGCGATATCCATCTTTAATACTAGTTTAATATTTCCTTGTATAGTCTATTTATATATACTATTTATGAAACTCTAATTTCATCTCTTAGTTCCTCGTTTAAGGATTTTGCTTTCCAAGTGTCTGACTTGTGATTTTTCCTGTAAGGTATTTATCTGAGACAGTTGTGGGTTCAAAATTCTTTATACGTCCGTATATACTCATTTCTTAGTTTCTCCTTTATTTCTTACTTCTTTTTCTATTTTCTACTTTTTCATTTTCTATTTGCTTGTTCCTCTGCCTAACTATTATTGCCTCTATTATCTAAGGTGTTTGTGAATGTTGCGCGTGTTTAAAATTTTAATTTCACGCAACTTTTCCACTAAAAATTGGTAGTAGTTGGTTCTTTAACTGTTCACTCCTTTTTTTGTCCATAATGGCACTACTCTTAATTTTTTGTTGGTTATTATCTTTCTTATATATTGCCATTGCGTCTTTTGCTCCTCGCATAATTAACTGAAATTTCTTTGCTTCATTTTCATTATTGAATTCTCTATCTTCTTTCTGATTATTGCTTGGTGATGTGCTGGTCCATTGGTCCATTCCATGCATGTACTGATTTTTCTTACTCCTCTTATGGTCCAAACTGACTTAGAAGTTTGTTTTGTTCTTCTGTATTGATAATATGTGATGACTAAAAGTGCAGATTCCGTATTATGTTTGACCCTAGTTGTAAGATTTATTTAAAAGAAGATGGCTATACTGGTGCTTACACCAACTGGCCAACAAGGCGACTTGTTATGATTTTCAAAAAATCTCAAAGAAAACTGGTACAGAAAACAATCTTGTGGGTCACCACGGCTATACAAAATTTAGACGGCTCGGATTGATGAACAATATTATTTTTAGGTGGATCAGGGGTCTATCTGGAAAAAGCGTATCTCCTCGACGAGTCCTTGGTCCTGTGTCCTATTTACGGGTATCGAAACGACTACCTCCACCACGTGACACAATTATATACTGACCGGCGGATAGCAAAAAGAAAGGGCGCCAGAAGGGCGGATCGAAAGTTTTAATTACGTAGTTTACTTTTTTATATGTAGTTAATTTAGACAGCACTTTGCCTTATGGCATTATTAATTTTCACTGATTCACTTTTAAGGCGTGTCTGATCAGAGCGGCTTTTCCCTTTCGGTAGTTCGCACTGATGGGCTGCTGCACAGCTTTTTATGCCAAACTTTGACCTCTAATTCGAGTATTGTTTTGTATTGTCAACAAGGTTAATCATAACAGTTTATACTTTAACTAATAACAATTTATAATTGAGTTTCATGGTTAAGTTCAAACTTTCCACTATATGATTTTATGTTAGTTGACAATATTAGGATGTACTTACCTTCAAATATTGCGTATAAATGATCCAATTTCCATTTGTTTAGGAATGTTTTAATATCCATCATTTAATTTTAAAACAAATTCACAAAGCCTGCCCGCCAAATTCAACCTGTAGATTACAACATATACAATGGCACCACTGATCTATACAAATGGATCAGCATAATGCATGTGTCATCTGAAGAGAAATTGATTACGCGTGTGTGAAAAAATGTGTTTGTGCGCACGATTCCCAGTCATAATTTTTGATACCTCGGCATTACTGATCAAGCGCAATAACACTCAATCCGTCAGTCAAG
This sequence comes from Pissodes strobi, assembly GCA_016904865.1. Taxonomy (NCBI): domain Eukaryota; kingdom Metazoa; phylum Arthropoda; class Insecta; order Coleoptera; family Curculionidae; genus Pissodes; species Pissodes strobi. The sequence continues at coordinate 36,368 of MU181929.1, read as the reverse complement.
TGTCTAAATCGCCAGCTGTTCAGCCACGCGGTCGATTACTGTTAATTTTCCAGGCCCGTACCGAGCTCGTAGTTTCGTAAAGTAGAATCGAATTAGTATCGATTGACGGTAAACCGGACAAACGGAATCTACGGCCTACCCCCAACCTACGCCATTCGCTATTTGTTTTTGTTCGGTTGGGATGTGGTTTGGTTAGTTTAGTTTGCTTTGAACGCCTTCCAAGTGAGTAAGGAGTGTTTGTGTGTGATTTTTGACTATATTTTTAAAAACCGATACTGCTATTTAGCTTATTGATTGAGTGATCAATTACTGATCATTACATTATGAGTATGCATACTTGTAGATATGGTTAATCTTTGTCGAAGCAAAGGCGCTATCCCGGGAATCTCCTATTTTCAGTAAGTATTAATAGTATAGGTATTAGTATTATTAAGGCGTAAACATCTAAAATATCTCTAAATAACCCTGCAATAAGCTGTATGACGTGATTTTCTAGTAGGGTTGATATCATGATAAGAGTTTTAAGATCCTTTGCAGGCCTAGGCCACTATGTGAAAATCGGCCTCTCCTATTGGTCGATCTATCTAGAAACGAGCCGTCTACAAAATAACAGCTGATCAGTTAACCTCGTGTTTTTAAGAAGCGTCTAGAGATCAGGCGTAATTTTCGATGCGGCGAAACGATCCACGTCTAAACTTCTGCCTACAAAATAACAGCTGATCAGTTAGCGAGATTTCAGTTCAAAGTGCACTTGTGAATGAGAGGCGCGTGATTGGCTCGCTACGTGAGGGGACCAGTTGTTTACAAGTCAGCAGATAATCTAGGGGTCTGTATGGTTGGCCTTCATTTCGGCGACCCGGGTTCATATCCCGTCGGTTTTGTTTTTTTTTTAAAGTAAACAGTTTTTTTCTTGATTTTTGGGTTTTTCTTGGGTACTGCTTGAGTTATTAGCACTTGGTTAGTTTCCTTTTCTTGAGTCCCGGAGCGAACGAAGCGTGCGGAGGGTCATATACTTGTCAATTGCAGGTCTTTAAATCCCATGCATTCACAAGTGCACTACGAACTGAAATACCGCGATCAGTTAACCTCATATTTTAAGAGGCATCTATCAAGTGTAATTTTCGATGCGGCGAAACGAATCCATGTATCTACGTTGCAGCAAAACTTCTACAATACCTCGTTGGTGTAGTAGGCAGAGTGCTTGCCTGTCATTCCTGCGCTGCGGGTTCGATTCCCGTCGGTCGCGACAGATGTTTTGTTTATTGTTTTCTATTAACTTACCTTCTTTTCTTAATTTTCTGTTAGTTTGGGTTAGTTTTGGTTAGCACTTGGTTAGTTATTGTTGATTGAGCCCCGTAGCGAGCGAAGCGAGCGGAGGGTCATGCAAAGCCATAATAATACCTATTATTCGTTTCGCTGCATCGAAAATTACGCCTGATCTCTAGACGCTTGTGTATTTTATTCTGTTTTGTCTGGTATTTGCTTTTAAGGCGCCAAAAGAACCCAATGAACACATATATATTCATCCATGGTATTTATCTATGATTTACTCCAATGATTTAGGCAATATATGGTGCAAACATGCACGTTTTTCATTGAGATTTTTACCAAATAACAATGTTTGTGCAAGTGATTGATGAGAGTTGTCTTCCAAGTGAAATTAGTAATGTACTGTGTACTGAAGAAGTTTTGATACAAAAATCAAAATTATTATACCAAAATAAATTTATAAGTACGGACCTGCTCACGTTCTCGAATTACAATAAGCATTGTTACAGTGCGCAAACGCAATCATCCCGAGATTTGCTAGAGTTTGTTTACATTTTGACGTCGTAAATTAGCCATTTCGGTGAAGGGTTATTGCTTATCCATTGTATAGATCAGTGAATGGCACTCGGACTGATGCGATTGCAACAAATTAGAATGAACGCGCCGAACACCGCCGCGCCGACGCGGTGTTGAATGTTTTGAATGTATGACGCTTTCGCTGTGCATCCCCTCCACGTTTACTTGCCTATTGTGTTTTTTGATCGTTAATATTAATGCATTTGGGATAACGGCTTGGACTAAGAGTTTAAAGAGATATATCTCTTGCTTGAATTGCCTAAATAATGTAATTGAAATAAGATAAACTGCATTGGTTGAACTCGACCAAGAGAAATTTAGATAAAATTCAAGAGCGTCAACTTTCCTAGATCAAGATCTTTTTTCTTGCACCAAGAAATATTTTCATATACAGGGATATTTTGTCTTGACGGTAGTAATTTTTCATCAAGAGCATTGACTACTTTGAGTCAAGGGCAGCTATTTTTTCAGTGATAGGTGATTTTTTGAAACTTTTAACTCCATAACTTCAGTCCATATCACTGGATCTTCAGTTTCGCTTTTCTTGACTATCAGAACTCCCAGCATCTTGAAATCCCAGAAGTCGTTGGATTGTAAGGGGCAAACACTGTACGGGTGTTGTCTTCTGGCTAGTTTAATTACTGGGATATAGTTGGGATGGGATGAAGATGTTGTCAGCATGTTTCATGTCGTAAGAAATAGCACTATAGACATAATCTCCTTCATTCTGTCCATGAGAGGTCTCGAAGAATTTTAAGGAAATCCCATCGATGTTTATACAATGTAATACTATATCGCGGGTGATATGGCAAAAGCTCCTATATCTGACAATTATTCCGAAATTGCGATTGAATCTAGGACTGCTTTTCGAATGACAATTTTCCGAAGGACAGTTTTTCGAATGGACAATTATTCGAATGGATAATTATTCGAACGGATAGTTTTTCGAAAAGACAAATATTCGAAAGAACCGTTTTCCGAAAATATTAAATTAGAGAAAACATAAAGATAATTTTAACGCAATTTATTAAAATTGTTTATTAAACATATTATTTGCATATAATGGATTATAAAAATATAAAAATAATTATATATACAATACTTAGATGACTAAACTATCTATAATAATATGAAGTATTTACATTTACAAAAACAAAAAACTTAATTATCTATAAGTTAAATTATAAGCAATTCGTATAGGCGACTATAATATAAATGTTAATAGGTATTATTATGTCTTTGCATGGCCCTCCGCTCGCTTCGCTCGCTAAGGGGGCAAAATCAACAAGAACTAACCAAGTGCTAACCAAAACTAACCCAAGGCTAAACCAAACTAACCCAAAATTAGGAAAAAAATAAATTAATAAAAAACAATAAACAAAACATCTGTCGCCGCAGCGCCGGAATGACAGGCAAGAACGCTACCTTCTACACCACCGAGGCGTTGCAGAAATTTTGCTAAAACGGTAAAAGGCACTAACCCAAACTAAATTAAAGATTCGAAAAATGGTCCATTCGAAGAATTACACATTCGAAAAATTGTCGATTCGAAGAATTGTCTTTTCGAAGAACTGTCCATTCGAAGAAATGTCGTTCGAAGAATTGTCGTTCGAATAATTGTCGTTCGAATAATTGTCATTTGAAAAACCATCCGGATTCAATTGCGATTTATGCTGTTCTACGTTTTAAAAGCCTCTGCGCATGTTCTGATAAAATCTCATATCTGAAGAAAAATATATTGAGCTAATAATCAAGTTAATCAAAACCTCCTATCTACAAACAGCTGTTATTAGGACGCAAAAAGTCCTATCTGATGATGATGATGTTACGATAAAACCTCCTATCTTCACTCAGTGCTATTATTAGGCAGAAAAAAGTCCTATCTGCAGACGTTTGTGTTATTGTGAAGCAGTAAACCACATTCATGTTAGCAGCCGACACGTTTGTATTTTGTGTTCAAAAATTGTATTATTTACAAGGATTTCTGCACTATTAACGTGATCAAGAAAAACCCCAGTCAGTGGAACTAACTCAAAAACCACCTCATGAGCTTCCTGAAGTTAATCCTTTGGCACAACATTCAGGAAGTCAGTATCAGCCTTCGGATAATGAAGAATTAGAAAATAAGAATGAAGGTACGGTAGAGCCAGCTGATTTAAATTAAGATGTAGTATATATCAATGAGGGAAGAAAGATACCTATCAAGGCTATTGAAATTGAATGGATTAGAAATAAGAACAAAACCTTCGTATGAAAGGTCATGAATATCTTGAGGTGAAGCATGAAAAAGAAAAGCTGAAATAGAATGTTGTAGGGAATGAAAAGAAAATTAAATCTACTTCTTCCTCAAGAGCTTGTCCAACCGTCACTGCAATGAATTGTCAGAAAAAAGAAAGAAACAAAATTTTCAAACATTTTTGGGCAACTATGAATTGGGACCAGAGACGAGTGTTTGTGTCATCTAGTGTAAGAAAAACCGTTACAAGACGTCAAACAGTAGAAGGCTCCTCAAGGCGACAGGGAAGTTAGGTACACTTAAACATTAAATAATTTGCAAGTATGTCGTCAAATGTTTATAAATACACTGTGTATTGGTTACAAGACGGTGCAGTCATGGATGGATCAAAGCTCTTATGGTATGCATCCTGAAAAAGCAGAATCGGCACAATGCAGCATATTCGAGAACAGGATTAGGCAAGTATGAAATTCTAAACACATTTTTGGAAGAGCTTACAAAATTACCTGGTCATTACTGCAGAAAAGATTCTTTAAAACTTTACCTGGAACCTCATTTTCAGTTTTTAAGTGATGTTTATAAAGTATACCTGTGCTACGCAGAGGAAAAGGTTGTACCAAGTTTGGCTAGAAAATCTTTCACAAAAGCCTTCCATTCAAAAAACTTATCAGTATACAGTATATAAAAAGGACCAATGCAACACATGTGTTTCCTATAAGTGCGGTAATATTTCAGAGTATCATTATACAAGACATCAAAAAAAGGAAGGATGAAGAACTAAAAGAAAAATCTAAAGATAAAAAAGTTTTGGCAGAAAAAAATAAATGCGTAGAGATAACCATGGACGTACAGGCTGTTAAGCCTCAATGCTGGCAAAATTTATTTTAAAACCAAGTTGTGTTGCCATAACTTTACAGTTTTTAATTTGACAACCAAGGATGTAGTCTGCTATTGGTGGTCAGCAGATCAAAACAATAAACTAGTTGCATTTACATTTACTAGTTGTATTTTAGATTACCTTCAGGGTTGCCTTAGAAATTAAAAAGTGCCAATAGTTATTTGGTCAGATGGTCAGATGGTTGCCCCAGTCAAAATAGGAATGCCTTACTTTCAAACGCATTGTTGAATTTTGCTATGGTTAACCAAATTGAGGTAAATCAGAAATATCTAGAACCGGGCCACACTCAGATGGGGTGTGACTCGGTTCATAGCACTATCGAAAGAAAACTGAGGAACCGTGAAATACACTTGCCTAGCGATTAGTTAGTGTATCCAAAGAGAGGCTAAAGTAACGCCGTTCCCATACAAAGTGAAACACTTGAAATTTAATTTCATTAAAGATTATAAGTTGCCAACTAATTTAAGGTATCCATCAATCAGATCTGGAAAAATGGCAAAAGATCCGACAATTAACGACATTCGAGTTATAAGGTACTTACCAACTGGCCAAATTACAGTTAAGCTTAATTTTGAAGATGAATACACAAAGTTACCTTATCGTGCAAAAAACTTGGATCCAATAGTATCCTATCCTCAATTTCTTGCGGACCTTGCAAAATTAAGGAAGAGAAGTGGAAACATCTACAAGAATTAAAATGTGTAATCCCTAAAGATACTCACCGCTTTTATGATAATCTTTCGCATTAAATAAAATAAATAAATATGAAGCTCACTTATTATACTGTTTGTTAAATAATTCGGTTTTTTATTATAACATTTAAAGACAATAAACTAATGAAAACAAATTATCCTATCTGTCTTATGTTACCAGCAAAATATCCTATCTGATATTTTGTAAAAAGCAAAAAGTCCTATCTAATAAAACTACGTAGGCTTTCACGGCCGGCCGGTATCATTAAAACTAAAGTTTTCCGGGCTGTTAAGCCGTGGTCGATTTTGGTTTACTCCAAAGCTTTCAACTGCAGCTGCGGCAGTCATCTTCAGTGGCGCTGTGGTCGCGGGCGAAGTATACGATGTGGCGTCCGAGGTGGTACCACCACCAATATAACATTCTAATATGTCATATTTTTCTTCACTGGCATATCGCGTGGCTATTTTTAGAAATCAAAATTTATGAAAATTTTTACAAAAACTACTAAATAGAGTTTTGACTGAATAATGTCACTTTTCAGTAAAATGACTTAAATGCCGCTGAATCACCATAGCAACACTATCATTTATTACGGCAAATGGCCTCCGCAGTCATGGCCAACTCAGTTAAAAATTAACTTTGTCGTTTTTTGACATAATAATAAAATATTTTTATAAAGTGTTATACATCATAAGAAAGGAAAAAACATGTTCTTTATAAATGTGCTAAAAAACAAAATGGCTGCCATAAGAAAAAACGAAGTTGATGATGGTTTCTCAGAACCGAAACGTCAGAACTAAAAACTGATTACATAGGTGCATCGAGCGTAAAAAGTTGTCCTAACAATGTTTTTACAGATTTTAAAAATATGTTTAAATAAAAAAAGTACAGCGCTTTTTCGAAAATACAACTTTTTGATTTTTTCAAAATATCTCATAAAAGAAAAGAGAGAAAATCGTTACCAAAATGGCGTTGAATTGGGAATTGAATGGCCTACAACTTTCCCCATTTGCCCATTTTTCTATCTCATATAGTTTAGAAGATACCCATACATGTATACCCAATTTGGGCCACACTGTATAAAAAACATCTACGTATTTTGCGTGACCTAATCAATTTGGATTATGCCAAAAACACATTCTTTAACATTACTTTCATATTTGGATCTTCAATGTAAAGTCACTTTTATGTTATATTGTTTTTGTCGCGTCCTGTAAAGTAAGGGTCACATCAGATAGGAACTTTTGCCAGATCACCCGCGATATATAGCAATATTGTAGCCATTATGCTGTTTTTATTTTGGTCGCTAAAACCATCTGAATATAACGACGCCACCTTTAGTCCCTTTGAATCAAAAAATTGCAACGCACTGTACACGCAGATTGCAATCTCTGAGGAATTTATTTTACTGTCGACATCATTCCAAGTGTAGCAAAAGGTCTTTTAATAATTGACTCAAATAAAATCAAATAATAAAATCATGCCTTTTAATCCTGAAAATACAAAGTATTTGTTGACAAAGCTTTCTACTAAATAAAATCTTCCGCAAAGATAGAAAGTAGACTTATTATACACATAATACGCTAACCATCGAAAGTATAACCTAAACCTAAAAAGTAACAATGAGTATCGAACAACAAAAAATATTAAAAAGAAAAAAATATTAAAATTATTAAAATACAATATCACTATTTTCACCTATCACAGAAAGAAATAAAATTTAAATTTAGTTTACTCCCAGTCACTCTCAAAATATTCTGTGAGGCTGTAAAATGCCTTACTTTTAAGGAGTGATGGGACATACCTTTTGAAGCACATTCAGTGTTTGCGCACAATTTGAAAAAAGGTTAAAAATCTTAATATTTAAATAAATTAGAGCGTTCCTAGTCAATTCGCTCTGGAATGGGCATTGGAATATTGAAATTTTGCCTGGTGTGCCAGAAGCAATGCTGGCAAAATGCAATCCGTATTTTTTATATATTAAGCAAATTGTTTCCATTATAAACAAAGAGCACAATGTCAACACTTGTAAGTCCTTCAATAAAGGCCTACAAGTATATCTAAAAGTTTTACAGCAAAAATGCCTAACTGCTCTCTTCTGTAAGACAAAAACAGAATCAAAAAGATATTGGCTGCAGCATCCCCAAAAAGCAATACTATAGCGCAAATGACTTTCTACAAGAGAAAAATATATTGATTTTGCAGCCTCCGGTCCCAGTTCATCTGCGACAACCCTAACAGCAAAACACCCTCTAGCCAGTTTCCGTCTGAAGGTCAAAATATGGTCATGAAATTTCAACCTATCATCGATGAATATTCCAAGAAATTTATTATAGGTATTTATTTATAATTGTTTATTTGGTCCGTGCAGACAAACTTAAATCCCTATAATTTAGTTTTACTTACATTTAGAAACAAAATGTTAAAATCACAAACATTTAATACATGTTCCGATACAATTCTCATTAATGATCCTTTTTCATTATGAGACCATAGAATGGAATGGAAAATTGTGAACGACCTCTTATGTCTAAAGATGCAAAATCATGTATGTATAGAAGGAATAAAATAGGGCCAAACACAGAACCCTGTGGAACTCCATGGTATATTCGACATACATCAGATAAATCTCCCATTGACCTGACAATTTGCCTTCTACCCGATAAAAAAGACTCGAACCACTCCAGAGCAACATCTCTGACACCATAGCTAAAGAGCTGACCTTGCAGTATCCCATAATTCACGCAATGAAACGCCTTGCAGAAGTCAAGGGACACCGCCGCGGCTGCGTCCCCAAGATTAAGGTCCAAATAAAGGCACTCCAAACAGGCAAATATCGCACCATTTGTGCTTGTACCCTCTCGAAAACCAAACTGAAATTTACTTAAAATGATATATTTAGTGAGGAAAGCTTAACCAGCATCTCGATGATCTTAGACAAACATGATAAAAGTGAGATAGATCATTTAGCCACCCTTGAAGAGAGGTTTTACAATGGACCCTTTTAGATTATTTGGAAATGTGGCAGTTTCAAAAGAGACATTTATTGCACATGCCAGAGCGCTTGATTCGGTAGACCCTGACGAATCTTAACAGACAATCCATCAATCCCAGAGGTGTGTTTATAACTTTTTTAACTTCATGTAGATTTATGTGAGTGAAGCAAAAGGAGTCTTTGACACAAGTATGTCAAATATAAGTCAGGGAATCTAGTTGAGGGTCTATTTTTTGTCAGCTTCTCAGCTACTGTACAGTAGAATTGATTGAACACATTTGCGTCAATTGGATATTGATTCGTTTCCAATAAATTGCCTCTCAGTTCATTAATAATACTCCAGTTTTCCTTGGTTTTATTGCGTGCTTTCTCCAGTCTATCACTATAATAAGTTTGCTTGGCATTTCTTATAACTTGCCTATAAATTCTTTTGAAAAAATGGATCAGTTGTATATTTTCTCAAGGTATGTAAAAATCTTAAATTTTTTGATGATGTTTTTGGACCAAAAGTAATCCATGTCTTTTTTGATTTAGTTCTTATCATTTTTAATGGGAAACGCTTATTAAAAATGTCTAAAACAAGATCACTAAAGAGATCTAGAAGAACAAGAGATCGGTATAGCATTATGCAGTCAGTATTCTTAGCTAAATTTCGGAAACAATCGAAATTCGACTTAATATATAATCTGACAACTTTGGCTTTTCCTGGTTGCCTTGTTTTAAAAAAATTGATTCTGGCCAAAATTGTCTCATGATCAGATAACTCTGAGGGAATTTCATGAATATCACAAACCCAATCTGCGATATATTATTATTAATTTAAACAAAAATAATCTATTAATGTTTGTAAGTGAGCTGTAATCCTTGTCGGTTGTGTAGTAAGCATATTTAAATTAAGGGAATCTAGGAGATTTTCCATGTGAATCAGACAAATAATCAACATTAAAATCTCCACAAACAATTAATTTACTACTAACGGGAAACAATGACAAAAGCAATTCAAAAGAATCGAGGAATTCCCCAATATTATTACTAGATTGATGATAAATACATATAATTGATGGTTATATTACTTTAATAATTTATAAGGAACATTCTGAACCAGAGTGGATCAAATTAAATAGTCAAAACAAAAATGATACTGCTAATTTAGAGCAAGCAAACGTCTATGCACCAGACATATGTAAAGAGAGAGATTTTGTGAAGAACTGCAAGCAGTAGTGGACAAGATAAGAACATGAGATAAAATCGTTGTTATGGGGGGACCTAAATGTTAGAATAGGAAATGAACCACTGGATGGCATAATACAGAGATTTAACGAAGAGACCACAAACGAAAATGGAGATCTACTGAAAATATTCTGCGCAGACAACAACATGAGAATCAACAACACGTTCTTCGAACATGACATGAAGTACAAATACACATGGCAAAATGCAAAAGGACAACAGTCGGTATTAAACTATGTATATTATCACAAACAGAGAGGTCGTATCTCAAACAATATTGAACGTAAGAACTCTAAATGGCGCCAACTCTGGAAATGATCATTAGATGGTACTTTGCAAAATGAGATTGAACATACCCAAATCCACAAAACTTAAATCGCAAATAATTAGCAAATTTAATGTCAAATCATTGGAAGATGACAGCACAAAATATCGATTAAATCAGAAAATATTGCAAAGACCAGAGAATACTGAAGATAGCATAGACCACCAATGGAAAACAATAAAAAATGACATATACATACCATGGAAGCAATAGGAAAGCGACAGGTAAATGTCAATACAATCAACAGAACGCCATGATTTACGCCGGAAGTGAAAGAACTAGCTAAACGCAAGAAAATGCATACATCAAATATACGCGAAATCAAACGCATGAAAACTGGAACAACTATCGAAGAGAACGAAACGAGGCAAATGCAAAAATAAGGGAACTAAAGGAAAACCATTGGGAAAAGTTCACAAAAGGAATGGAAAGATACTTATATGGAAGCCAGAGAAGAATATCGGGAATGATAAGAAGAAATAAGCTAGAAGTCAAAGATACCATCATACGAACCAATAAAATCACGACAGAACAGTGGGAAACGCACTATAGGAATCTATACAAGGAAGAGGAAGACAAGGAACAGATACAAATCGAATATGAAGAAGACAACGACATATAATTAACAAATGACACGATAAAAAAAACCCTTAAAATCCCTTAAAAATAGAAAAAGCCCCGGGTCAGACGACCCTTCAAATATTTGGGAGCAGATATAACGAGTCATGGAAATCTACTTCTCGAAGTAAGAGAGCAAACAATGAAAGCGGCTCGAATTTCGGGATGTTTGAGAGAAATTGTTTGGAAGAACAAATACTTAAATACGGAAAGCAAAGTCAAGATATATAAAACGGCAGCAGAAACAAGACCAGATACAAACAGAACTCTACAAATGATGAGAACAATTGAAATGAAAAATTTGAGAAGTATACAAGGCAAAACACTATACGACAGAATACGAAATGAAGATATCAGACTGCAATGCGGGATACAGGACATAGGAAAGTGGGTAAGACAGAGACGAGGATTCTGGAATAAACATGTAAAAAGAATGGAGGGCAGCAGACTCGTCAAAAACGCAAAAATGAATAATTCAGTAGGAGAGAGATCACAGAGGAGACCACTGAATGCTGGACTTCATCTTCGGGGAGGACGTGTTGGCAATGAACAGGCAGTAGCCTACTAAGATGTATTCATATTAGAAATTAGAAGAAGAAGAAGAAACTATAAGAAGGGTTCTGATTGGAGGAAAAATAAAACTCTCCCTTAAAAAAGGCCTAGCTAAGTACTTGTAAGTATTGAAATTATTGAAATTGCTGTATTTGGTTTTACTTTTTTCAAGATCTTTCACTTTTTTACACTCACTAATTGTATACATATATAATATTGTTTGTATTACAGACATTACCTAGAAACAATAATAATCAAAAGGAAAGCTATAATAATCCTCAATTATTGAACATTGAATGCATATTTATTGCAAATTTGGAAGTTAGGTAGATGATTACCTATTCGAATTAATATATTAAATAAACTTATATAATGTACAGGATAATCCAATAAGATTGCCTTATATTTCTTGTTAGTGTCCAAACTCAAACTATAAACGGTATCATCATTAAAGTGGCCTCCTTTACGGTAAATTTTTTTTAAACTATCAAAATCGATGTTTTTACATTTTCTCGCAAAAGTCCATTTTCCCGACATTTTTGAAACAGAGAAGCATTTAGAGTGTTTTTCTCGTAAAAATTCCCTATCAAACTATCATTTAGGTTATTTCAATTATGGTGACTTTTTCGGCACTAGAATGACTCATATATATACACGCCCAAAAATATTCTGGATATTTTCCGATTCCCGCCAATTTCAATAGGAATTGGAAGACCGTCAAAAAGAATGTGGAAATTCATTAATATTGTCTACAGTTATCGTGTATCAAAGCAAAACTTTGCAAAATCGCATATTTAACGTAATAAATCGGAAACGGAAAATCAGATCGCTGAAAACAATTAACATTCGCGGCCCACTAAAAACGTGCAATATTTCAAATTTCCATCCACAGCCTTTTTCGAGAAAGATGCTAACTATCTAAAAATTGTCCGAATGCGCGTTAAATAGCCGAACGTAGGCAGCTTTGAGCGTTACGTGCTTTTGCGTAGACGGCTCCGTCTTATTCACTACCCAGGAAAAAGTATGCTGAACTCGTCAAAAGAAATTTTCACTTAAAAAATATTTCAAATTGTGCATTAAAGGCTTAACTTTAATTCAAATATTTTAGTTGCATTTTCTAAAAATTGAGTTCAGAAATGAATTCGTAATGCTTTAATTATTAGCTTTTATTTTGTCTTGCTGTTATATCCGTTTGAAGTATTATATTTTTCGTTTCGACTTTTATTATATTTCAACTTAAATAGTGATTTAATTTTAATCTATACTTTCTTTTAGTATATTTCATGCAATTCTTAATACTTAAATAATTGAATTTAAGTACATGTAAACTGTTTTCTTGAACAAAATCCCTGCCTTCCATTTTTTTTTAGGTTCGAGCGCTTTTCTCTGACTTTTTCTCCCTCAACTTCTGCAGAGTTCCGATACAAGAGTGATTGTACGTAACAACAATGCTAGGTAGTTATTATTTCGCGAGAAAATACCCTCTAACCCAAATGATGGAATGAATGATTGGAGAATTGTTACTACATATTTATGAATTCAAGATGAAAGGTGAATTTATTAATGGTTTTAGAAGACCGGAAACCTTCGAAAATTAAAGATAAAATTCAAATTTTTATTTTAAAAAATATTTAATTTGGCGATGAGTGCCTAAAAAAGAAACAACGGGTCAAAATTCTAACGTATTGTCACGGCTAGCGACCATCCGAATGTTTTTGTGCTAGGCTATACAACTAAGCTTGCCCACCCCCCACCCCCTCTGGTGGAAGCTTCATCCTCTTTTGCTCAAAAACCCACCCCAAAATGTGACCTCACGACGCTTTTCGGCATTTTTCTCGTAAACCGTAACTTCGATTATAAAATTGTTATAGGGCTTATTATATTCTCCATAAAATTATCCATAAAATTTGTCATATAATATCTTTGCGTATCTCCCACTCAACGCTCATAAATGACCTTGGTTACAAAAAATAAAAGTACAAACAAAATCTTCAGCTTTGAAAATGATAGTTCCCTTGGCAGAGATATTAAAATTATTTCTTATGCAGATGATACAGTTTAACTATTTGAAGGGCATACATGGGAGGAAGCTAATAATAAATAAATTAATGACTTTGATGCTGTCAAAAACTGGTTAGATGCGCCTAAACTTAACTAAAACCAAATATACAGCTTTTTTCTTAAACCGCGCAAATAGACCTGAATTTAAATACATAACAACTAGCAGTGAATACAATACAATACCAGAGTACAAATAGTATCGAGTAGAGTCACTCAGCAATATGATTTTGATGTTTTTGCATCAAAGGCAAAAGCTGCCGCACACGTGCAGCACGGTATAAATCAGCGAGCAGTCTGTCGGGAGAGATTCAAAAAGTATTCGCTGCTGCAAAATTATTTCCTCGGTTATTATTTCAACGCGATCCGACAGTAGCAAAGTATACATAAACTAGTAGCTCCACTCCCCCAAATATTTTCTGCCAGCCGCCGAAAATCCGCAGATTGTTGGAGGCATGTGGAGCGTTTTAGTTTAATCAGTCGTTCGTGTGTAGGCAGAGTATTCAGAACAGAGTCGGATCTGTGCAAATCCTTAATTTTATTTGTATTTTAATATTTTATTTGGACCTAGGTGGATATGTATACGAAGCAATGTAAAATACAAAGGCAAATAGGTAAAATCTATAGCCGGATCAGGGTATAGATATATTAATAAAATTAGGTGAAAGAGGAGACAAGACCGGAAAAATCGTCTAGGTGTTTTTAGAAAGAATAGGATTTTGCTTGCTATTTCTTCGATATAAGTACATATATATAACGATAATGGAATGCTTTGTAAATAATAAATATATTTTGGCCCTGTGAAACTAACCCAAAGTTGATTCGACGACTAACCCAAACTAACCAAATCTATTAAAATTGATTATAACGTATCGAAACCGGTTCAAATGATTAAAATAAGTTGAGACTAAGTGAAACTAACCGAAAGTTGAATCGACGACTATCCCAAACTAACATAAACTAATCAAATCTATTAAAATTGATTATAACGTATCTAAACCGGTTCAAATGATTAAAATAAGTTTAGACTAAGTGAAACTAACCGAAAGTTGAATCGACGACTAACCCAAACTAACCAAATCTATGAAAATTGATTAGAACGTATCGTAACCGCTTTAAATGACTAAAATAAGTTGAGAATAAGTGAAACTAACCAAAAGTTGAATCGACGACTAACCCAAATGAACCAAATCTATTAAAATTGATTATAATGCATCGGAACCGATTCAAATGACTAAAATAAGTTGAAACTGACCGAAAGCTGATTGGACGACTAACCCAAGATAACCATATCTATTAAAATTGATTATAACGTCTCGGAACCGGTTCAAATGATTAAAATATATTGAGTGAAACTAACCGAAAGTTGAATCGACGACTAACCCAAACTAAGAAAATCTATTTAAATTAATTATAACGTGCGACGCGCTTTCTATATAATAGAAATATTGTTTTTTATTGTTTAAGCGAGTAATGATTATTATGTTGTTCGATGCTCGTGGAGGTAAGAGATTTAAGATTAATTTTTTTTTATCCCGACGAGTTCCACCGAGAGTAGTACACTTATCGAATTCGACCAGATCTCCCTCGTTAAAATAAACACCCGGCAAGATCGGAATACCAGGCCCTGCAGCAAGTTGTAAAGTGAGCGCGCAATTTGCCCGCTGCTCCGGAGAGAGGTTCTTTGGGCGCCACCAAGTTTGTTACGGAGCAAATTGGAGATCCCCGCGTTATTTTTGGAACTTGTTGCAAGACCTCGGTTCCTCAAGATAAACCTTGCCGGTAAGAATCGCAAAGGAAGAGAACGCCAACACCGATCTAAGCGAGCTGAAATGTTATACTAAGAAAAATTGTATATACAAAAAAAAAGAGGCCGCAAATACAATACGATCTCTTTATTTAAAAAGATCTGGATGAATTAAAAAAAATAGCGATAAATACATAAGCGTACAAGTAAATTGCGAAGGCCCAAAATTTTGATATAAATACTTTCAGATATGATACCGATGATGGAGGGTGGTTTAAACCCCAAAAAAACTAAACTATCTAATAATAATAAATTTAGCTATAAGTATAAAAGAAAAAATATATAAGTGGTTGACCAAAACTCTATGAATATTACGGTTGAATGAAAGTGAAATAGGCACCATTTAAACGTCTAAGAACCCCAGCGAGTAATTGGGGTAGTAAAAAGAAAACTTGGATTTGGTCTACCGCGCGGGGTCGTGATCACGTAAACCGCTAGGATAAGTAGGTCGCAATAACTTAATAGGACAGAGGGTGCGCTAATATAAAATTAATAGTTATTCCAGACACAGTAATTTAAATCTAACTTTAACCTAAACACTTATCTCTTTGTTTTCCTTCGCCAAAAACCCAACATCCACCACTGGGTGGGTGGGAAATACCCTCCGACGTCTAACACGTCTCGCCGGTCCTATGGACGAACTGGTCACACCAGGTAAGCTAGCTCCGCTAGGCCAGAACTACATCAGTCCTGACAAGTAGGCGAACCAACAAGGTCCCGCCTGGTGAAAGGGCTTCTAAATCCTCGTCCGGTGGAACGGCAATCTATCTCCTGCCCGGGGGAGGGAAAGGCCCTCTCTTAAACGGAGGGCAAAAACTACACTGCACATAAAAAAAATGCCGCCAGGTACTAAAATGGCTGCCTTCACCAGAAAAAAGAAACCGTTTCAAAAGTCCTCGCTCTAGGCGAGATTTTTCCCCGTATTCACAGCACTCAACTTAATCGAAAACAAATCGCAACGGCTAATACGGGAAACACTATACCTTGTTAGTCGACAAAATCCGCCTCAAATAACTCGGCGTAAAACAAATTTTAAAATCGACTTAACGTCTGAAAGGCTTTTCTGGAAAAGGGCTCGTACCTTCGAAGCTGAAAAAGACGACACGTTCGCGTCTCGATAGATGAAGTCCGGGGGCAAGAAATTTTACTGCGGCGTTCCTAGACGTCCCAATCAAAACAGATTTCCTAGGTCACGCGGGACAGAAATAAAAATCGAATCTAATATCGGAATTAGATCTCGCACTTCGAACGAGAGCCTGAATAGTATCGGGGAGTACCAAAAACTTACTTCTAATTAATGACCAAAACGGGATCTCACAAATCTAAAGCGGTTCTGATACGTTATAATTAATTTTAATAGATTTGGTTAGTTTGGGTTAGTCGTCGATTCAACTTTCGGTTAGTTTCACATAGTCTCAACTTATTTTAATCATTTCAACCGGTTCCGATACGTTATAATCAATTTTAATAGATTTGGTTAGTTTGGGTTAGTCGTCGATTTAACTTTCGATTAGTTTCACTTAGTATCAACTTATTTTAATCATTTGAACCGGTTCCGAGAAGTTATAATCAATTTTAATAGATTTGGTTGGTTTTTGTTTGTCGTCCAATCAACTTTCGGTTAGTTTCACTTAGTCTCAACTTATTGTAGTCATTTGAACCGGTGCCAACATGGTATAATCAATTTTGATAATCTATCATGGTTAGTTTGGGTTAGACGATACGAAAATTCCGTAACGCGAGACGAAAACATAAACAATGTCGTGACGTGGCCTTAAAAAATCACTCATGGATCCAAAGAAGTACAGTAAAAATGAGGTTCCGAAGTATTATATTATTATATATTTTTTTATTACGCATGCATCATAATCGACGATTATCGCACGCTGCAGCGTGCTTAAAATGATGTTTATGATGCGCCTACTTTTTTAAAGGTTGCTATAGAAACATTTGATCATGTCAAATGTGACAGATTAATATATTCGTCAATATATCCCTTAAGTTTAATATTTAAGGCATTTTTGAGATTATGATGCATTCGTAATAAAAAATAGCGTATGATATACGTGTATAAGAGGCCTTTAAAGCCCTTGCGACTTACAAAACACTCCGCCTCGCGTCGTGTTTTGAAATATGTCGCGCGTGCTTTAAAGGTTCTCTTATACACTTATATCATAATATACTATTAAATAAATTTTAGGTAATTCCACTATTATTGCTATCTTTGAAACGGTCAAAGCTACAAAGTTGGTTAAACTAGAAAAAAGTTGCCATTATTGATGCCTTTTCAAGATCGATTTGCAGTGTTATTGAATTCTTGTTAGATTCTGAGATAGCATTAGTGCTATCACCTAAAAATGACACCCGGTATAGCAAATTTTCTTTTCAATTTCCTCCTATGAAAATATTTTTACAACTTTGCTTAGTTTCACTTGATTTTTCACCCGGCCGACAGTCAGTAGGTCTGACGGTACGAGTTCATACAATCTCCTTCTCTATTAAACGCCTGACTGACTGAAACCCCGCTAACCGATCGGACACTTACGGAGCGCATCGCTCATCTTCAGTTATCACGTGATATAAAACAATGTGGCCGAATTACATCAAAAGATTTACCGCTGAGTGAACTTACTAGTTTGTTTATACTATGACAGTAGTGACAGTACGCGATCACCGGACGTTTGCCCACAGACTGTATACTGTCCCTCGTAACCGAGCCACCGCAGGACACGAATCAGATTGATCCGGATTCGCTCCGACGACCCCAAACACTGTCGGCGAAATTGGAAATTTGTCTCCAGTGAACCTACCGTATATTTATTTATACCGTGACAATACTGCAAGTCTCTGACATAAAATATTTTTAAATGGACTGAGGATATATCGTACTCAGTGGCGGACTAACAACTTGTGAGGCCCGGGGCGGTTAACTATATAGGGGCCCCTCAAGGGCGTATTTAGCTCCGAGCTATGGGTGAGAGGGGAGGGGTACTGACGCTCGCCGCAGGCGCCGCCGGAGGTCAATGCGCCTGCAGGCGAAAAATTTTAAGGGATCCACGCCCAAATTTTTACCTAAAAGTTGTTAAAGAAACACTCTTTCCACGAGCGGACGAAGCGGATTTTACCATGAGTTCATGGGGCCCTTTTGACAACCAAAAAAGGCCACTTTTCCAATTTAAATTCACGACAACCAGAAAACTTCAATAACACAGTAAGTCCGTGGCAGGTCTTATTTTTAACTTTAAGTCAGAAACAACCCCCAAAAGAATATAAACGATCAATATACTCATCAAAGAAAAAAGTGATCCCAAAAAAATATACTATAATTATATAAGAATAATACATTAGTAAAATAAAATGTAATTAATACAGTTGAGCTATGAACTCTGTATAATTCATGAAAACGAAATTAGCTGCTCTAACACCAACTTGAATATTAGTTCCTACTATTTCAGCTTTTTGGACGTATTGAGGCGACTCAATAAAATTGATTTAAATAAGGGTTCAGGCCCAGATGTACTCACTGCTAAATTTTTAAAAGAATGTTCTATTTCACTTTCAAGGCCCCTCTGGTTAATATTTAATAACTCTATTGCTAATGGAGTTTTCCAATGGTTTGGAAACTCTTTTATATATCCCCCATATATAAAAACTCTGGCAGTAAATCTTGTATTAAAAATTATAGACCCGTTTCAAAAATATCTCTTATATCAAAAATAATGGAGTCAATAATAACTGACTTTTTGGAGGACTCTTTTTTTTAGAAATATTATAATTTCGAAGCAACATGGATTTTCTAAAAATAAATCAATTACTACCAATCTGTTGCTTTACACCGAATATAATATATCGGAGGCCCTGGAGAAAGGCAATATTGTGGGCTCGGTCTACACCGATTTCTCAAACGCCTTTGATAAAATACATCATCGATTGCATTTGAGGAAATTGTCTGTTTATGAGGTTCATGGCACTCTTTTGCAATGAATCATTTCATATATTTCTGGTTGAACACAATTGTCAAAATAAAGAATCACTTCTCAAAAGTCGCAAGTGTTACTTCTGGGGTTCCTCAAGGGGCACATTTGGCCCCATTACTATTTAATATCTATATTAATGATATATGCAATTGTTTTTTTAACATGTGAATATATTTTATACGCGGACGATTTGAAAATTAAAAGAAGAAAATTGAGGCCGGATTTATTTTTCTAAAAACAAAATCAAAATAAAAGGTGTAATTATGTTTATTTATATTATAGTAAGCTTTATAAATGATATTGACAAAAACAAATATTAAGGATTATCCTGCAGGATATGGTATCCCTAAATTACCACTAGGCAAATAACAACCTATATAAACAAAAAAATTCGCAAAAAAAACTAAAACAATGTGAATACATGAGGAAATAAATCTATTATATGGTAAGCGGAAAAACAGTTCTTGTTATGTTTTGTTCACAATCGCTTTCTATATCTGACTCTTTAGATTCAGAACCGCTTGGTACTTCATCAAGCATAGCATAAATTTCATCCTGATGTAGATTTTCTAGCTCCAGAAAGCTACAAACTAGCTTTCTTTCTTACCAAACTCCCTCTTTTTCGCCTAAAACAATTTTTCTTCTACTACTTGGTGCTGAGTGTCCATTTATTATTCTACTAATATTTCAACCAACAAACACTAACCCAAAATACCTATGCCAAAATAAAAAAAAAACATTTCAAATTTTTAGAATTATTCGCATCTTTTTAACACTTGGTATATGCCTCTATAAAGCTTCTACTACGCTTTATACAAAAAAAAACTGTTACTTGTTACTTTTTGCGGCGCTAAAGATCAATAACCAAAGTGCTTAGTGGTTCTTCCAGATAACCCCACATAAAAACTACAATAAAAAAAATTAAAATAAGCATTTCATTCATAACTTATTTGTATAACTGCACAACAGATATACCAGAAAGTGTACATACCTGCCATTTTTCAAAAAAGGTTAAAACAAATAGATTTTCACCATTTTATCCCGGCGTAGGAAAGTTTCCCGCCAACAAAGGGCGATAAATGCGCGGGGAGCCCGATAGGAAACATTTGGGGGCGCAATGCTGGATACAAAATATTTTCAGCATGTTAGGAAGCCAACTTTACACGCTGGTACCGTCAGAAAACCACTAAGTAATTTAATAGGCGGCATTTGAATTGTGATATTCTCAAGTAACCAGTGGACCTCAAAGGGTTAACAGTGACATTGTGCAGTTTCAGGAGGACATTGACAGATTTTGTGACTGGTGTGTTAGGAACAAAATGGTCCTTAATGCTGATAAATGTAAATATATCCAATTTTCTAAATCTCTTAACACGGTTCCTAATAATTATCAAATCAACAGATGTGGCATTCAGCGTGTCAATCTCATTACAGATCTTGAGGTATTTTTCGACTCAAAGCTCACATTCTCCCATCACATAGATAGCTGTCGTAACAAAGCTTTAAAAATCTTAGGTTCTATTAAAAGAAACACAAAGGACTTCAGAAACACCAACTCGATTATATTGGTTTACACATCTCTTGTAAGATCACACTTAGAAAACTGTACTAGTGTGTGGAGTCCTTACTACGTAATTTTTTTCGATATGTAGCATTTAAAAAAGGCATAAAAAATATTAATTATGTAGAACTTGAAGAGAGTTTTAAACTAAAGCAATTAAAAATATGCAGGGAAATATGTGATATTGTTTTAACCCACAAAGTTATAAATGGGCAATTAAATTCCCCAGAACTATTAAATAAATTTCAGCCTTATGTTCCTCCGTGTTTTTAAGAAACCAAGGAACTTTTTACTTGTGAACGCATAAAACTGTTTATGGAGAGAACTCCCCCATAAATAGAATCATGAAAAATACAAATAAATTTGAGGGGGACTTTTTTTAACAGATCGCTGAATTGTCTTAAGTTATTCTTGAAGAGGCATTACAGTACTAATGACTAATGTTTTTTTGTAAGGTTCCTAAACATGTTAAGTAATACATATATGATGTTTGTTTTAACTATACCGCCGAATGTTCTACTCGATGACCATACTTAGATTTAGTTTATCTAATTTTAGTTTTATTTCTTGTTTTGTTTTTAGTTTTATTTTTAGTACTCCTGTACGAATGGAGCCCGTGTATGAATAAATAAATAAATAAATAAATAATTATGTAATAATATGTTTCCAAGCTTTTAACGAACTAAAGTTACTAATTGACTCACCATAATCTAAATTTTCAGACATTTTCTATTGATAATTTAATCTGTCGTCGGTCGCTACTGAGACACAGACTGTTAATTTTTTATTATTTTATATATTTAAATTGGGCCCCCCCAGCGTTGCGGCCCGGGGCGGACCGCCCCCACCGCCCCCCCGTTAGTCCGCTACTGATCGTACTCTTGATCGTATCTGCTAAGAAAATCGCTACGCTTATTTATAATTACTGCTCATTTTTGTCTTCGCGCTGAGAAATAAGTGTATTTTCCAAGGTCATTTACGAGCGATGGGTGGGAGATACGCAAAGACATTATATAATAATATATGAAGAATTTTATGGAGAATATGATAAGTTCTATAACATTTTCTCGTCGAAGTTACGGTTTACGAGCAAAATGCCGAATACCGTCATGAGGTCGCGTTTGGGGGTGGGTTTTTAAGCAAACGGGGTTGAAGCTCCCACCCTCCCGGATCTGTATTTCGATTCCTACTGCGAGTTCACAACCAAAATTTTATAAATTTTTTCTTCTATTCGTGGGTTTTACGTATAATTTGCGTACATTATCGTGACGCTGCGCTGTAGTGCGAGAATAATAGAGAAGCCTCGCGCTTCTTCCGGAATATTCCCGAGATATATTCGACTGGATATAAATAGGCGCGAAACGCGTGTAGTTAGTTAGTTATAAGTGTTGAATTGTAAAGATCTGTTAGTTGTAAAGTTATAAGAGTAGTTTAGTGTGCTCAATTGAATACAGTGATCAGGAGTAGAGAGAGTATTATTTTAAAATAGTAAAAGTTGTGATTTTGTCAGAACCCAGGGAAACGTAACAGTATTATGCCTTTACGAATTTATTTTTGTATTTAAGTTGAACGTTAAACCGTGAACATATATTCGATTTTAAAAGACCAAAAGCTTTTACCAGTCAACATTTTACAAAAAAAATAAGTTGACGATGGGTGCTTAAAGGAGACAATTCATGTTCAAATTCAAATATTCAAATATTTTTAGAAACATATTTGTGAATTTAAATAGAAAGGTGAGTGCATCATTCATTTTAAAAGACCAACAGCCATTAAAAAGTTGAAGATAAAATCCTGGTTCATATTAAGTTAACGATGAGTGCCTAAAGAAATATGACAGTTTTTACTTGTTTCTTATGAATATATTTTTGAATTCGGTCTGAATACCTCGTTGATTTTAGAAAACCAAAAGCTTTTACCGGTCAACATTTGGAAACTAAATAAATAATTTGACGATGGGTGCTCAAAGAAGACACGTCGTATTATAATTCTAATATTTTAGATACATATTTGTGAACTTAAGTAGAAAAGTGAGTAAGAACATCATTGATTTTAAAAACCAAATTGTAGATTGAAATATCGATACTCGCAACCCAACCCTAAAGAAACTAAATTAAATTTGAATATTCGAATTATGCATATCATTTTAATATAAGTCCAATTCGATTGATTTACTCACGTCTCAGATCGCAACAGGATTCCCAGTTAAAGAAACGAGAGAACAATGGCTAGGCGCATTTGAAAAAGAAAAATAAACACATCATCGTGTTTCGAGCCATGAAATCGGCGTGTATAATGACCATTTTGTCCGTAATAGCGAGAAATTAAACAGCGCGGAATCGATGCGTGAGCACAAAAGCACAATAATGCCGGCAAAAGTGATTTCAATCACGAATATCTCGGTTGCAGAGAACAAAAAACAAAACAAATACTTGCCAAAGCTCGAACAAGTGAATGAAAATAGGTTTTATAACAAAAGCATTAGGGTTGTATAAGATAAGAGCTCTTATTAGAGTCACTGCTTTGAGCTCTTTAACACAGTGGATAAGCG
Source organism: Pissodes strobi (assembly GCA_016904865.1). Taxonomy (NCBI): domain Eukaryota; kingdom Metazoa; phylum Arthropoda; class Insecta; order Coleoptera; family Curculionidae; genus Pissodes; species Pissodes strobi. The sequence goes on along the minus strand of MU181929.1, from coordinate 13,022 downwards.
AGGGATTAATTATCAGAATATTAGTTGGGAATCAAATCCATGCAAATATCTAAACTCGAGTCAATCGGATGTGTCATCGGAAGGTATATCAAAATCTTGATTTTGAATTATCTACGAAATTCAGTCAAATTTAAATACTTACTTACTAGTTTTTTTAAGATTAATGCTATATTGCTCCCAGTCGGCTTGAGTTCTGGTTCTATTTGCTTTGTTAAAAGATTTTCTCGCTGTCCTCTTGAGTTCTCCCGGCTCTTGGTTCCACCATTTTGTGGCTTCCCTTGATGCCTCAGAAAGGCAAAATTTTTTCAAAAGCTGTAGTTATAGCGGTCTGTAAGCCTAGCATACGTCTTTCCAGGCCGTCATTGTCTTTAGGCGTATTCCCCTCAACATTTCGTTGGTGCATTCGAAGCTGGGCGAGGAACTGAGCCCGATCCGTCCTTCGGATATCCCTCAAAGCTTCCTAGGCACCCTAATTGAGGTAAGCTCAAAGGTTAACCGGCAATGATCTGACACGGTGACCTTGTCAGAGACATGCTAGTGTATGACTAATTGAGATATGTCCGCCGAGGCGAGTGTTATGCCAATTATGGCATAACAAAATGATGAGGTTGCTACCTATAATGTAATCATAAAGTGATTTATCTCTGGCATTGTATGTCTTTGTTGCCCAAGGTCACATGGTGTGCGTTAGCGTCACAACCCAAAATGAACTCCCATCGCTGGTTTTGGCAGTGTGCTATCAGGTCCTCCATTTCCCTCGTGGGAGGAAGTGTTGCCGAGTCCTGGGGGAGGTACACAGCTACATAATAACACAATATTTAACTATGGTAAAGTAAAGAAAACATATTTGCTTTAAAGGAACTAGTTTTTCGAAACTGCTGTCCGTCCATGGTATGCATTAACAATTTAATCAAAACTAAAAAGACGCTCAACAGGAGCAGATGGCAAGAGAATTGGGTTCTATTTACTTTTTACGAAAAACAATTTTAATATATTTATTATTATAAATACTGTTTTTAAATTCAAAAATTTCTGGTCCATTTGTCCTATTCGGCCACCTATCCTAGGGCACGCTGTACACGTCATTTTCATTTTCAGTAATACGCAGAGTGATGCGAAAGTCTCAACTTTTATTTAAGCCCATTTATTGTTGTCTTTTTAATGACATTTTCAAAGGCAAGGGTCAAGGTATCTCTAAGGGCATATTTTTCGAGGGATTTTCATAAAATATCCTGGTAATTATTTTTTAAATATATCACCAGATTGAGAGAGAATAACCGCACAAAAGTATAATCTCTGTTGGCTTCAATCAGTATTATCAAATCATTATTATAACTATGTTTATTATTAGAATCAGTTTTGAAATTCGGGATGCATTATTTTATACTCTGCATTCTACAATAACCAGTTCGAAATTACTGTGTTATTAAAACATACTTTAGGTTGATAATCGGCGATCTCGAACAAGGCGCGCTCACCTGTTATTCCCAGCCAGAGATTTTTTAATTAATTCAAAAATTATATCAGCTCCAAGTTACCGTGTTGTGACATGCATGCTCGTAAATTTATCTTGTGCAGTCTCTTTGAATAGCCCCGGAGCAAAACCGACACTTTAGCGACTTAAGATACTTTTACACAGGGTAGGCTCAATGGTACAATTTAATTTATGGGTGTCAAGAAGTTCCTTTATATGCCCTAAATGTCGCCCTTTTTGTCTCTTGGTCCACAAAAGTCCCTTGAACCGAGATATATTCCTCAACTTCACAACTTTCTCTAAACAAACAAATCTGCTCCCAGATTTCAATGGTTAAGTTATTTTCCCCAAGCTAGCGTTTTGCTACCAGCGTTGCACGTTGCATGGTATATCAATGTTTTAAATGAAATAGCGGGCACCGATGCTACAAATGGCTCAGTGGTCGAAGGCTCTAATAAGGAGGTGATCAGCGCAATTGCACCCCTTACGCCAACTCTGCGCGTCCGCATACCATCGCATCGAGTAAACTCGCCCCGGGCGTCGCACAGGTGTGAAAGGCATCTCCCGCGTCTCTCTTCTTCTCTGTTTCTCTGGCCTGTACCGCCGATCGGTCTCATCAAGCCCAATTACAGGGCCTATCTTATCAAAAGATTAAATTTGGAATATTGCATTTTTATTGGCCGCAAATACGAAGCGTGTTTTTCCCATATTTTCGACCTTCGATAAAAGAAAGATACAAATATTTTGCATTGGTCAACGTATTTTTCTTGTGTCTAGTTCTTATTTTAAGGAATATTTTAGTAGGTCGTTAGAGATATAGAACCATAAGCAAGCTGTGAGTAAGATCCAAATGAACTAATCTCAAACCAATACCTCCCTAAAATAGGATATTGCTCGAACAATGTTAAGTCCCAGCTCGTACGAATAACTTCCGTATAGTATCGATAGTAGAGAGATAGGTCGGCCACTTTCCTTCGTTGTTCAGAGCTATCAAGGTATTTGGTTAACTCAAACTCAAACTCAAAATGCTTTATTATCTGAAGACGACAAACAGTCTTATTGATAAAGCTGGAAAAAAGTGCCTAAAACTATCAAGTACCACTATCATAGTACATATTAAACTAACACAAAGGAAGACACAAAATGAAAAAAATCTTTAAAATAGTGATACATAGGTACTTACAAGTGATTCATCAAAATAAGTAAATAGATTTAAGACCCATATATATATATATATCACAGTTACAGCACATTGACTATCACCATTATTTAAAGCAAGTTTGAAGCATCAATAGTTAAAGTTGACAAATTCAAATTCAAAATCACAAATACTTTATTAGTCCGAAAAATTTACAAATTTTTATCGACAAGGCATGAGAACATATAAATGAGTTTAAAATACATATAACCACAATAAAGACAAATGTACACCAACAAAAGATTCATTACGGGACAATTTAAGAGTACCTCATAGCCTGTTCCGGTAAAACTCCTCCAAATTGTAGTAAGCTTTACTCAGGAGCAATTTCCTACGTAAAAAGCGAAAGGATTTCAGCGTCTGTATTGTATAATTTACGACCCTCATAAATGAGAGATTTCTTAATTAAAGTAGTCCTTGGGATAGGCAGAGGTAAATTGAGGTTCTGACGAGTATTGTAAAGAGGAGAAGGACCCAGAAGCCTCCAACGATTTTTAAAAATAAGAGTAGATGTCTCCAGAATAAAAAGTTATGTAAGAGTGAAACGTTTTTGAGCCACAAAATGTGGCCTACAAGACTCTCTCTGACTTATGTTGGCGATAACTCGAGGTGCTTTTTTCTGTAGAACAAAGAGCATATTCAAAAGTCCCTGATGGGAAACACCCCAAAATGGGATACCATATCTTAAGTGGGACTCAAAAAGTGCAAAGTATACACTTCGCGCTAGTTGTAGGCCCAACTCCTCCCTAACAACTCTAATAGCAAAACAGCCGGATGAAAGTTTTTTACCCAAGGTCAAAATATGGTCCTCAAAATTTAGCTCACCATCAATTAGCACACCAAGAAACTTAGACACTGAAGCATCCGGAAGAGGATCCCCATCCAACAGCAACTCCGCCACATTACACTTAAACCCAACACAACACTCTTCGTCCTTCAGCGTCGTTTTTGTTGGAGTGTTTTAACCAGTCGATGTTATGTGCGTTGGAGTCCCCTACTATAACATTTTCTGCCGTGGATAGTTGATCTACATAAAATCAATTTGGTTGTCAAGATTTGAGAAAAGCCGTCTATATTGGTAATCGCTAGATAGTCTATACAAGCAACAATATTGGGTTGCTCCTTCTCTAATTAATTTGAACCACATGATATCGAAGTCCTTAGGTTCTATGTTTGTTCTCGTTGGCAACATCAATCGTCTCGTATAAAAACAACTAATCCAGAGTTATGTCGAAATCGGGAGTAAAGGTCATATCCGGGTACATTTAAAACATGAGTAATAGTGCTTGTTTCACTTTTGTTTCTGATAGAGCTGAAATATGAGGTTTACTTCTTACTTGATGTTAGTTAGGTGCTGGTGGATTGAGTTAATATTTGTGTTGATGCATCTTATGTTACAGAAATCTAATCGCAGTTCTTTTTCTGTCGTGAATGAGGTCAGGCCTGATGGTCCCCTCACGCCAGCCTCCACTCGGAGTAGTAGTAAACCGCACTCGTTTAATATTTGGATTTTCGAGGTATTTTCTGAAACCTGAATGCGGTATCAATCCTGTGCACGATGGTGTTACGGTTCTTCTAGAAACCCACTTTTGCACATTCTCGTCAATATATTTCAATTACTGTAGGTACTGTGTAAATATAACAAAAGCTAAACCAATTTGAGTAAATATTGTGTCGTATTCGAAAATATGAAATAATGGGGCCATAGTCGGGAATTTGTCATTATCATCAAGATATACAGGCCAATATAATTCGAATTTAAACGACGAAAATCAGATAATCAAAGAACATATTTTCTGTGGAGGAAAAATTATTTCTTGTGAATGAAATTTAATCGCCTATTTTTAGAATAGCAAATTTGTTAATGATGTCATCATAAAATGTGCCTTCATTTTCACTCAGAGTGACCAACAGCTCTTTTCCAATTGAAAATAATGAAAAAGCAGAGTCTATCTTGTGCAACATTGTATTTTTCAAACAAGTTTTGTTTCGTTCAACTTGAACACTTTTAATCGGGATTGTTAGAATTAGCGTGGCAAGTTTATAATTTCCGGAAATATACTTTTGTATTTCAAGTTTTTCTACCCCCAAAAATAATAGCTAACCCTGTATACCCACAAGGATACCTACTTGTATCTGTTATTCCTTTTAGTTCATCTATAAAGATAACAATAAAATACAAATCATATGTTAGATGGAATAGGGGCGAACAACTAAACATTAGCACGTAAAGCGTCTAGAATCTAGGCCCTGCCAAGATTACCAAAGTAATCTAGAATAGATAAGCAATTTTGAAGTTGGGAATATTTTATTAATTCTAAATTTACTTGGGTTGTGCTAATTCCAAAATCCGCCTCGTAGGTTTGTAGACCAAAGCGCTAGGACTAACGCTGGTGATTGATTGAGTCAAAGGATCCACAGGATTCTTATCAATTTTCTTGGTGTTAACATACTTGGGTTTAGCCAAACTTTGGATCCTCTTGGTAGCTCTATACTTCATCGCCGACTTCTTAACTCCTTTTGTAATGGGATCATTTTGGGGCATGAATCTATTTCTCTTCGGCTCGGCTAGCTTCGCTAAGTTATCGGAGATTCTGGCCGATACCGATCTTAAACTTTTGTCTTTGGATGGCTTCGGCTTAAAATATTCCGACATCGTTTTCTATTGTGTACCTTGTTTTACTAGCGATTTGTAATGGATTGAAATTTGAAACTGTGCCGAAATGTCAAGGGTTGACGATATGCAGTTGATAGATATGTCAGATGAGTTAACCTTAGGTAGGTATATGTATCTACAGGGTGATTCAAATATTCCAGACAACTTTTGGATCTTGTATTATTCATAGGGCGTTTTCACACTGGCCGATACGACAACGACACGATAACGACACGACAACGATGCCGACACGATATCCGACAGTTGGTTTACACATTTCAACGACATGGCACATGCAGTTATTGTGTGTCGGTACTTAACAAATTCTATATAATATATTTATTATATTTGAGGTGCAAAAAACAATGTAAGCAAAGGCATTTATGGGGACATCCAACAATACCGCGATGTTAACGGTACATCCCATTATTAAACTGAGATATTTAGAGGCGACTTTACTATACTTTGTTTGAGAAGTTGGTTTATGACCCAATAAGTACATACTTTAATTATTTTCCTATGAGCAAAAATTCATTTGACTACATATTAGATAATTTAATTAATATTTTATTATGTTCATGGGTTTTCTCCCAAATACAGGGCTTAGATTCCACTACCTCAATCAATATAACGATGTCATATTTGAAACTGGTAATTTTTCTTTAGTTTCACCTATAAATTCAAACAAACATCAGTGATTCCACACACCACTTACAAAAATATGGACGAAAATCGCCACGACACGACAGGATTGCTTGCTTCTCAACGACATGTCGTTTCCTGCAACGACACGACACCGACATGTCGTAGAATGTGAAAGCATTCCCATTTAATTATATGAGATAACGAGTCCACCGACATCGTTGTCGTTGTCGTGTCGTTGTCGTGTCGGCTAGTATGAAAACGCCCATACAAAGCTTTGATTAAAGCTGATGAGATTTATAAATACATCTATTGCTTTTTTGGACGATGCAGTAGCATCAAGTTTTAAACACACAATTTTAACAGTTTGCGAATATAAATGACGTCAGAGAAAGCTTTAACAAAAAACTAGTATTTTTAATACCTATTTGGAAGTACCAGTCGTTTTAGTGAATTAACGTATATGCGGCTTCTTGAACACACAAGTAAAATTAAGTTAGGATCTTGTCAAGTCAAATGGCTGACCATTATTCTTAGGGCACTGGCGGGTGGAGTAACTTGATATTCCATATAAACAGTAGCGGCGTATAATCACAAATATTATTTAATTTCATAATATGGAGCATAATAAACTAGTCAATTGACTTCCGATTCGTCTTCGGTCGAGTGTGCACGTGTCGGGTATCGGCCATTTTGTTCCAGCTTCATATACATATATGTTAGTTTGGGGGCACATGGGGCTTTCAGGGGCTGTGTAGATTCCCCGAATAAGATTCGGACGTCCAGCCGGGGGTTAGGCCCCGTGCATGTACAAGATTTAAATGTGTGTGAATGTCCAGCTGGTGGTGTTCGAACCTTAAAACAAGCCGTGCAATTACAAGTCGGAGGCCCAGGGGTACATACTCGACATACTGGGTCCTCTAAAAATAGTATCTCTATCCATCAGGTGTAACTAATCTGGGATGGGTCGCCCCAGCTCTTACTAAGCCGGATAGAGGTCGTTTCTGGCTGAATTTTCGAAAGAAAAAGGCCAACAGAGAGTTGTACTACTACTACTATAACCTAGTCAATTGAGTCTATTGATATTTTAACCAGTCCAAGCACTTGGCTATTCGAGCTATGAGTTTCTCTTTTGTCAACGCGCCTCCCTAGCCCACGAAACTGTTGGCTCGGCCGGGCAGTCCTTTCGCCTCGCAGTGGTTTGGTACGAGAAAACAAGTAATTAACGACTACTTTTATAAGATTTTCTTATGCGAAGCCTTAAAAGGAGGCCCTCTGGTATGAGAGTCCCATTTTCTACAGTTTTGCAAAAAGCGGCTTCTGGGGGGGGGGGGGGGGGAAGCCCTAAAATTGAGCCCCCTATTTTTAAAATCTGGGAATGGGGCCTCTGAGGGCGAAGCTCTAAAATGGAGAGGAAGCCCTTTAATCTAAATACCCGAATAAGCTTGTGAAATGTCCAGTGTTCAAGAGCAGTTGTTAGTGCGTTTTTGTCTATTTTCATGGGCAGTCGTAGAAAAAAATCATTGTGAGGTTATTCAGTTGTTTTGTTAATTTCCATTCGTCCGCCTTTTTACAACTTACATATGTATGTACGTGCCTATTCGAAATGTGTACCAAAAAAAATAAAATTTTGTTTCTAGTCAATACCAACAGTGCGTGTTTTACTGTAGTACAATTTTTTTCTTCTGAGGTAAGAAAATGGAAGACTTATGCCACCATTCTGTTTTTTTATGAAAATGATATGGTAGGTTTATTTACGTACTCTTAAGCACCTCTTGCTACCCACTTGCTAATAAATACGAGCCGAGCCTGCTAGTGCCCTAGGTTTCATAATATGCGTACAGGTAATATCAATTATTTTCAGCCATCCTTAGGTACTGGTTAATTTATCGCTAACCTATCTCGGACTTTCAGTCAATAAGGTTCTATGTTCCATATTCTTTTTATCACTCACTACTCTAAATAACTGATAACTGAATACTTCTGCGTTCACACCCGCACCCGCATTCTAAAACTGCATCTCAAAGTCAAATCAGTATAACGTGAATTGATGGGGAGCACCTTATCCCAAAATATCTTATCCGTACATATGCTGTGTCCGTACACTACACATTTTATTAGTTCTCCTGCCTAGCCACAGTCTTCAAACGCTAGTAAATAAAGGCAGCTATGCACCATTTGACGCGAAAAAGCGGAATCTTTGCCCGACTTTGCGGAATCATGTCGGCAATATATTCTGTGCGTCGAAAGGCAACGAGCAAAGTGGAAATAGACGTAACGTCGAATAAAGTACATAAAAACGGTCCATTGCCCACCCCGAGAAACTTTTATTGTGTGCCGCACTTCGTTTAGAATGTGTCATAAATTTAGGAAATTGAGCAATTTTTTTGTATTGAACCGGGGCAGTCCAGTGCACGCACGTAAAGCCATCTTGGACGACTGGACCCGCTCAAGCTCAGGCCAATTGTGTAATGGTTTAGGTTGCAATGACATTATACATAAAAATGATGTACCCTCTTTTATTATTCTTGAATTATTAAGAAGTCAGTCTTAAACATAAAAACATAACATTTGTTCATAAGCATGACTTGCCCACGGCACACAGGCCATTACCACAAAAAATAAATTTCTATCAAATAAGTATTGCTGACAACTGTAATTTTAACTACTCAGTTTGAAGAACAAAACATTTTGCTATGAATTAAAATTGGTTCAGATCCAAACAATTTGAAGAAAACATTCGAGGTGTCCAATCGTCAATTCAAAAGAAAAACCTCAATAGATATTGCCAATTTGTCTTTAGACGATCCAAAAAAATATGGTAAAACGTATTGTTGCTGTAAGATTAAAGTGACCAGACGTCCTGCATTGAGCAGGACAGGCAAGCATTCGCAGACTGTCCCGCGAAAGCAAACGTCCTGCAAAATGTCCTGCAATTCTCTTTTGTGGTATGAGATATGCACAAAATGACTACAAAATTAGCTAATTGTTTATACTATACTATATTAATGCAAAAAATGAGAATCTCAAATATCACCCCATTACAATTTTTGCCCATTCCTGATAGTGCGTCATAGTCGGCATTGGTCGAGTTCGTCTAATTATAGGAGGTAATGGTTGGTCTGAGTCTGGTGTTTCGGTGTTAAAAGTTTTATTTGTTATTTTAAGTTAAATGTTAAATGTTTTTTTGTAAACGTTAATGTATTAGAATTTGAAAACTATCTGTTTGAATGATTGATTTTTTAATTAAATTGTTATATCATTTTCTGACAATATGCTGAACTCACTCTCTAAAACTTCTAGGTTTCAGGCAGCTCTCATTCATCTGATGTTGCAAACGTACGACAGAAATCCAATCTTGCCAGTACAAAATTGGACTAGACGCTAGCGCGGTTCAAGTCACGGATAGTCCTAACCAATCAAAAGCAAGACGCTAGCGTTCTGCGTTCAAGCATGGCCCTCCGCTCGCTACGGGAGCTCAATCAACAAGAACTAACCAAAACTAGCCCAAGGCTAACCCAAAATTAATAAAAAAAAAATAATAAAAAACAAACATAACTTTAAAAAAAGGTAAACAAAACATGTGTCGCGACCGGCGGGAATCGAACCCGCAGCGCAAGAATGACAGGCAAGCACTCTGCCTATTACACCACCGAGACGTTGTAGGAGTTTCCCTAGAACGTAAAGACATGGATAATTCCGATATACGCTAGCGTCTTGCTTTTGATTGGTCAGGACTATCCATGACTAGGACCTAACTACACGCTAGTAAAATTTGTCTGTCAGTAAACCGTTATTCTCTTTTTTAAAAAAATAGTGAAGGTGCTAAAACACACCACCAAGAAAATGTTGACACTTATTTTCACAATTATGTAATGTCCAGCATTGAGGTCTTAGAATTATGGTCACTTTATGTAAGATATAGCCTAAGGTGGTGGTGGTATTTCCCCGATATTATAAATAGTGATTTCCTTTTCTTAATACGTACCATTGCGCCGAAAAAAAAACTGGGACTGCTGTATCCATAGGCATTTTATAATATGTCTATGGCTGTAACTAGGGATGGATGCCATGATACTGAGAAGTATCGATACTTTGTACTTGTGAGTATTTTGTAGTAATGGTATCGATTATACTAGATACTTTGAAAATAGGTATCGATACTTTTAGGTATCGAGTACGAGTACAAATGTGGCATGTAATTCGTGTAATTTAGAATTTAGAGACAAATGGGCACAATTTACAATTAAGTGGGTCTTCGTGTATTAGTTATTCTCATTTTCCATTACAATACTACTAATAAAATTAAAGAAATATAATTTAAAAAAAAACATTTTTATTGTATAAATTTACCAGAAACAACAAACAATTCAGGACATTTAAACTGTAAAAGCATAAACATGAACGTAATATTTAATATAGAAAAAGCAGAAACATAGAAAAGTAGTCATTTTGGTGACAAATCTTCCTATAGAGGGCGCCGCGCGAACATCATATGGTTCACCGATCTCGACATAGATGGCGTAACGTAATCATATTGTCACGAATTGTATTTTTTATCTGTGATGCCACGCCTTACTTGGCGTGTAGGAGAGTAGCTCAGATTTAGGAACGCACTACGTCAAGTTGAGAAGAGATAATAAAGGAGACACATCGAGAAAAACAGTTACAAGTTTATTTACAAACAAACTTAACAAAGGTTAGACTGTATACTACTAAAGGCGTGTTTAAGATTATAGATGAATTAAGAGTTTACACTATACCCAATTAATATGAAATGCATGTCTTCTCGAGGGAGGCTTAGTTCAAAGTTTGTCTAGTAAGCGACGTCACTATTTTATTAATAAAGTTTATGTGAGCGGAGTTGTCTTTTATTTAGGTATTTGTTCTGATATTTATAAGGTATTTATCACACAAGTTTATCACAAATTGCTAAGGCACTTTCACTACTTTTTAAAACTCCCCAAAAACTATCCCTTTACTGGAAGTTCTGATACTTCATAAATTCGACTCTCTCTATACTTTTAGTAGCCCCCGAATGCCGTATACCTGTGCATACGTTCATCCAGGTTAGGTAAGGACCTGACAACCTTATACCTGTGCATAAGTGTTCTCAGTTATGGGGGTTGTGGGATAGAACAGCTAGAAGTGGACGTAGCTGTGTACTGCCCCGCAACTAGACTGAGCGGTTTGAGAGAACAGAAAGCCTGATTAACTTGGCATTTGCCAGCGTATTTATAAGTTACAAAATGCTGATGGCTGCGTCATTAAGGATTAAAGTCGCTCCCGTCGACCGCTCAAGTTGTTTATAGTTAACAGTGAATGTTTATATAACATTTTTCAAGTTCAAGTTCAAACTTACGACAGGGAGATATTTAATTAATGCTTTTAAGTAGTTCACAATATGACAATATTTTTTATCGTTAAACACCCCCAATGTTATTGCAAATGTCCCTTCACAGAATAGTCTACCCCATTTACACATTTTATCAAAATCTGCTAGGCGCCAAACGATAACACTGAAAGTTACTTTATAATCTATAATATTAGTATCGATTTTATGTCCAACAATTTATTTTTAGTTTTACTCTTACGCTATACATTTTATTAATACGGAAATTAAATGATTAAAATTGTAGTTATATTAAAATTTTATGTATTTTTAGGCACTTTTTACAATACACAGCAAATTGGTTTCCCTTTTTAGAGTAATGCCAGCAATTATTACTTTTACGCTAGGACATAATAATAACTAAAGAAAGTATGAAAATATAAAAATAAAATATTTCTTATTAAAATATATTAAAATATCGAATATAAATCATTAGTGTGACAACTTACCTCTATTTTTCCAATATAATTTATCTACACAACCCTATACAAACATACAAACGATAATTATAGGTTAGTTTACTAGTGTCAGTGTCAATGTAAAAGCATCAACGATTTGGGGGAATCACCGATATCGTATTGTTTGATAATATCGATGGCAACGCGAACCGGTAGATCTTAAAACGCTCCTTAGTTTGTAAATGTAAAATTTTTAGGATGGCGTTCATAGTTGTTGAACGTAGAACATAAATACAAAACAAGCTTCGAAATTTGTTTTGTTTCGCAAACACAAAACAAATTTCGATACCGATACTGCTTAAAAAGAATCGATATCTACTTAGAATCGAAGAAAAAGTATCGAGTACAAAATGTACTCGATACTATTTAAAAGTATCGATACTTTCAAAGTATCGACACTTTTCTTGCATGCCTAGCTGTAACTCCGATTGTTTAGTGATGCACGGAATCGAATACTTTAGGGAATCGAGTACTGCGGAGTCGAGTACAACTTGAAATCGAATACTGTACTGAGTACTGATAACTCAATGTTATTTAAAACCTTTATTTTCAACCAAAGTGGTTGGAAGTCTAGAATAATCATTTTTAACAGCTGATCATCTCCTTCTTTTTTTTGTCGTCACTAAGTTCAGTGGTGCTGGGACCAACAAATAACTTTAACTGTTTTTTTCTTTTAGGTTCAGAACTTTCACCGGTCGCACACTTTTTTCCTCTCGCAATACTTCTTTCGGTTTGTTGTTCACTTGCATTATCGTTAATGTTTGTGCTCCTTAAATTTAAATCTTCCCTATTTTCCGCAAAGGATTCTGGGGGTCCAGTTGTACTGGATTGGGTGTAGTCGGATCAGATGTTTTTTTTTTAATTTGTTGTACTACCGGAGAATTTCAACTTATTTTTACAAAGTGAACAAACAGCTTCACTTTTATTGTCTTTTTTAAAAATTTCCCACACAATGGACCTCATTATTTTACAGTATATTTAAATTTAGCTGGTATTTCAAGAAATAAAAATTAGGTGTATATATATAATATACATATATCAATAATTATTTAATCAACAGCAAAACTCTTAATTGAAACTAAAACCACATAAATATATTCACTATCTACGCATCTTAAAAGCAAAAGCAGAACTAAATTACTAAATAGTAAATAAATAATAAATGCAACCTTAAAAGCATAATGGTAAAACATATTTCACCC
>MU181928.1:1218439-1240651 GCA_016904865.1 Pissodes strobi | reverse complement strand
TTAAAATTTCTTTTTAATTACAAAAAGGGGGGTTAACTAAAGTAATTAATTAAGAATGATGGTTTTTGTGTCATTTTTATACGTGAAAAAGAAAATGGCGGACCTCTTTTACTTACTTGTCAGTAGACAAGATTGTTATTTCACTTAACGAATGGCCCTACGCTCGCTTCCCCCGCTCCGGGGCGCAACCAAACAAAACTAACCAAAACTAACTCAAATTTAAAAAAAATAAACAAACATAACTCGGGCTGTCGTATCACAAACATAGCGTCTAACCAAGGCACCACCAGGTGAAAGCAATGTACCGAAAATTGAAAGCCTTTTGCCAAATATGTGTCAAAAACTGAGCATGCGCGTAGCTTTGCAACGATATCCATAAAAGTCCACGAAGTTACTTCTGCTATATCTCAATAAATACATGATAATCATTAAATTCTCGCATTGATCCGCCCCGATAAGAGATGGCCTCTTATCACAACGCATATCAACTTAACGGGTACGAAGCCTTCTACATTTAATTTGGAACCAGAATGGGTTCCAGCATTCACACACAGAGAATCCGATAACACCAACCGGTTTACTCGCATCTAGCGATCAGGGTTATAAACCATACTGACAATTGGGCGCAACTTAGAGCGTTTGATTAATATTTTAGAATGTCTAATATTTCCCTTCATGCATGGCCCCCCGCAAAGCTAACTCAATCTAACCCAAATTTTAAGACAGAAGCAAACAGGACCTTAACAAAAAATTCTTGCCACTGACGGGAATCGAATCAGGGCGCCGTATCACAGCACATGGTCTAACCACTACACCACTAGACCCGTTGAAAGAAATCCACTGAATCGTGATGACATTTCTGGATTTTCTACTAATTAAGCAGAACAGATCCGGCCAATCAAAAACAGTGTTTCTCATAGCGACCACCATCCGTAAAGTGAAATAATAGTCAACGTTTCATAGGAATGATATGATAAACATGCGCGAAGCTTCGCAACGAAATCCACAAAAGTCCACGTAGAATCTTGTAGATATAACAGAGTGTCGTGAAATATTTATCTAATGAGAATTAACACGATAGATCTGAAAACGTCTTGAAATGGTTCTTGAACAATATTTTTTAGCGGCCACTATCGGTATTATAAATCAGAAATTCAGAAATATGTTTTATCAAGGAGGACAGCTGGTATATTATCGTTATCGTTAAAAAAATCGTAAATATTTAAAACTGTAATTTTAGGTTACCCTATTAAGAAATAGACTGTAGTACCAGTAGTAGTAGTAGTAGTAGTAAATCTTTAGTAGCTATGGCATCGTCCCTTCTGCGAGAAGTCAGTTGCGTTGTTGCCATATATTCAGAATAATCTTTATATTAGCTGCCAAAATTCGGTTTTCGATAAATCTAATTGGACTGGATTTTAATGAACTAATCCAACTAACCGAACTAGCCAAATTAAACATGTTACATTATTTTAACGTGGAAAGTAACATATATTATAATTTTAGTTAGTCGCCAAAATTCGGTTAATTTGGCTTAGTTACTTATTTTAATACCTTTAATCAATTCAGATACGTTTTAGCCCTTTTTGGTGTTTATGGTTACTTTTGATTAGTTTTGGTTAGTCATTCAATCAGCTTTCGGATAGTTTCAGTTAGTTTTAATTTATTTCAGTCATTTGAACCGGATCCGATACGTTATAACCAATTTTAATGTTTTGGTTAATTTTAGTCAGTCGCCAAAATTCGGATAATTAAAATTAGTCTCAACTTACCTTAATATTTTTAATATGTTCCGATATGATTTAGCCCTTTCTCGTCGTCGTTCAATCAACTGTCAGCTAGTTTCGGTTAGTTTAAATTTATTTTAATCATTTTAACCAGTTCCCATACGTTATAAACAATTTTAATGTTTTTCGTTATTTTTGGTGAGTCACCAAAATTCGGTTAATTTAGGTTAGTTTAACTTACTTCAATATTTTTCATATATTTAGATACGTTTTAGCCAGTTTTGATGCTTATAGTTACTATTGGTTAGTTTTGGTTAGTTGTTCAATCAACTTTCGGTAAAGTTCAGTTAGTTCCAATTTATTTTAGTCATTTGAACCGGTTCCGACACGTTATAATCAAATTTAAGTTTAAATAAACAAACTAACACGATCTCTCACGCGTATGAGGTTATGACTGTAGCATATGTAGCATGCACTTTTTCACGATTTGAGGCCCTATACTAGGAAAACAGAAACATTTTTAATGTAAAAAAAACACAATAAATCCATTAGAAGTGTTGACAAGGACAAAATTAAAAAATATATATTTTATTTCAAATACATTAGAAGACGATAGCCAGCAACTTAGTCCAAACCTACCGGCAATAAGTTTTTCTGCTGTTCTATCAGAAGCATATGAATACGTGCAATATTATTGCCAACTAGCTTAGGTCATCAGCACATAACGGACGCTTTTACCGGCGGGCGAAATTGATGCAATCTGCTAATGATAAGTCCTCTTAAGACATATATAACCACGGTAAAGAGGAAATAATTTTTCAGCAGCGATTACTTTTTGAATCTCTCCCGCTCGCTGATTTATACCGTGCTGCAGGTGTGCGGCGGCTTTTGCGTTTGATGCAAAAACATCAAAACGATTTTGCTGAGTGACTCTACTCGATATTATTTGTACTCTGGTATAACTATGCAACTGATAGTCTTATACGGTATTATCTCGAAAATTCCCCTGACTTTAAAACGGCTTATTCAGGTCCAGGAAAAATCGAATGGGCCGTTATTCCGGACCACTAGTTTTCTATGGCTCAGTATAACCGGGGAATTGCTGGAAGAGAGGGTACAGGGAATGTAAACAGACCGATCGGGCAAAAAGTCGCATGTCCCGGAATTTTTACGATGTTGTTTTTGGACGGGACCGTATAGATAGATATACTTTTTATGGTGTTCCGCCTATCGTGTTGACCTAAAAAGACATATAGATGTACGTTTTTTAGCATAGCGGATCATCGATCAATCAAATTGGATGGGTGGTTACATTTTTGATACATTTTAGGCATATACGATATAAATTATCGCTAAGCATTGAGAAAACTTGTTTTTGATGAGAAATATTTCTATTTGAAAAGACAATTTTAGTGCATGACAATTCATCTCTTCAAATGGTAAGTTTTGATAGCAGATAATAATAATATTTCAAATGATATGTTGGACAAATTAACTTTATATTGGCGGTGAGACTCTGAAGAGAGCTTTTAGGTATAATTTCTATTTTTTAGCAATTTGCGTGTCGAACGTGATTTTTTTTTGAAAAGTTGAAAGCTTTTTGATTAAATACAGCAGCATGTAATGATTTGATTTGACATAATTCTCATCTTTTGCCTAATATATTTTATATTGTCGAATATTAATCATCCTAGTGAAAAATTTATCGAAAACTTATTATGAACCAAATAGAATGATACTAAACTGACGCAGGTTCTCGAGATATTTATGGATAAATAAAACTGGCTATTTTTCAATATTTCGAAAACAAAAAGTTTTAATTAAAATAATAAAACATCATTTAAAGCATTTTCAATAAACCAAAGTTAATCCGCTTGGAAAAAAATCGGTTAACTGAAATCTTGCGTATTTGAAATAATATTTTTTTAGTTTTTTCAAAACCTCCTCAACACGGAAAAAGGTGTTTAGCTGCGGAAAGTCAGCATTTTTTGAAGTATATTTTTATTGATTTCTATAATTTTTAAATTAAACTTACCATAACTAACACTAGCTAAAATAAAGGGGAAATCGGGCACTTTATTTTTCTAAGCGATACTATCCACAACCAACCCAAACTAATCTATGAAATAGAAATAGTAGAAATATTTTCTATATGAAATATTTCCGCAGAAAAAGAAATCAATGCAGTGTCTAGTGAATTGCGGCAAGGTGGCCACCTTTATTATTTTAAGAATTGTGATGCCAACACCTAAACTCAAAAATTCCCTATTATTTTAGGATCAAATTATTGTAAAAAATCGAGGGTTATTAAAAATATTTCCGGCGAATTTATCATTTCCCAAAAAAAGGTTTTGTCTAGATTTTTACAATTAATATCATATTAAGGTAATATGATATTAAGGTAAATAGTAGTTTCAATTATACAGCGGCAGCAGCGTTATAACAGAATGAAAGGCAATCGGGAGAATCCTAAGAATTAACTCAGATTATGAAAATATTCTCTTTGTAACGAGTTCTAAAAGTTTAAAAAATTGCTTAAACTATCTGTAATTTGTCAGTTTTCAATAGCATAGGAATAGTCTATAAATATATCTAGTTATATCTACATCTCAATTTACTTCAAAATGGTTATAACAGTGAACAGCAATCATTTTTGAAAATAATCAGTTACCAAATGGCAACACAAATAGTCCAAAGTCTGGTCTTTAATATTCAGGTAGGTATACAAAATTGAAAATCCATCATCAATGTCACATCAAGCCGTTTTGTAGTCTTCAGCAATATCGTTAATATCTAAACATTGCGCCAGTTCATCATTGAATTGGGACGCGGAACAGTTTGTTCGACACTGTCTGACGAGATAGAGATTTTTTTTGAGAAATATCCATAATATGAAGATGAAAGCTCTTTGATCAAATATAACAGCATGTACGGATTCAATTTGATATTTTTGGGCATACTGTGCAAGCCAACATTTAATAGCTATTGAAACGTTCTCTGATACGAGGAATCCGAGGATATTAGATGCACGATGCACCGTTGTGATAGGACCAGAATAATATTGGTTTTGATTCTCATGAAGTCTGTTTCTATAACTCTTTTAATTATTTTTGAGCTGGCCTAGGGGCTGCATTTCTGGAATTTGTTCTGCATTTAATTTATATGCATTTATTACTATTAATTTTACCATATAAAAGTAACGGGATTACTTGCAAGATTAAGAAAGAAAAGGTGCGTGCTTAAAACCGCACGACAGAAGTGAAAACTTCTTCTTCTTCTTCCCGTTCTCAGCCGGCTAACGGAGCTAAAGAAGTTTTCATTTCAAAAAATTACCTGGATAAATAAACTTTAAACCATTAAAAAAGATCATATTTCTCATTTCAAAAATCTAACCTTTCAAATGTTTAACCGGACAATTTCATTGGTTTTAGAATTATTGCAACTTTTAGAAAATAGATTTTTTACTCTAAAGTCTTTAAACACCTTGTATTTCTTTCACGAGTGGCAGGCATAACACTAATGCATTAAAATAGCATATTTTGAAGTGTACTATTTTCAATTACTTTGTCTCGCGTCACCCTGTTAAAGAATAAGCTTTCTAAGTAAAACATTTGGACACACGTTCAAGGAATAGCTGTACTAGTTTACGTTTAGTATCCGCGGAAGCACTTTTTCATGATGCCAGTACCATATATATAAAATAGTGTTACGTTTTTCCCGTGGGTTCTGAACGAAATTACAACTTTAATTATTTCAAACTAATAGTCTCTTTATTCTCTACCACTCTAAACAATTCAACACTCACTGATTAATTAATTAACAATTCGTCGCTATCCGCTCTTTATATACGATATAAAGTATATCACAAATACTCAGGAAGAAGCGAGGCCACTCTATATGATTCTAGACTGGGGCATCGAGATAATTCCAGCGTTCCTGAATTTTCGCGGCCGCAGCCGGCGATGATTCATACATAAACGCGGCAATCGGCAAGGCCAGTTCTATAGGGTAGCAGAAAATCATTCGGATGATGCTAGCCGTGACATTGCCTCCCTCTTAAACCTTGTCGTCCTGATCAGCTACTTCATGTCCGTGATATGCTTTCAGCCTGTCGAGGTGGACAACTTTCAGTTTGCTTCTTGGCTAACGTTGAATTTTATAAACTACGTCATTAATTCTTTTGATGACCGTATAGGGCCCTTCTCATACTGGCATTAGCTTGGGAGATCTTCCTTTCTTCTTTTGAGGATTATATAACCAGACTTATCCTTCATCTGAAATTCCGTAGAGTTAGCTCGAAGATAATATCGAACCTTCATTCGGTCACTGGCGAGATGTTCAAACGGTAGTCCCACATCATTCTGCTTCATCTTCCCACTGGATCTTGCCTGACCTGAGGCTCATGTGGAACACTTCCGGCACCATGATTTCACATCCTGGCAGCAGTTGACCCAGTAAAATCTGTCGCGGATCTGGTCAATCATTCTGGTTACTCCGAGATGAGCACCAAACTTCCCATTATGTACTTCTTCCAGGACTTCCGATAGTCTCTTCCTTGGTACCACTAACGGCGTCTTCACCACTTTTCCATCGGCGCTTTCCCTGGCTCGTTAAAGGAGTCCATTTTCAACTACCAGGGAGTCCCACTGAGCCCACAGAGATTTAAAAGTAAATCCCATAGTTGAAATATCTCTCCAGCTTGGTTTCGGTTGACTTTCTTCTTTAGCTTTTAACAGTAGTGCTATTTCACTATCCTTAAGCTGACCTTTCTTTAGTTGCTCTGTGGTCCACTGCCGATCAACTTTAAACTTGATTTGCCTAATGGGAGTGATTCCTTGTCGTTGGTCTATTGTGTGGCAATGTTTATAATTATCCTCGCATGACCTTCTGGATAAAGCATCTGTATTATTATGCCATCTTCCTTCCCTGTGCTTATTCTTAAAGTTATATTGCTTTAACCCTTCCTGACTTAACTTTGAACTGCTAGCTTCTCTGGATGGATATCTAAACCGTAGTTGTACTCGGCAGTCACTGAAATGCCCAGTCCTGCCACATCTATAGCACTGATTTGATGTATTCCGGTTACGTGGCCTATTTTCTATTGGCTCTCGGAATCTCCCCGTGGCCTGAAGAACTTCCGTTAATTTCTTCAAAATTTCGCCCATTTCAGTTAATTCACAGCTGTTTGTCGGCTTTTCTTCCTGGATGGATACGGCCCTGATTTTTGGCTTGGAGATATTACAGGCCGCCTTGATTTCTAGGGCTCTATCCAAAGCTTTACTGCTGCTATCAAATTTGGCTAGACGTAGCATTTTCTGAGTTTCTGGATCCCTGATAGCATCCACGAAATATTGGACAGCAAGTTTTTCTTGAAATTCTTCCGTTGCTCCCGGGTAGGCCAATTGAATGAGACGTCTAACGTCTGCCTCAAACTTTTGCAGGATTTCACCAGGCTCCTGATGTCCGGACTTTACTTGTGCCTGATACAGTTGTCTTCTGTGTTGGTCTCCAAATCGTCTCTCCAGGACAGCTACAAGTATGTCATATTTCCCTTGTTGGCTGATGGGAATGGTCTGCAGTAGTTTCAGGGCAGATCCACGAAGAGCTACCACGAGTGATGTAGCCATTTCTTCATTATTCCAACAGTTGGCAACAGCAGCGGCTTCAAATTGTCTTCTGTACATTGTCCAAGATGTTTGACCGTCATACGTTGGAGGTTTTATATTCTGTCCTGTGGCGGATACGGTGGGTCCTTGACTTTTTTATTCTGGTAACTTCTGCCTGAAGATCCTTCACTTCTTTCTGTACATTACCTACGTCTTTTTATACATTTCCTACTTCTTTTTGCACATTTCCATCCTCTTTTTGTATATTGTCTACTGCTTTTTCAAATTTTTGATTTAAACCGTCTAATATTGTCTGTAATTTTCCTTGCTCGCCTACAAATGCACCAGCATCCATTTCTGAAGCTGGTTCTGTTCTGCTTGCCTTTTACGCTCATCCTTTTCTCGTTCCGCTTGCCTTTTATCTTCTTGATCTTGAAAAATTGTCTGAAGCCGGTCCTGTTCTACTTGCCCTTTATCTTCCTGGTCTTGTAAAATGTTCTGAAGCCGGTCCTGTTCTGCTTGCCTTTTATCTTCCTGGTCTTCTAAAAATTTCTGAAGCTGGTCCTGTTCTGCTTGCTATTTATCTTCCTGATCTCGAAGTCAGTCCTGTTCAGCCTGCCTTTTATTTTACTTGGTCTTGTCTCTCGACATTTAGATCTTCCATGAAATTGGCCAATATTTTATATATTTG
This sequence comes from Pissodes strobi, assembly GCA_016904865.1. Taxonomy (NCBI): domain Eukaryota; kingdom Metazoa; phylum Arthropoda; class Insecta; order Coleoptera; family Curculionidae; genus Pissodes; species Pissodes strobi. The sequence continues at coordinate 1,232,627 of MU181928.1, read as the reverse complement.
CTCCATTTCTGCCGTTTGTTGCCTTGTTTTGACCATAGGATCTTATAAAATGTTCACAGAGTCCTCCAATCAAAACGGTCTCGTTGACGTACTTAGGTATACCCTCTTTCCTTCTTGAAGAATACTTCGCACTCCGGTCTCTTCACAATCCCACTTCTGACACCAAATGTTACATTTTTCCCGTGGGTTCTGAACGAAATTACAACTTTAATTATTTCATACTAATAGTCTCTTTATTCTCTACCACTGTATACAATTCAACACTCAATGATTAACTAACAATTCGTCGCTATCCGCTCTTTATATACGATCTAAGGTCATAACGAATACTCGGGAAGAAGCGAGGCCACTCCATATGATTCTCGACGAGGCATCGAGATAATTCCAGCATTCCTGAATATAGGGTATATAGGGTAGCACAAAAACATTTGGATGATGCTAGCCGTGACAATAGTATACTGGTGTCTTAAAGAGACTTATGAGAATCAGAAAACCATAGTTAACGAGGCTGGAAAGCGCCTTATATCACACGAAAAATGTTTCAACACACGTGTTGGAAAGTAATTTCAACATGACTCTATTTGAATGTATTGCGGATGCTGTCACTTTGACAGCATACTTGATATGACATTTTGACTTGACAGATGTCGATAACGCGATGAATGCTTTTTAATACAAGTATTGAAATAGTATATTAAGACACTGGTTTTAAAAGACTATATTTTTTCGTACAAGCATGTAATTAGGAAACGACCCGCTTGCGGGGAGTTGCCTCACGTGCGAGTGCACTAAATGTCTTTTAAAACGTGTATTTCATACCATTTTTTTTTGTAGGAATTTTAATGAAAAACCTTATTTATTCTAGTCTCGATCAGCAGTTGTATGGCCATATTGTCATATTTTGACGTCTTTATTAGTAGAAATCTCATTCAAAACTGTGTCGAAATTTTTGCTAGTGGGCCTTGACATTGAACAATTTTGTTAATATCATAGCGACTAGTCAACAAAAGTAGACACTCATTTGCGGATCGAAATGGAATAATTTTAAACGCAAAATAGAAAAAGTGGATTTCAACACGCTTGTGATATTAAGAATCGTTTTCTTAAAAATCTAAATTGTAGTGCCATTTTCATAGGTGGTCGTAGGAAAAATAATGTATGTTATTCTAAGTTTGCAGGTTAAGCCTCCGAAGTACTTTCAACATTGTAATATACTATATACTATTTCTGGCATTAACCGTCTGGGGTGGTACGCGGACTGCCATTCCGCAGCACTTTTCATTTGCCGTTTACCACGTATCCCCCCTTCTTGAATCGGAGCATTTCGGTATTCTTCAAGCATCAATTTAGTCGAATTCTCTCAGAACTTGAAGCATGGGTGTGTAAGCAGCCGCACATTATCGCGGAACGAAATGGATCGGAATGGAATGGAACGGAACGCACATTTTATAAGGCATGTAAATAAGTTAGGGTCCGCACATTAACGCGGATCGGAAGAGCGCGGATAGGATCGGAACGGAATGGAATCGCTGGGATTGCTCTGAGAGCGAATTTTTCCCTGGTTCCGCGGCAACAAACACAAAGTTATCAAGCTAGCTTAAAAATAAACCACTCATATACAAATCTTTTCCGCGGACTTCCGCGCTAATGTGCGGGGATTCAGAATTTCCATTCCATTTCGTTCCGTTCCATTCCATTCCGATCCATTCCGTTCCGGGGTAATGTGCGGGCTGCTTTTGCGGAATGAGAGTTCGCCGCCAGTCCTTAATCGCATTTTTGACCTCACTATTAATATTTAGTTGTGTTTTAAACGTTTTTGAAGTTAAGTAAGTTATTTTTTTTGTTTTATTGGGTAACGTAGCCGGTTTTACGAATCTTTGGGCATAATTTTTGGTATAAGATAGACGTTTGTGAGTTTTAGGAATTAATGTGGGATATATATTTTGAGAATTGTGGTCGTATTTGATTTGAAATTGTGGAAAAGTGTGGATTTTGGTATCCTCTTTGTTGGTCAAAATTCAGAAATTTAAAATGACAATGCTGATGTCATAGGGCACGTCACGATACATTATATGTGTATCGTGGGGCACATGATATTTTTATGTCATATTCGTACACTCAGTCAGTTCAAAAAGTCTTCATATACTTTATGTAAATTTTCAGATGAGTTCATATGAAAAAGAGCAGGAAAGATTGTTTGGCCGAGGACGAGGTAGAGGAGTTTCTGATGACGGCCAAACATTAGTAGAAGATATATGGGAAACCCAAGAACTACATTTAGATATGGAGCAAGGTATTTCTCATGTTGAAATTCAGGAGCAAGTGCCAGTGGCGCCACCGTGAGGGCCAGTTCAAATCAACCTTATATGTTTACTATATTTGGCAGGGGTGCTAAAGTCAGGCCGCCTAAATGTAAGTGAATAGGGAACTTGCACAAACAAATAAAAACCGAAATAAATGCTAAAAACCATAAGTGGACATCCTATAAAAAAGTTTAGTAAAAAAAGAATCTATTAATTAAATTCATTGTGGCCAAAATCTTGAAATAAAAATGTCAAGAAATTGGAATTATTCCAGGGCTCGGAAACGCGCGTTCACTGGTCGTGACGTAGAAGAGCATAATCACCAATTTGATTTTTTGTCCTATAGACACAACTCTTAAAATTTTTGAAAATTTTAAAATAAGTTCTTTGTTAATGCCGGTTATCGAGGAACTTAACTCTGGGTTTTGAAAAAACCTTCTAGCCATATTCCCATAATTCGTGGATCCATAGCCTGGTTTTGGTTTGTCAATAATTAATCCCATTTGAACTTTAAAACCCTTCTGAAGTTTTCGTTTTTGGTTTTCAACAAGTTTTTTCTTTCCAGGGTCCTTAACTTACCAACACTTTATTGGCAATATATAACAAACATTCAAAACAACGGATCCATGAATGAAGGGAAGATAGGCCAAAGTTAAGATTTTCAATTTTTGTCACCCTTTCGAAAACTTTATCTGTGTTCATCTCCTTAAAAGACGAACCGCAAATAAAGCACGTTTGCGTTGAGTTTATTCCTGATAAAGTATTGATACAGCTACCATCTAACATTGTAAAATGAAGAATATATTGCAGAGAAATCTGTACCTTTAATGTGAATGTTTAAATGTCGTATTTGTGCACATTGGTACAATACACGCCTTATGAGCTGTCTTTTTTCCATTTTAGTTCAAATCACAAAATACAAACCAAAAACACTGTACAGACAAAACAAATAAATATTACAACCCACTAAACCTAAAAACTTAAAGCATAACCTGCTGTCTCTCTCTGCGAGTCGCTGATCGGCCGATCCGCCGCGCCGATCGTTATGCCCTATGACGTCAAATCGTGTTTAAATTGGCGCGGATTTAACGGCAACTTTAAAAATGTATAGAAACAAAACGGGTGATATTTAACACTTCAGATTTGGCACACCTTCTTTTTAGTGTAATAGAACAGATTATTGAAATAAAAAAACATGTGCAAGTTCCCTATTATGGAGCCGGTGTTGAGATATTCCGATTTACAATGTCTAGCTTCCGTTTTCTGTTCATGCTTCAGCATTTGCAATCTGATGATCTGCACACTCATGAGGAAAGAAGACAAATATATCAGTTATAATAAAAATATGTATATCGTCATTTCAGAATATTACAATCGATGAAATATTGGAGGCTTTCCGTTGGAACTGTACTTTTCGGCAATACATTCCAAGTAAGCCGAACAGGTATGGTCTAAAAGCATACGTCCTCGTTGACTCTAAAACATATTATCCCATGAACTTGGATGTCTATGTTGGAATACAACCAAATGGCCCCTATGTTTGTGACAATTTTGCATATATGATTTACTATAAAGATTGGTAGAGCCAATTAGGGATTCTAAGCGAAACGTAACTTGTGATAACTGATTCACTAGTATCCCGCTAATACGCACATTATAGAACGATTACAAACTTAACAGTTTTGTGTACCATAAGAAAAAATAAACGGAAGTTACCTCCAGAAGTTTCGAACCCAATAACTAGGCCAACAGGTTCAAGTATGCCTATAATGATTACATAACTTTGGTATCATATATTCGTAAGAAAAAGAAAAATATGCCACTGGTATCAACCCTTCATCACGACGATAAGATTGATCGACAGACGGAAAAATTTGAAATTATTAAAAGATTAACGATACAAACGGAGGAGTGGACACCGTGGAAAAAATGTACGCGGCCTATGATTGCACTAGAAACACACGAAGGTGGTTAATAGCTATTTTTATTCCATATTAAATATAGCTGGAGCCAATTCCATGGTTGTGTATAATCTACAAAATGTGGATACAAATATGATACGCCAATAGTTTATGTACCTACTGTCTTCTGAGTTGGCTGGAAATCATATTCGTTTTCGCGCAACTTTAACTTCTCTACCGCAAATTATAATATCAATTAAAGACATTCTGCAAATTGATAATGCTGTTGCACCTGGTCCACCAAATGCAAGATGCCGTTGCAGTTACTGCGATTGAAGACAAAATTTCGCAATAAAATGTGGAAAGTGTGTCTGTGTCTGTACATTTGATACCTATATGTTTGGGATATCACAGTGAATAATTTTGTCTAGTTTTACTATATTCTGTTCATATGTAAATACCTACGTTGATTTTATGTTTTTTAGATTTAAGAATCTTAACTTTCTGCTGAATTTCTAATAATGCCAATGTGTTTTTAATTATTTTTAATGTTTTTATATAAATAAACAAAAATAATTGCAAACCTTTTTATAATTGCTTAAAATCTAGTAAATCACAATCTGTCATCATCGCCGGATCACAAACATTTCACGTCAGTCCCGGAAGCATATACAGCACCCGCGCTAGCGCCTCGCCATAGGGCGACTGTAATATAAATGTACATTAAATGAAACTGCCTTTCATCTATTGGGTTAGTTTTTGGTGGTTGGGCCGTAGAGCGGGAAACGCGAGGGTGCAACCAACGAAAGCTAACCAAAACGAACCCAACCTATGAAAGGCAGTCGCCCTATGGCGAGGAGCTAGCGCGGGTGCTGTTACTGTATATGCATCCCAGAAAGTTAAAAAATCCATATTTACCTTAATTGAATTTGAGTCAGCAACAATTATTAATATTCTTACTATTAAGTAGTAATTTTATTACCGATAACATCAGGTGTAAATGAAATAGGTACCTACTGTTTGGATTTTTTTTAATTAGGGAAAAGCATCGACAGTAAGCAGCTCGACTATGTTTGAACAATTTGAACAGCAGGTGTTTTATACAAGTTCTGTTAAGAAATAGCTGTAAGTTTTAAAGGTAAATACTACTCGTAAAATTTTAATATACTCATTGAAATAAATGTCTTCCAACCACTGCTGCTATATATGTTCAAAATATAGACTATATTTGCAGCAAGTTTCCATTCTCGAAATAATAATTTCATAATATGTAATTCTAAATGGCGAGTGTGTCATGAAACCGACATCAACGTATGGCTGTGAAGGTACTGGTTCGAAGATGCGAAAATAGGCTAATTTTCATAACTGAAGAAATTTGTAGGTGATCAAAAAGATCAAAAACTGGTTTTTGTTAAAGAAATTTATTTTTTTTTATTGAAAGTAAATCCGAGTGTTATCCCTTATGCCTATAGAGTAGATGTAAAAATGATACCTAAACGAGGTCGTCGCGCCACCCTTCAAGGACCGACCGTGCAGACCGCGCGGTGAAAATTTAGATATTCGTGCATAAACTGCGAATTCATTAAAAATTAGTCAATAACGTCGTTATAAGATCGACGACCATTAACCCATTTCCTTAAAATTTGCCGGCACGTCTACAAAAGCCGCCATCGACACAAAAGCGACTGTTACCGTTATTAATTCGGAAGGGCGCTTTCAAAGTAGCGCTGTGTCTGAGCATAATCAAATTAGGGTGGCGACTTCTTGCCTCGCGATGCTCTTTGCCAATTAATTTTCATTCTGAAATAGTTTTTTTTCGTTCGCTTAATGGCTTTTTTGCTTTCCGGTTTCGGTTGACGAACGGTTAAGGGCGTCGCGTGTTTTTGGTTTCGGAAACTTGGCAGCGCTTGACGTCCCAGTTGTAAAAAAAGCAAATAACAATCTGGATCTAATCCGAGATAAATCGTCCTTATTTCACTAATACATAAGATATAAATTTTCTGCAAATAGTTATTTAAAAATGCTCTTTTGTATTTTCACCAATATAGTTTATTATTGGCACTATGACAGTAGCTAAATTAACGCTGCTTTCGGATCGGATGGAGGGGCACTTTTGCGTGGCCAGCAAGGTCGATCGATTTAACCCCCTTGTTTTTGAATTATTATTACGGTATTATTTCGCAAAATAGAATTTTTCTCATTTTTTAAATTTCTTTTCCAAGGCATTTCTAATACAGGGTTATATTTTATCATGTACAGGGTGGACAAATACGCAAGGTAAGAGGCTGTATCTCCAATAATCATAGAGACTTGCGGTAAAAAAGAAAACACTGGAAATCATTTTCAACTTCATACCTTTACCGCTAGGGGGCGTAATAGCTATGGTCGGGTAGAAAAATGCGTTTTACTCTAAAATATGTTATTATAAAGTTGATAAAAGAAGACTACCACTGTAATCCTCGTGAAATTCTGCATCTTTTTGGTTCACCACTTTGGATTGTAGAGCATCAAATAAGGTCAGGGTGAGACGTCTGACTGAATGAATGCCTATAACTTTAGTTTGACTCAACGTATTTGAGCGAGGAAGCATTGCTTATTAATAACAAAATATACCCATGACAAATTGGTATTTGCTGCTCCCGCTAGGGGGCGCCAGATCAAAAGTTCATAGTTTTTCATTTACTCCGAAATTTCAAATATAATGATACAATTAATTTAACAGAAACAGAAAGTAGATACAATTTGCAAGCAAAAAACTTTTAACCGCATATCGATAACTTCATACGTTCAGGAGTTAATGCCAAAAGAACATTTTTTAACAATGCATGCATTGAAAAAGCAAATTATTTTTAGAATTTTTATGGTCAAGCATGTGATGAATAAAGTAAAATATGTTTTATTAACTAAAATAATCAAAACAACCATGAAAATAACATTAACGATACTATAATAATAACATAATAGGAAATAAGTGTCAATTGTAACTTAGGACTGCTCCAACATTTTAAGAAATTTGGTGCAACAATTAAACGAAGCTTGTCTCAGGTATCCAGTTCTGCTATAACAGTTATCGTGATCTTTCTCCTAAATTAAAATATCAGCTAAAAATTTGGAAATAATAGTAGAACAAAATGAAAATTTTGCCCTTTTCTTCTCTATTCTATTCAAAAATTAATGGCGGTTGCGACTCAATTTTAGCTATAGATGTGTTCGAGATATTTTCAAAAAATGGAAAAGTTGCATTTCAGGAAACCGTTTGCATCGTTTTTGTTTATCAGCATTTTTAATATCCGTAAAAAAATTTCAGATCGACTATTGACGGGAAATACCCCTATCTAGTAAGGCCTTAGATACGTTTCGGTTTTCCGGAATTATCCTCAATTTTTTTCTAATATCGTCTTATTAGATTTTATTTGCTTCAGGGCCAGTTTTTTACGTGCCTGTTAGTATTACCAGACGGATAATTTCCGTGATAATCATTGTTGTCACAATTGTTTCCATGGAAATTATCTTCTTGCTAAAGATAATTTCCATGGAAACAATTGTGACAACAATGGTTATCACGGATATTATCCTCTTGGTAATACTAACAGGCACGTAAAAAAATGGTTCTGAAAACGAGAACTTATCTAGTTGTTAAATATTGTACCATACACGGAAAAAAAATTGAGTGAATCTGCTAGTACTCGAGACACTGATGTGTAAACATATCCTATATCGACATCATCGACATGAAAATCTAATGCCACCTTAGACCGCGTGACGCCTAATTATAGGCAACCACTTATTTGGAATTGGTTGCCTACATTCTGGTGTTAAAAAGAACACGTTTTACAAGGAAGCGCTGAAGTAGACTGTGCATGATTATGATGTCACACTTCCGTCCTTTTCCCGAGATTTACCCTCCTATCGCCGCGTAAGATGTTTACACATCAAAAAATAAATTTAAGTATAAAAAAGAAAAAAAAATTATTTTGCAATAAACTTGGTAACATCGCACAAATACATATTTTAAATTTAAACAGTTAATGTCATTTTTGCATAGCCTACTTTCTTTTGTTAATGAATAGACCGAGGTGAATAAATCATCATTTACATTTAAACATAAAACTCAAAACATATTGTACTTAATAACACAATAAATTAAAAATGCAATGAAAAATAATAAAAAATGTATAATAAATAACAATTATAAAAAAGTTTTAATGCTAAATTATTACTTTCATTTCTAAACATTAAAAGGTAGCTATCCCGGAATTATTGCTTAATATTAGTTTGTTTTTATCATTTTACCTTCGTTATTAAAACTGTTTTTAAATTATTATGTTATTAATTACAATACGTCATTAGTTTAATTTTTAAATGAGTTTCACGATTAAAGTATTTATCTCAACATTCATTAGAATGGAAAGTTGATCAAAAATGGCACTTGTAACTAACCCAAACTAATTTTACTTTGACCTGTGTGATAATCAATGAAAGGCTAAGTAAATGCTTTTTAAAGCAGGTAAAATCTAATATGGCGATAGCAAGGAAAAAAACAAGTTAATGATAGCTACAGAGAACAGAAACTTTTTAATTGGAATCTGTCTAGATGAGCGTATTCATCGTAGAAAGCTGCTACGAAAATGTTGTACAGATTTTAAAAATTCTTATAAATTAAATAGTTACTAGAGGTTTTCTTAATATTTCTAGAAATATCTCAATAACTTAAACAACTAGAATCGCTCCACAAGCTAAAAAATCTCATTTTCATCAGAAAGTTTGTACCTTCTGTACTTTCCGTTCTTTTTCACCTGCTGACCCATCCATAGACGGGTTTCGCCGTATAACAGCTCGTTAGTATGGCTATAGGGTCAGCAGATGAGAGAACGGTACTTGAGGCTTTAAACATACCCAGTGAAATTCAAACTAGTAGTGTTGACCCTATAGCCATACTGTCGAGACGTTATAAGGCGAAACGCGTCTATGGATGGGTCAGCAGGTGAAAAAGAACGGAAAGTACAGAAGGTACAAACTTTCTGATGCATTTGTCTAGGTTCACCTGACATACACAGGTCGAGTAGTAGCCAATAATTACTATAGTAGGTTACGGATAGATGGCGCCGGCTACGACACACTAGTGGTTAGAATTTCACTGGGTTTGTTTAAAGCCTCAAGTACCATGCTCTCATCTGCTGACACTATAGCCATACTGACGAGCCGTTATACGGCGAAACGCGTTGATGGATGGGTCAGCAGGTGAAAAAGAACGAAAAGTACAGAAGGTACAAACTTTCTGATGCATTTGTCTAGGTGCACCTGACATACATAAGTTAAGTAGTAGCCAATAATTACTATAGTATAGTACTGTCTATCTCCGATAAACTTAGCAGGTTACGGAAAGATGGCGCCGGCTACAACACACCACTAGTTTGAAAATCTCATTTAACCTTTCTTCTATCATTTATAGGTTCCGAGACAGTGTTACCAGGTCTACTATTTTTATAGTAGATCTACTATTTTTGACATTTGGCTACTATTCTACTTTCTTAAAGGTAAATTCTACTATTATTTAGAGAAAAACAGAATATTTAATTAAATATCCTAAAACTACAAGAAAAAATTAAAAAATTAAACAGAAATCTTAAAATTCTGACATAACATCTTAATTATTTTTGTCAAGTGGAATTAGCATTTAAAGATCTTTTACACAAATAGTGCACTATGTAAAAATCGACCTCTCGTATTGGTTGATCCATCTCGTATTACGATATGTCTGCGTGATGCAATCGATTTCTGTCAAGAGCTCTCGTGTGTGTATTTTTATTTAATACAATCATTTCAGCTGTTCTCAGGTAACTCGCATTCTAGCGTCGTTACCTACTACTATCCCGCTCCTCGTTTAACTGCCTGACTTGTGAGTCTGGCCAGGCCTTCGTGATTGTAAATGTCAGACAGACGTGTATTTTCTATGAAATTATTAAATTATAGATAATCTATCATGTGACATATTTCCAAACCCGGGAAAACACGAGCAAAAATTTTCTAATTTTCCCATTTTGAAAATGCCGCCAGACTCATTTGCCAATTTCGTAATTCAGCCAGCCTTATTTTTAATTACAGTTTATGATTGAATCAATTTATATGCTAAATTTCAAACCTGGAAAAATAAGCGTTACGGATCCGCAAAATCGGCCATGCAAATTTTTGAATCTGCAAATTTTCAGCCAGGCTCACTTTCCGCTATCTGATATAAGACAGACTGCTATTTTCATAAACTTTATGTTCTTTTTTGGTAAATGTAAAATATTTATGACTGGGAAAATAAGCGGGATTGTATTTTATTTTAATTTTTTTAATACATCCAAAAATTTTAGCCAGACTCAAAAATTCTTGTGTTGTTGTCACTAAGAGAACAGATTAAAACATATACACCGACTGGGAAAATAAGTATGAAAAAAATTTTGTGTGTGCTTACGACTACACGATAGAGGTGAAAACTGCAACAAGCGGGGTCTTCGCTTGTCAGAATTTCGGTCCGAGCCTTCGTTGCAGAAATACGGGCGAAAAACGGGTTTTTGACCCAAAATCCCCCCTTAAATTACAGCCCTGGTCCCCGCCGTGTAATCTAAGGTGGCCCCCCATGGGGCACACCTACCATAAAAACTTCGACCCCGTACCTATTCTCGTTCTCCCGAAATTTAAGTTTTTCCTTCTCCCCCCTCCTCTGGCCAAACGAGGGGGGTACGGGGTCCCGTTTTTGTCCAGAATCTTCTTTTTACCCCGGCTACGTCCCCTGAAAATTTCAGCTCTCCACCTATACGGGAACATGTCATACATCCGAGCGTAACGGCTTCGAGAGTGACGCGTGATGCGCAGTGATGTAAAATTACCGTAATTTATATTTTTGGTAATTTACGCTGGTAATTTACGAGTGTTAATTACCAAAATTAATTACCGTGGTAATAAATTTGTGTCGTAAATTAATGTGGTAAATAACCGTAATATATTTTTGGTAAATAACAATAAATTACCGTAAACTGCAAGTAAACTATTAGCGATTTCCATTCGTAAATTAATGAAAAAGTGTATATTACTGTCTTTTGGAAACGTCCAACTAGTTACAAATGAAAATTGCTATTTTTCCAAAGAAGAATGTACATGTACATGTATAAAAAAATAACTTGTTATAATCATGTAATTACCACTTGGGAATGAAATTACGGTGTGTGTAAGTATCAGTGTAGGCCAAAGAGTTGTTTCATTTGTTTGTGAATTATTATTTAATTTTAAAACGAAAGCAACACAGAACAAAATGAATGGCAATGAATGACAGCCGACAGTAAATCCCCGGTTCGGCTAATAACCGACAGCCGGCAGTAAATCCCCGAACGCATATTGTTCATATTGCTGACAAACATGGTACAGGGTGATCCCCTATAATGTCGCCCCCTTTTACCTTTTTGTATTTTTAGTGTCCCAAAAAAATTAAAAGTATGGTTATGTAGGTACTGAAAAATACTTTTTTTCTGCGTATAAAAAATATTGGAAAATGATCAGTATACAGGGAAAAACAAAAAGGTATTTTTTTTCATTGGATCACCCTATATATGAATTTATTTTTCGATTCCTCGTAAAATTCTAAGCATAATTTATGTATGATGTTATACCTCTAAAGTCAGTAGTTTCACAGCTATAAACGGTTGAAAATCGATACTTTGGCTACTTGTGACCTTGGTAGCAAGAAGGCCATTAAAAATGGAGTAAAATGAAATTCACATTCTTATCTTAACTTTTCAAGAACTATCTGATGGTGCTAACTGATGGTACCTACCGAGGTACCAGATTTGGTACCCATGGTACCGCCTGCCAGTTCCTTTCAGTTCCTGAAAAGGAAGATAGGAACGTGAAATTCATTTTACTCCATCTCTAGTGATCTTCTTGCTACCAACGTGAAAATTAGCCAAAGTACCGATTTTCAACTGTTTATAGCTGTGAATCAAAAAAAAAATTCATATATAGGATGATCCATTGAAAACTTTTTGTTTTTCCCTGTATACTGATCATTTTTCCAATATTTTTTACACGCAGAAAAAAAGGTATTTTTCAGTACCTACATAACTATGCTTTTAATTTTTTCGAGACACTTAAAATAAAAAAGTTAAAGGGGGGCGACATTATAGGGGATCACCCTGTACATTACAATAAAATACAGTAAATTACGGTAAATAACGTTAATTATTTAGCACGAAAATCAGTAATTTTCCCTGTAAATTATCAGTAAATTACGGTAATCAATTTCTGGTAATTTACGGTAAATTACAGTAAATTACCACGGTAATTTATCGGTAATTTACCAGTTCACATCACTGGTGATGCGTGACGGTTTTACTGAATTCAATCCCCAGCAAAAAGCGCAAAACGCGCCTAAAGAAGTTTTCACTTCAAAATATTTTTCAAAGTTCTCTAATATTTACGTAAGCTAGTCGTTCCTATTCTGGCACCATTTTTCTCAAAAATTACAATTTGCATCAAAAAACTTCATAGACCTTTCCTGCTTGTACGTACTTAGATGCATTTTAAATATGCTGTCTTAAAACGTCTATTATTTAACGTATATTATTTTTTTAAAAGTCTAATATCGTCCAAAATTTAAGGGCATCAAATTTATCGAAAACTTCTCTGAGAAATCGATAAATAAAGTTCCCAATGGTAGGCACTGTACAGGGAGGCTCATATTCATTGTATTTACAATGACCAAAAAGAAATGCTTAATTCTAGTTGTTAGACAAATTTAATTATATATGAATAATAGGATTTCGTTGCTTATTCGGGCCTTTGGCCCTCTTATGCAATTTCGAATAGATTTCTAGAAATACTTTATGGTTTGATCGATTGAGGTTTTACGAATTTGGTTGCTCTTGCTCCTCTCGGGAGCTTAGCAACCCCCCGTTTCAGTCCCCGCTGCAACGACAGCAGAAACAAAAATTCCAATTGAAATGGCTCGTACGCGATTTTACCGAAATAATGAAATTGTAATCCCTTAATCGAGGAGGGTTTCCGATTGGGCGATCGCCGAAATTGATCTACATATCCAGCTTTGTTATTAAACTGGATTTAGATCCATCCAACTGTGCCAGATACCTGGCTCGTGTATCGCAACGATACTTGTTAAGCTGGGATTGTGTCATTTCGTTTCTGATAATTGATATTTGAAGAAGGATTTCGTTCGCCTTTTTTCTGGCATTTGTATGAACCCCTTTTTACTATTTATTCCCTAGTTTTATTGAATAATATAATATAAGACAATATTTGTTTGTCTTTCGATTATTTTATATATAATATTACTGTTTGCTTGACAAATTTTGTAAGTAGTAAAATTAGGTTTGTCGATTCATCTATAAATTAGCATTCACTACGAATAGAAAAAGTTAATAATTTAGATAGAAGAATTTAAATTATCGAACAAACATATTAATGCATGCAACATTTTTATGTAATATCCTGATGACCTTTATTATTGAATGCAATTTGGCAGTAAGCGCTCGTGGATAACATTTATTAGTATCAATGGAGAATTTCAATGTTACATGAATTAATATGTTTAGGTGATTTTAGTTATTTCATAAAATTTTCATGAAGAGAAATCATTTTACTAATCATTCCAATACAGGAAGCAATTCAAATCATCTATTTTTTAAAGACAAGCATGCTAAAAAAAGAATAAAAAAATTACAATAAACATAAAAGACATTTGTGACAATAAATAGAATCCTAGGATGAAAATTTAATTTGATTGCCCAAATTAAATGAAAATCGCAAAATCGACAAATGCCGCGGATCCCTACTTTGGGCTCTAGAGCGTACATCAAAAGAAAATTCGCACTTTTTATAAATAAATGACAGTCCTACGTTTATTACAGTTGTTGCTGGCACTCATGTTCTGAATATACCCTAATAATAATAATAATAATAATAATAATAATAATAATAATAATAATA
>MU181928.1:1173534-1218429 GCA_016904865.1 Pissodes strobi | reverse complement strand
TAATAATAATAATAATAATAATAATAATAATAATAATAATAATAATATGTCAAAACTGCCATTTGCAGATTTCAAAATAAGTATAGAGAAAAATGTGCATTTAATTTTAAAAAATGCGGCTGTAGAAAAAGTTCTGTGTGTATTTCGAGCGCAAAGTAAAATTGCGGTTTTCGAAAATAATTATTACGTATGGAAACTGAAATTATCAGCAATCATAAGAATTCATACAATGTTTCAATTTAGCAAACATGAAAATGACAATAATGAATTAACATTGAAAAGGTTTCTGTTATCCTATTATGGGGCCTCAAGTCGTGAAAAAATGCAGGCTACATTTGCCATATGATGTCATACGCGTGTGAGATCGTGTTAGTTTGTTTATGCGGACGACTTATCTTTGTTTATGTTATAAAAGTAATAAAAACTTTACGATTATGCGGAGGATTTTGACAAGGTTTTAACCGAATTAACCGTTTGGCGACTAACCAAAACTAACCAAAAATTTAAATTTGATTATAACGTATCGGAATCGATTTAAACGACTAACATAAATTGGAACTAACTGAAATTAACCGAAAGTTGACCAACCAAAAGTAACTAAAAGCACCAAAACGGGCTAAAACGTATCGTATCAGATTAAAAATATTGAAGTAAGTTAAAATTAATCCAAATTAACCGAATTTTGTCGATCGACAAAAACTAACCAAAAATACTAAAATTGATTATAAGGTATCGGCACCCGGTCAAATGACTAAAATCAACTAAAACTAACTGAAATGATTCAAAAGTTGATTGAGCGACTATCCAAAACTAACCGAAAGCACCAAAAAGGGCTAAAACGTATCGGAACAAGTTAAAATTATTAAAGTAAGTTGAAACTAACCCAAATTAACCGAATTTTGGCTACTAACTAAAAGTAGCCAAAAACAATTGGTCCAATTGGTTATAACGTATCGGAACTGGTTCAAAAGAATAAAATAAATTAAAACTAACTAAAACTAACCGAAAGCTGATTGAATGACTAACCAAAACTAATCAAAAGTAACCAAAAGCACCAAAACGTAATCATTAGACGTTTTAAAAGAGTATATAGTAGGTAACGTAAACGATTTTAAATGCGTTTTAGCTGCTAAAGGTGTTGTAGACATATATAATACTACCTATGAGGTAAAGTACAAGGTGAGGCTAAAGTTAGTTAGCAGCAAAACAGTGGCAAAGTTCATATGCATTATATACGCAGATGCTGTAAGCCTACCATTTTTTTAGCAAAGTGAATTAGTTCTTAGCTATTCAATGTGACTATACTCTATTTCGAAATGATGCGAAGTAATAAATCATTTTCTGATGACTGATACATAGGCGTACATAATTACGTACATATACGTACATATTTTAAACGTTTACCTGTCCTAATACTCGGACTTTCCCAGCATTATATTTATCACACTTAGGTTTTTTTATTACTATTGTAAACATTCAAATTTGACGATTTTTTGTATGCATACCCTAAAGTTTAAGTAATTGTAATTTTTCAGTTATATTTGTTCTTCCGAAGACACAGTGTGTTTGTTTCATTTCATAGTTTCAATTAAAATGGCTAATTCAGTTTTCTCTCCAGTGAAACGAGCGAGCAAATGTCCATTTTCTGTTAACGAAAAGAATATTATTCTTAATGTATAGGACGCCCTCAAACATCAAAATCCTCTGTATAGCGTTGATACTGTGGTGGAAATGTGTTCGCAAATGACGGGTGTTTCAAAAACGTCGATATATAAATATTAAGGTGTGAACGAAAAAGTGGAGCTGTAAAACCACCTATACCATCTTCAGGAAGAAAGACGGTGCATATCGATGAAGACTACAAACTTATAATTAGAAGAACAGTACATTCCTTTTATTTTAATAAGGAAATACCAACCATCGACAAAATTTTAGGAGCCTTGAAGCAAGACCAAAATATGTCTCCAACGATAAGCAGGAAGAAATTGTGGACAACTTTGAAACAAATGAATTTCAGCTGGGAAAACAAAGCAGAAAATCGCTCCTAATCGAAAAAGATGAAATTATTTGCTGGAGGAGACATTACTTAAGACAGATAAAGCAGTTTCGAAGTGAGAATAGAAAGATTTATTTATCCATTTAATTGACCTAATTGTAGAGCCTTTAATTATATCCTTGGAACATGACGAAGATTCGACGGATTTTTCTGACGACGAAAATGATATACCATAGTTCTCTACATAACTGTTTACACAAAATCGCAATTCTTATACCTTATTATATAAATATTATATGTGATAAAATGTTACAGTAATACTAACTGTTTTTGAATATACATAAATAAGTGAATAAATAAAAGTACTTAGGTAAAACAGGTATTTTAAATTAAATACCCAAACGTATGCTACTGCAGGTAGAAAATGGCCCCTTTGCTAATAAAGCCTATTGTTTGCAGCGGGATTGCCATACAAAACAGGGTGGAATGGTTAAAATATAATACAGCAGGCTATAACAGCTGTGGCTAAATATTTAGAAATCACAAAAATTTATTTGACCACTCTGTTAGCGTTTTGCATTTATAAGTAGGTTTTATTACTCCGCACCATTTCGAAATAGAGTATAGATACTGTGACTTAACTCAGTTTTTAATTTTAATATTAAAACATATATATTCTAAACAAAAGTATTCCTACCAGGTCTATTCGTTAATGGTGTATAACAAAGAGGAGCTACAGCCCCTTCATTGGGACTGTCGGGGTTCTCCTCATCTTCTTTTTGGTCCCATACGTTTTTTTCGTTGGCGACTTGGCATTTGTTGCCCTTTTTCACCATATAACAGCGTGGCATACTGAGAAGCTGATACGATCAAACTGCAAAATAAATGGCACCATTCACATTTAATAAAAAAATAAATATGTCGACAGTAGTTCTTATATTGTCAAAACTTGAATTCCATAAATAGTTTGGGCTAGAGCAAAATTTTAATGAGCTTATTAAAATATTTTTAAAACTTGACTGAAACGTTTAACTTCTCTCTTTATTTCCTTATTTGCATAGTTTACAAAGACATATGCTCCAATTTTTCTACTATCAAACACCAATGTCCAAATTTTGCCTGATGTATGGATGATATAAACCATCATCAGTTAATTGACTTTCTTATATTTGCGTGATTGAATATTTTTACTTTGGGCTTCTAAAATATCTCTCAAAAAGAATTGGCGTGTATAGATTTACTTTCGGAATATATTACGAAATTAAATAAAACATTTAGAACGCTAATGAAAAATTTTGAGAAAAACAACTTCTGAAGTTAAAAATCGGCAAATAATGGGTGATATTGGAGCTAGTATATTGAATCAATATGATCATGTTGTACAGAAAAACATGTTGCATTTTATATATAACGATTATTTTACAACTTCGTTATGTTTCAAAGCGATTTTGAGCAACAATAACAAATCTGTGTTCATTAAACTTATGTGGAATTTTAGCGCTTTTTAAGATCATTATTTCTCTATTAAGTAAAAACTGAAATTTAATAGGGTCATTGGTCAAATTTTAAAGCGAAATTCTCTGAAGAATTAGGATCCTTACTCCTTTTCGTGAAATATTATTATAGATTAATATTTTAATTGCGACCCAAGATATCGAGATGCGTTTCTCAATTTTCGAATATCAATTCGAAAATAAGAATTTGTTACATCAGAATGAATTAGAGAAAAGCCAGAAAAGTTTTTTTATAATAGACATTACCGTAGTTTTCTCCTCCCTAGAGTATATCTTATTATTATAAAACTATTAAGGATTTTATTATCTGCAAGGCAAAGTATATGCATTGAACTGAGTGCCTCTGCTAATAGCATGCAAATATTAATAATGTTACCCTCTTTAGACTATAAAGATTGTTTATTGGTTGTAAAAAAAATAACTTATTATTTTTTCATTTCATCTTAGCTGTTATTATTTTTTTTCCACCAATCAATGAACTAGCTCTTGATATTTGTACAGGCTTATTTATTTTAAAGTAAAAATGGTATATTTTTTTTAACTTCTCTGTATTTTCGTAAAAAAACGAAAATAGCCATTTGAGGTATTTTTTTCCGTAGAATTCAAAAATCTCACCAAAAAAACATTTGAAATAAAAACAAAAGACTTACAGCGTGGTTGTCATGTTTTTTAAATGGAATACCCTATATATTTTTATACCAGTGGATAGAGCTATTTACAAGGAATTCACTGATATAGGGGTTGCTGGGTTTATTTCCAGCGGTTTTCTTACAATTAATTAAAAACAGTCCCGTAAGAACATCATTTTTAAAGGATAGTTTTACCTGAAAAAGTTAGATAGGTATCATAGGTGTTTATTTGTCAAGGTCAAACATCAAAAAACAACATCTTAAAACCTTAATTATTACTTATTAACATAAAATCCAAAGTAAAACGTAATAGTAACAACACATACTAAATATTTGACAACGATAAAAATAATGTTAATAATTTAAATGTTCTATATGGACTCCATTATTTTCGAAACATGACTGGTTTCCCCTCCTTAACCTTTCTAAACCTGTCACTATTATTTGGGGTTCTTGGTTAAGACGATCGATTTCACTTACAATTTGTCCTCTAATTTCTTCCGTGTTTGCATTCCTGTTTTCGTAAACAAAATTCTTCAAGTGGCCCTATAGAAAGGTGTCCAAAATTGTAATATCGGGGCTATTAGGTGATCATTTAATAGTTACGTAACGTCCGATCCACTCATTGTAACGTTGGTTAAGAAATTGCAAAACTTCACCGGAAAAAAATTTATTTGATCCAAATAAAAATGGAGTTTATTCAAGCAAATATTTATTTGCTAATGGCCAAACAAATATTTGTTTGAATAAAAAATAATATTTATTTGATTTATTTTTAAGATTTTCTTTGTTCGAAATAAATATTTATTGCGAACAAACAATGTGATTTTATAATCGTTGTTCACATCAAACAAAAACAACTTTAAAACAAATAAAATTATTTTGATTCAAATACGAGAAATTATTTCGTACAAATACCCAAAACATTGGTTTAAATACCCGGCCTAATTAAATTAAAACACAAAGCTTTTGGAACAAATGTAACATATATGTTCTAAAACCTTTGTGTTTTGATTGAAATATGAGGTATATTTGTTTCAAAAACTTTGTGTTTTAATTTAAATAGGTCGGTTATTTAAACCATCGTTTTGGGCGTTTGTACGAAATAATTTCTTTTATTTGAATCAAATCATTTTTATTTGCTCAAGCCTGTTCAATGTTTACTGTTTGTGTTGGTGATGACTTAAATAAAAAAAAAGAAACTTTGGCTGTTGCAAATATGTGTTCATCTTTTTAAAATGACTATTTATTGACATTCAGTTAGCTTAAAAAAATGAAGAACACTGTTATTATTCTTAAGACGTATTTAGGTTTCCGTTTTAGCTGAAATAAATAATTATATGTCTTAGTTTTCTTTTAATTGCTAAAAAATCCAAAATCCGAACCCTATCTAACCCGCCGATTTTCAAAACTGTACTTCCATGGATCAACCATTTATTTATTCAGATTGAATAAATAGGGCTTTGAAATATCTATCAATTCATATCATATTATGTAGCTACAAGAACGAAAAGGACGCCATTGATTTTGTACAACGTAAAAAGCAAAAATTCTCAATCAAGATCGTACGCCAAATTGCCTAAGGGTACTGTTATACACTATTGTAGGCGAATATCGCGTGAATTCATCTGCATTGCTAGGTAGTAACAGCAGAAAACAATTTTTAAATACTAGTAAAACTCACGCCATTTTGACTATGAGAGAACGCTTCTTTATTTACAAACGATTAATTATGTACATAGCTAAGTAATATAATAAAAACGTAACTTACCTTGAAATGAGGGCACAAATGACCCAAGTCCCACTTAGTTAATGTATTTTCCATCACAAATACTAAAAAAATAGCGACCTTGGGCGGATACACTCTATAAAATCTCCCTATAGGACGGCAGCAGAAATGAAACTGAACTGCAGGAGGAGCGTAGTGCGTCGACGCGGCAGCGCAACTGCTACGAGTTGAACGAGACTCGGATGAAGTAATAATATTTGGTCCAATATTCACAATCTTTAATTTAAAGCAACCCTTATTTGTTTTAAATAATGGAGAAGTTTCGTACCTGTAAAGCTTTAATGCGAATAAATATGTGTTTAATATGGAAAAAGTCTTGCTATCACAAGGCAAAGAAATAACCAAGAAAAATCAAACACGCCCAATTATTTAAATTAAAGAAATTTTGTTTTATCTAAGTAATTTTTATTTAAAGCAAATAAATAAAAAGCAAAGAAATATTTATTAAGGTTTTTTTTTCACATTTTTATCAGTGTTGGTGAGCAGCATGAGGCGACGCCCCATCTTGTTGCCAAATTATATTGCGATAAGTTTCGAGTGGCAATTCTTCTAAAATGTACTCAATATCGTTTACAAGAAGATCGAGATATCTTCCGCCAGTTAAGGATCCTTCGCAGAATATTGGCCCGACAATTCTGTTGTTAAATATACCACACCAGACATTAAGAGAAGACCTTCCTTGGTTTTTAATAGCTTGAAATTTCCTGGGATTTTCTGCTGCCCAATAATGCGTATTGTGTCGGTTAAACATGCCCGATGTAGTAAATGTGGCTTCATCCGTCCAAAGAATTGTTTGAAATAGGGCAGGATCATTATCTTGTTCTCGGATTAAAATATAAGAAACAAATTGGAAGCGCAGTTGCTTTTGTTCAAATGTGAAATGCTGCACTGGAAGGATGCGATATTTCAACGTTCTCTGAATAGTCGCAAAGGTTACTCTTCTTCTTGCAGGACCATACTATAAGTCTCGGACTGCATCAGGAATCGAATTCATTGGACTCCGGGTAAGACAATTTAGAATAGCTCGATCCCTGTTCCTTTTCCTTACTTTAGTCCTTTTTCTAATATGTAACGACTTTCTTTCTTCAAATAAGGCTTTAAGATTTAAAATTGTTTTCACCGATATATTTCGATGGAAATTTGCAATGTATCTTCGTCGAGTTTCGCTGGCATTTTCTCCACTTTTAAATAAAGTTATTCTTAATTATTTGAAGCCGCTCCTCTGATGAAACCCTCATTATAAAACTTTGCAAATATAATGTCAGTGAATTCCTTGTAAAGAGCTCTATCCATTGATATAAAAATATATAGGGTATTCCATTTAAAAAACATGACAACCACGTTGTAAGTCTTTTGTTTTTAATTCAAATGTTTTTTTGATGAGATTTTTGAATTCTACGGAAAAATACCTCAAATGGCTATTTTCGTTTTTTACAAAAATGCAGAGAAGTTAAAAAAAAAACACCATTTTTACTTTAAAATGCATAACCCTGTACAGGGTGTCCGGTTATAAATGTAACCCCCCTTCAACTTTTTTATTTACCTTCGTATAAAAAAATGTTAAGTACAAAAGTTGTAAGGATCTTCATATAGTTTTCTGCGGTGTTACTAGAAAAACAATTGAACATCGAAATTCTACTGTGCAAATTAAATTAATGTTTTTTTAAATTGGACACCCTGTATATTCTTCCGGATATCGGTAGAGCTCTTTAAGACGAGTTCAGTAATATAAGGTTTGTTGGGTCTAGCTATAATAGTTACGACGTAAATTACAAGAATGTCGGGTATCTGATTATTAGTGAATCCCTCTCCTAAATTCTTTATTTGGTGAGCTAGAAAAAAATGTTGTATACAAAAGTTGTAGGTTCCTTCAGAAACTTCTCTGCGGTGTAACTAGAAAAACAATTGAACATCAGAAAAGCTTCTGAAGGAAGAATTTTTTTCTAGCTCACCAAATAAATAATTTAGGAGAGTGGTTCAGTAATAATCAGATACCCGACATTCTTTCAATTTACGTGGTAACTATTATAGCTAGACCCAACAAACCTTATATTACTGAACTCGCCTTAAATAGCTCTATCGATATACATAAGAATATACAGGGTGACCCATTAAAAAACATTAATTTAATCTGTACAGTAGAATTTCGATGCTTGTTTTTCTAGTAACACCGCGTTGTTTTTCTAGTAACACCGCAGAAAATTGTATGAAAATCCTTACAACTTTTGTATTTAACATTTTTTATACGAGGGCAAATAAAACAGTTAAAGGGGGGTTACATTTATCACCGGACACCCTGTACATCAGGTTATTACGCGATTCCGCCAGTAAATACTTTTTTGCTTTGTTGTCGTATGATCTAAGAAATACGTCTTTTTTACCTTTAATACCAAAAGTCTGAAATTAGAACCTTAGCACTCGCCTTAGCATCTACCCTGCGAACTAACCCATCGAGCACAGAAAATCGTAACTTGGAATATTGTGGATGTGTTGTAATTAAAATATCCATCGATATTCTAGATTCAAACGGTTTTTAACCATATTTTTAGCAAGTATGCATACAAAATTTTTATCGTATCTATTAGAAGTTATACTCTTTGGAGTATAATCCTTTTTGTGTTGATCAGAGAAGATTAAAATTTTACAGATATTGGAAAAAATATCATGCGTAACTCTCTAAAGAACTGCGAATTTTGATTGTTTTAACGATTAATGCAAAAACTCTGATTTAATTATTAAACTGATTAAACTGAGAGATGCATGTCGGTAAATAAATATAAATAAGTAATATATGGCTTGAATGAACACAATCTAATCATAGACACCTACATTAAAGTTTAAGTCTAAATAACACCAAATCTATACTACAATTCATACAGATTGATTTCAATCCTTACTCCTGCCATCATCCAATTTCATCATTACAAATAAAATGTAGGTATAACAAAATTTCACTATTCCCTAGTGTAAGATAAAAAAACCACATCAAGCTTAAGATCAAGCATGAACAATATTCGCTACAGTATGGTAGAAAGAGTGCCGGCAAATCATTAAACTGATTACCAAGCAACAATTACACAATCCCAGCTTCACCCCAAAACCTAAAATAACCCTTCAAATGTTATATAGTTATCATGGATAAATTGTTTGCATTCTATTTTAAATCGCCCCTTAATTACACAATTTCTAGAATTATTTGGTAATAGATTATACATTTTTGGTCCGACATAATCAATGAATTTTAAGTTTAGATCATTGCTGCACATAGGCAACTGCATACGTCCGTCTGTCCTGGCTCGAGTTTCATATTGATGACTTATTGGCTGTTGTAGGCTATCATGTGCATGTATGAAGCAACAAGATGCAGTCATATATATTGTTCTAATACTGGGAGTTTCTGGAGTGAATAGTTTGTTCGTCGGGTACATTCTTGTTTTTAATATTATTTTTAGTATATGTTTCTCAATAATGTTGAGTTTATACAAGTTGTTGTTGTAAAGTCCTCCCCAAACTATAATTCCATATCCAACTATAGACTCAATCAAGGTCTTGTAGACTGTTATTGGAATTTTCTGGTTAAGAAATTCCCTGAGGAGGTAGAATTTGCGTAACAGCTTACGTATTTTATTAGAAAGATAGTCAATATGTGGCCGCCATTTTAGAAATTGATCGATCATAATCCCCAGGTATTTTGTGTGAGGCACTTCATCTATAATTTGACCATCGATATTCATACTGTTAAACAACGGCCGGTTTGCCCTGGTAAGGGAAAACGCTATATAATGCGATTTTGTTAAATTTAAAGTCAGTTTATAACACTGAAGCCAGTTCTTTATAATTTTTAGTCCATGTATTGGTTTATTCTTTGCTATTTCCCAACTCTCTCCGTCGAAAACCAGAACAGTATCATCCGCATAAGAGATGCTCAGACCATCTATTTTTAGCGCCAATAGAGAATTAATGTAGGTTATGAATTAGTAATTTTTTATTTTATTGTATTTTTATGCGCATATTTTTGACTCAGCTAAAGTGTTCAAAAGTATTATGATTTTTTGGATGAATAATTTTTCAGATACGCCATATCGATTTTTATTAATAATTCCTTTTGCGCTAGTGTGAGAATTTACAAAAAATCTCTTTGTTTGGAATTAAAAAAGTTTTTAAAATCACTATCCCTTTTATTTATTAGTGAAAATCGAAATTTGAGAGGCTAATAGGCAAAATTTTTATACGTGATTTTTTCAAGGTTTAGTAGTCACACATATTTTCGCGGAAAGTTGATCCATACAGAGGAAAATTCCAATAACAAACGGAAAAATATTTCCATTCATAAAAATATACTTTAATGGAAATCTAGAACATTTTTCATAATGATATAGTGTAAGAACAATATGAAAAAAATCGTATTTTTTGATAAATGCCTTGATAAATATAAAATATTTCATTTCAAAGAAATATACCCATATTATCAATTAGATGTAGGAATTTTTAACGAGAATTTAATGATTTCGTTAAGGCGAGTTTGAGCAACTATAAATATTAAATTTAATATCTCTTTGAAATTGGCAGGGCTTATGGAATTGTTTACTTCTCTTGACCAGACCGTGTTGTTGACGTGAAGACATGAAGAAAAGGTCCTATAATCATGTGTCCGTAAGTTCGTCGTTTTCGAGATACAGGACGCTAAAGTTGATATAAAAAAACCGTGTATAAGGAACTTTATTTTGTGTGGTTTTATTACGTAAATTTTTCATTCAGGTTCGTGTGAAATTATAATTTTTCTTTACCACTGGAAGCATACACGAATGGTGAAATGGCTAATATGATTCACGTATGCGGCCTTGCCGATGTTAATTGCTGTAAGACTAGACGTAGCTGTATACACTACATTTTTATGTAGCAAAATAACTTCTTTTTAAAAAATTATATTTTATCATTTAAATTATTACTTATTTAACTATAATCAGCTAATCTGAATTAGGAACGCAACATATGTTTCTAATGCAAACAGCTTATTCAGTTTATTACAATGAAAGATTCCGTAATCTTACAACGCCCAATCACCAGACGTATAGAAACCTTTTTCGACAGCATTCGGACTCCGGATCTTTAAAAAAAGCTCCAGTGGCAGGTTGATCATTTATTACTAGAACACCTGCATCAGAAGAAGCTGATCTTTGACGTAGATCACAGACCAGAAATATTGCTTATAATCTTAACGTCCATCATAAGTTAGTTTGGATAATTCTCAAAGAAAATCAGTTCTATACATATTATATAAAGCGTGCTCATGAGATCAGGTGTTATTGCCCGGGATTTCTTTCCACGTTTAGCATTGTGCGAATGGACACTGCAGAAAACTACATACAATCTACCATTTATTGCCTAGGTACTGCTTACTGACGAGGCTAATTTTTCAAGGAAACATCGACAATAATTACGTTTGTTGTAACGAAAATCCACACCCAATAGTTGAGCCTAGGATTTAGTGCCAGTTTTCATTGAATTTGTAGATTGGTGTTGTTGGGTTTATTTGACTGGATTCACTTCGAAACTTCCTAGAAAGTAATTTACCCGAGCTAGCTGAAGAAATTTTCACTAACCCTTTTAAAACTAACCCAAATTTAAAAAAAGAAACAAACATAACTTTGAAAAAAAAAACATCCACGGGAATCGAACCCTGGCCGACGTATCACAAATGCAGCATCCAGCCACTGAGCTACGAGACCACTTGAAAGCAATTCACTGAACCATAAACATATGGTTTATCAACAATGTAATGCGCGCGCAGCGCTGAAGCCCTATGACCGAGGTCTGGGAAGCATTTTCGTATCGGACGTTCAGTAAACCGCTTTTTATAGCGTGACTGTAATATAAATGTTATATAAATGCTAGCTACAATACCCCCGTTACGTTTCTTCAAATATTTGAACACTTCATGCATGGCCGTCCGCTCGCTTCGCTCGCTACGGGGGCTCAACGAACGGGAACTAACCAAAACTAACCCAAAATATGAAAAGCCTGTACATTTATATTATAGTCGCGCTATAAAAAGTCACGATCTCGTACGCTCGATACAAATAAGCGTCCGGGAAACGTCTACTATATGGACTGGCCGAGGTGCTAAATTCTCTAATGAATTCTAGCCTCCGAGGTTTCAGGACGTAGATCCTATTGGTTTTTGTGGGGTCAATAATTAAAGTCCCTAGTTCATACGCTGTCAATAGAAACCGAGGAACAATTCGGGAACGCATGGTGGCTGGATGCAACGCTATCCGAAATACACCAGATATATTAGAACGTGCACGTAGGTCAACGATACGATGAGCCGAACATGCATAATGGTGGAAGATTGCCATTTTCACCAACTACTTTTCTAATTTTAATGTATTATTATTAGTATTAAAGGAGTATTATTATTAGTATTAAATTGTGCATAACTTGATTCCTTTTTTTAATTTAACTCGAAATATTAGCAAAAACTACAAGAACAATATTTTGTACTGAATAAAGTTACGGTTTTCTTATGTCAACTTTATCGAAAATGACAATCTTACGGACATATGTTTATAGAAATTTTTCTTCTTGTTTTCACGCAAGCATCACGTCCCTGTATTTTCTACACGTACTTAAGGAACACCCTGTTTATTTTTGTATTTTTCGATATATTATATCGATAAAAATAGAAAATTTCTTGTTCAAAAAATTATGTATGTGTATGTTTTAGTTTAACTCGAAAACGAACATGACATTCTAGCGAAACGCTTAGTTTTTGGACATGGGATTTTTTGGATAATTTTAGGATTTTTTAAAGCGACTTTGAATAGATATATAATATTTTCACTCTGATGCATGTCGCTTAAATTAGTGGCTTTATAGAACCAACCATCTATTCTCTAGGGAATTCTCAGAAATTTTAAACGGATAATTTAAGTAAATAAATCGTATCGTACCGATATTTACAATGAGTCACCTAAAGGTAGACAGACGATGGTTATTATGGTTTAGAACTGTCTGGTTGAGTCCACTAAAAATTGTAAAGTTGAGGTATAAAATCAAAATAATTGGTCTGTGTTTCGGCTATAATTTTGATACCTACTTAAAATATTTGTGCTAATGTTAACGGTTTAGATATACAAGGAGATTCTCAATTCATCCAATAATAAGGCGACTCATTTAATATGTTGAATTAATGCAGTAAATAATTTTGTACGACTACATTATTTAGCCAGTAAACCATATTGTCTTAACGTCGCCTTCCTGCAACGTTTTTAATATTGTTATCAACCAATGAACGAAGCATCAGTAAAAATAAACGAATCATCATCTAAGTTATTAAGGCATGTGAAATTGTGTTATTTTTCATTGTGATTAGTCGGAACAATATTAAACAATACTATTACTTACCAGAAAAAAAACAAGCAAGAGAATGATCCGTAAATTATCGACCCGGTTCCGTCGCACTCACGATACAGAAAACACAGGTGGTTGAAACATTAAAACCAAAGCAACAAGTTACCGTACAGTCGAGACCACTGGTTGAACATCTCTTATTTGTTTCGGTAAACGCGCACTTTTCACTAAAAATTAAAAAAATCACCGCTACCAACACCAAATCGCCTAAATGCAAATCCTTTTTTGGAAAAGCGTATATTACGTTATCGGTAAAGCCGCGCCGCCTACGTCAAGGTTTTACTAGCGAACCGTCTACTTTGTTTTAAACCGGCTCAATCGGTTCGAACTTGTTGTAACATAGGTCGCGTTATATCTTATCTTCATCAAAACCGAATTTTAACCTGCACAAAAACCCGTTGAAATTTGTTTTTAGGCACTTCATCTAACACAACACAAACCCGGAAAAAGTCGGTTGCAGTGCTTCTAGCCGCTTGGGGGAGGAAAATGTATATGAGGGATGAAAGGCGCGCGCGCGCCAAATATCTGGATCAATATCGGAAAACACCACCACCTGTTACGAGTGTAGGATGAGAATGCGAGGGTCGGGAACGTAGCCAAGGGGTGGGTTAGTTCTGTGCATTAAATATGGGTTCATGGTAATGGGGTCCCTAATTGCTTGTTTGGATTTCGTACAGGTAAAGGCGCCCGTAACTCGTTTATTGGAAGTAGTATCGACCTTTTTGCCTTCGAGACAATTAAGTATACCACCCTTTTATTCAAATATGTCTTAAAAGTAACCTAGATAACAATTAATATTTATAGGTTTATAGCCTTCTACATAACGCTAAATTGCTTCTTTTAGAATATCCCCAGACATTTATATACCCTAAATGGATTAAAACGTCGCCAAACAAAATTTAAATGCTGCTGTTCTAAGTATAAAGGCGGCAAGTGATAGAAATATAGTTCCCAGAACAATCCAAAATAGTATATTATTATATAACAAGTGTTCAAACGAGGAGATTTTTAGCACGAGGTGTTAGCTGAGTGCGGAAATGCTTCCGGGTTGAAGAGGTACAGTGAGGGAAATAAAATTTCGTATCCTGAGGGTAATATTTTATGTCATTTTTGAAATGTTGGTAAACTGGGCTTTTTACCTTTATCTCACCTTTATACCTTGCGTTTCATACTTCACTTACTTCAGTAATAACGGAAAAGGTTTTAATACAAAATTATTTATTCGAAGAAAGTATTCCTATACATGGTAGTTGAGGGAGTTGGAAAACTTAAAAGCACTATACAAGACCTCAAAACTAAAGGGGGAAATACAGGACCAATGGATAGAAGGGCTGGAAGTTGTAGAAGAAACGTTTCAAAGAAAAATCAACATAATAATCGACAAGATACGACTTCAAAATTAATTATAATATAGATTATTCAAATAATGAAAAAAAAAACATTGGTTTAATATTTTAAAACGGATCCCTTTTCTTCTCCAATAGGTTTAAACGTCTGGGCATTGATGCCACCAGCACTTTGCCGTGATAAACATTGTAATTATTCCAGGTTTCTTGGTTTTTTCAATTTTATTCCACAAATCACGACTATTTGCTGGATGGAAATCATCGTTTTGTTGATTTCTTTGCCGATGTATCCCCAAACGTTTTCAATTGGATTGATATCAGGGCTTCTTGAGGGCTAAGGTAAAAATGAAATGTTATTTTCCCGGATTCAGTCCGAAACTCTCCTTGCGGTATGGACAGGGCAATTATCATGCTGGTATATAAAATTTTCTTGTTGAAATGTCCGTCTAGAAAGTATCCGGAATATTATATTTTTCCTAATTTTCATATATTTCTTTTTCGTAACATTCCAAGACAAAAGTAATGCATCAAGTACGTTCTCCGGATAGTAGGCTATGGTGAAAATAGCATGGCAACACTATATGCCATACATTGTTGATTGTAAGCAGGCTTAAGATTTGTGAAATAATGTCGAAAGTAGAAAAAAGAAGAGAGGTAGAATCTTTGTATAGAAAAGGCGTTTGAACGTTATAAAATTAGTGTAATTGAGTGGACTCGAAAAAAGCTGAGTATATGAGACAATAAAGATGATAAAAACGCACAGATATGAGTCCAAGACCAGTTTCGAAAAGAACGCGTAAGATTTGGGAAACATTTAAAACGCTCTAGCGGCCTTGAGACTCAAAAATCCTTGCAGTGATACTGATTTTGTGATCGTTTTCAAGAAGATAATTTCAGCAACAGTACTACACCTCTCTGCATAGTTGATGGTACCGATAACAGGACAAAGTATTGTGCCATTATAGAAGGGTTGCCAGATGGAAACAGTTTATGTTCCCAGAGGGGTGGCATATTCAGCAGTATAATGCATGATGCCATACTTCTGTCTATATTTAAGCTTGAATGCAAGAACACCAATTGGCAACAAATTCATAGCAGCAGCTTCATCCGATCTGAGCCTCAGTTATGGGCACTAACAAACATTGAAGTGGAACGAGTAATGCCACAAAGTAACACATATTTGATTCGGTCAGTTTTACACCTGGACCACCATCATCGAACACTATGACGATCACCTAGCTTCGGGTATATCTTCACTATACGTGAAGCGTTTAGAGATAAATGGAGGTTGTATATGTAAATAAGGTTAATAATTTATTGTAATTTTATAATTCAAGTAATAAAAATTTAAACCGAAAAATTTTAATTGTATTTTCTTTTTTCCGGATACTTTCTAGAGAGACTATATCTACCGATGGCAACATAACATTTTGAATGATGTCTATATAAACTTGAGGGTTAAATCTTCCTCGAATATAGTGACATATAAGCAATTGTTCTGCCACTTCCAGCCCTTCTATCGAATAAGTGTATTTTTTCATTTAGTTCTCTTTGTATAGTGCTTCTAGGTTTCTCAGCTTGCTCAGCTCTTGTTCGTAGAGAAATACCTTCTTCGAATAAAGTAATTAATCTCGCCTTCTCGAGTTTATTCATGTTCACAAACTTTGTTAAAAAGAAATAATATAATTTTCAAATCTGATGACACCGATGACAATTTACCGAAAAGTGAAGTGTATTTCCAGGTGATCTAGGTATACAAAAGCCAACATTACATTGGAAAAAAATAAGTGTACGAAAATTTATTTTCCTACGATCGTGCGGAAAAGTAATTTTTCCGCATGATTTATAGTGCTGAAGGTACTACTTTTCCGCACGATCACCCCGTTCTGGAGCAGGTGGTAAATATTGTTTTATACCTCAGCCACTGTCAAACAATTAAGCATTGACAATCAACAACTATAGCCTTTCTTCAGTGTCAGAATTTTTGCAAGTTTTTGTGTTAAAATAGATAGCGAACAGTTTGAAGGAGAAGGTTTTTCAGAAGACATCATAGAGGCCATTAACGCAGCAAATGGTACTCTGATTACAGAAAAATCTAAAGAACGTTACAGAAAAGAGTTCAGTTTGTTTGAGTCCTGGTGCAATAAAAAAAATAATCCACAATAAAGAAGAGGTATTGCTAACATATTTTTATATATTATAAAGTACATATGCCCCATCAACGCTATGGTCGAAATATTCAATGCCAAAATTAATCATAAAACTAGAGAAGGACGTTGATATAAGCAAATATCATAAACTCACATCCTATTTAAAGAGAGTCAACGATAACTACAAACCAAAAAAATCCAAATTTTTGTAACAACAGGATGTGCAAAATTTTATTTTGAATGCTCCACACAACGTCTGTCTCATGATGAAAATAACTACAATTTTTGATGTAGCAGGTGCTTGTCGACGTAAGGAGTTAATGAAGATGACCGAAGACATTGCTGATAAAAAAAGACATTCTGGTAATCACCATACCATCTACCAAAAGCAATAAACCGAGAAAATTTGTAGTTTGTGACCCAGATAAGAACAAACCTAGCTACATAAAACTGTACAGAAAGTACGTGGCTGTGAACGCCACAAACAAACGCTTTTTTCTATTTTATAGAAACGGAAAATGCACTAATCAAAGCGTTGGTATCAATACATTTGGTAAAATACAGTCTATGCTGGGTACCTGAACTTGAAAAATCCAAAAATGTACACGAACCACTGTTTTCGAAGATCCTCAGCAACATTGTTAGCAAACTCTGGAACCAATATCACTAATATTAAAAGGCATGGAGGATGGAAGTCAACCAGTGTAGATTCCTGAAGATTCCCTAACGAATAAAAGCAAAATTGCCGAGAATATCTTAAGAACGTCTTCGAGAATACCCATGGGTCCATTTTTGTCAGAAAATGTAATACCCAGTTGCTCTACTCAAAGACAACTCCAAATACAACGTTCGGTAGAATGTGTATCCGAAGGAGGTCAGACATTAGCAAACACACATAAAATTCAAGTAAAAACCAACG
Source organism: Pissodes strobi (assembly GCA_016904865.1). Taxonomy (NCBI): domain Eukaryota; kingdom Metazoa; phylum Arthropoda; class Insecta; order Coleoptera; family Curculionidae; genus Pissodes; species Pissodes strobi. The sequence continues at coordinate 1,200,673 of MU181928.1, read as the reverse complement.
AAGTTCTTCAAGACATGGCATCTGCAATAAATCTACAGTATGCTACAAATACCAATTGCACGTTTAATGTTAATATTTATCGTTAATTTGTTTTTTGTTATCCTACAAAAGTTTATAAAAAGCATTTATGAAATACACGTTTAACTTTAATAATATGTTTAATTTGTTCTCAGTTCTCTATTCTCCTAGTCTAAAATAAAGATTTTTTTGTAATATTTATCTGTTTTTGTGTTTATAATTCTATAAGACAAATCGTGCTAAAAAGTTACTTTTCAGAACTACTAGCACTGAAAAGTAACTTTTCCGCACGATTTGTTAAATTAATGAATCTTATCTAAAACACTCAATAAGGTGAAATACTCAAGAACCTCAATAATTTTTGTAATTTTTGTACAGTATATTATTATTTACCTCAAACCTAATTGACGTTTATCTAAGAACTACAGTGTGTCCACGGATTGAGTCCCCAAGAAGACAAATGGAGTAAAAATCCGTGGAAACACTGTATATCGATCGTAAGGAAAAATTCTGTACCTAACACATGCGGAAAGTGTCTTCCGCCCATGACATCTTGCCCAAACTCCGCTTCGCGTCGTTAGTGTAACTGCCGCCTCGTGCGAAAAGTGCCACTTTCCGCACTTGTTAGGTAAATAACTATTCCGTCACTGTACAGGGTTATCCAAAGAGGACTAGACAATGCGATTTTTTGACTTTAACTGTACTTTTATAAAAAAAACTGAAATAGCCATCTTATGTAATTTTCTCCCGCGAATTCGGATATGCTCAACAAAAAACAATTGAACATCAAATAAAAGTGCTAGGGTCACTTTGATATATTTTTAAATTGAACACCCTCTATATTACTACATTTTTGGACTCTCTAGAAAAATCTAAACGCAAAATATATTTTGAGAAGACTGAAACCGCTTTTTAAAAATAATTTTATTTTACAAAATACGGATCTAAGTACAATACTAGCAAGCAAATAGAGTAAAAGTGATTTTAGATTAAAACAAAGCAATATTTATAAGTTCGGTTCGGATGCACACTCTGCAATAGCTTCTGGGAATCGTCCGCCTGGGAGCGTGCTGAATCTGCAGGTTCTGTGGGAAGCTGACCATTTAACTCCTCCCTCCTTAAGACGAGAAAATACTCCTAGTATTTTCGGTAGGTTTTTCTTCATCTGGAATTTTCGGGTTTTCTTTTGGCTTTCTGCAAATGGTGGGTTTCCTTCTTAGCACAAGAATTGCAATGATTACAATCAATGCTAGAATTAACAGGATACCAAACGTGACTGAAGAATATTGGGTAGCTTGATCCACTTCTTGGATCGGCGAAAGTTGATTGGCAATGTCTTTCAGTCGATAAATTTCTCCAAAGTCGATTTTACTGTAATTCGTCGTTTTGAAGGTTTTGGCAACAGTAAAATTCGCTATTACAAGTTCTGGTAGGACTAGTGGTTTTCCATACTGAATTTTCACATCGTTGACAAACTTCTTAGGACCCATTTGAATTTGGCAGCTTTTCGGGATTTTGACTAGACTTGGTTGGTCGATATCGAAATACTGGTCGATTTTGCACTGCGAGAAGATTCGTTCCTTCTTCTGTGGTAGGATCAGAACTTCTTCTTGGGTGATTTGTTCACAAGGCGATTCTTCAATGTGGACTTGAAGGGTCTCGCAATCGGTAGGGGATGAACCATTCAAAAGTTGAAGTACACAGTTGTCCGGTGGGTGGAAGACTTCGTTGCAGTAGAAAGTTTCTTCCAGTGAAGGACAAGTACTTTCTTCGAACTGGACTTCCTTATTTGTACGTGCCAAGTAAGGGAACTTAGGGACAATAAGGTACGATTTTTGGATAACGGGATATACATGGTAGAAAATGTATGTTTGAGGTTTTAAAATAGGTACATGAATAGCAAAAATTAATTTTGTACCTGAAAAAGTAACCTGAGTCCCTAAAAATTGATAATAGTTTAAGATACTTTTAAAAGTTGGTATTTCGCTTTCATTGTATATTGTCCTTAAATATTTTATAATTTCTTCTAGATCAGAGCTTGATATTATTGCATCATGCAAAGCGTTAAGTTTTGCAAACATTATGGCGTCTTCTAAGTTATCAATGAAATTTATAAGATTTTGGCAATCCAGATTTATTTGTGCTAAAATTCCTTGATAAGAAATATAATTAGTTAAATCGTGGATTGTATTATCTACAGCGGCTTCAAATATCTTTAAACCTTGTTCTAACTTTTGTTGATTAGAGTTAAGGGCGGTTATGGTTTTGTTATAGTTTTTAATTAAGTTTTTTGATAAAGATATTTGCAAGTTTACTTCCTTGATAATATTTTTCTGATTTTGTTGTAAGTTATTGATTGCCTGATCGTAACGTTGTCCATCATCTGAATCTAGGTTTCCAAATGCCCATCTTTGTACTTTACCAATAATATTAATCAAAGCTCTTTTGTTACGAATATGAGGGTAAAGATTCCCTAATTTATTTTGAGTATTTTGAATTAGGTATTCAGTACGAAGAAGAAGATTTTCGGAAAGTCCTTGGTATGATATAGGATTTGTGGCTTGGGCCTTTTCGAGATGATTTTTCATAGATTTAAATGATTTTTCAATATTTTCTAATTGATGGATTACAGGTAATAAATCAATATAGTGTAGGAACGTATGTTTTGTATAAATTAATCTTGCATTACCGAGTTGTACGGGTAAAATGGGTTTTTTTACAGTAGTTATTTGTATGTCATGATTGGAATTAGATAGTGTGGGAGGTACTTTGAGTAACGGGATCAACAACAGGATTGTCCGGTACATTGTTTACCTGCAAAGAGGATTTTTGTTTACTTTTTGGTTTTCTAGCAATTTTCTTATGATAAGCGCCTTTTTTTAGTAAATAACTTTATTTTATTTTGACTAGTTATTTGGGTCTTTTTAAATCTAGGCATGTTTTTATTTCTAGCCTTATATAGTATTAATATAGGCTATGTCTTGATTTGCAAAGTCCGGGGGTTCTGATCGATTTTCGTTAATTTTTTGAATTATTTTCTCTTTAGTTTCCGCATTTTTCTGCTGAATTTTGTTATATAATTCTTTGGCGTTTTCTTTATGCGATTGGACATAATTAGATATAATTACATGATCGTTTAAGTCACAGGGGTCTCGGCTATTTATATGACCTTTTACAATCTCGAACGGTGTGTATTTAGTTACACTGTGAATGGAATTATTATAGCCTAACACAGCACGTTTAATCAGCTGTTCTGGTGAGTAATTTTTATTTTCCTCTCTAAGACATCTGTAGTGCTCAACTAGAGTTGAATGAAACCGTTCTACGGGAGAATTTGAATTACTCTTTTTTTGGTGTAGTATAGTGTAATTCTATTTTATATAATTTACAAAAGTCTTCGACTTCTTTATTTTTAAACTCAGTACCTGAGACTTCGGTAACTTTTAATGGTAAACCGTGATGTGTAATGAAATTAAAAATGTTTTCGATTACTATAGTTCCTGTGACATTTTTTAATGGATAGGCTTGACCGTATCGAGAGAATGAATCGATAATTGTTAAATAGCTCTCATTTGATATTTTAAAAGTATCTATGTGTATATGTTCAAAGGGTTTCGAAGCGGTTGGTGTTAAGTTAAATTTTATGACTGGTGGGTGTCTGTCGTATTTATTCTTTAAACATATTTCACAGTTATTAACATAATTTTCTATGTCATTTACCATTTTTGGCCAATAGAATTTTAGAGAAAGAGCATTTTTCATTTCATTAATGCCTCTATGGCATGTTTTGGTTGCATGGTATAATTCTAGTTTTTCTTTTTGTGCATTTAAGGTTTCTACGTCCTCTAAGATTTTAGGACACGATATAATTTTATAAGAAGTATTTCTAAAAAGGTCTTGTAGCGTAACTGTAAATCGTTCTGCTAAAAGATGATTTCGAAAATGGATCGCCTAAGTTTGTTTCGGATCAATATATTCTTTTAATAGTTGAATAAAATGGGGTGTTGGGTTATAATTCGAAATCGTCACAAGTAGACGTGAATTTTCAAAAAAATTTTCATAGCGAGATTGGATTTTATCTACATCGCCAGAGGTGACGACAATTTGGTTTTTGAAGGTGTTTAAAGATCGTTCTGATATGGGTATATTAAAAACTGGATCTTCTAAGGATGTGTGTACTGTCTCTAAATCACTTTGATCGTCTCGTTTATTATCGGGTGGTTTAAGTTGCACATTAGAATGTATAGTAATTTTCGAAGTTGACGGATGTGGTTGGAGAATTTCGTTAATTTCTGTTTCATCTAAACAAGGTAACTTGTCAGTGTCCCTCAAGAATTCTTCGATTATATCGTCAACGTCGCCAGGGTTGTTATTTACCGAGTCTGTCTCTAATGCATTGCAATCTACAGGGTTGCGTGAAAGTGCATCAGCTGCTTGATTTAATTTACCTTTTTTGTATTGGATTTTATAGTCAAATTCCTCTAATTTGAGGCGCCATCTCACAAGGCGAGAATTTGGTTCTTTTAGTGAGAACAACCATTGAAGTGGTTTATGGTCAGTTAAGATCGTAAATTTATGTCCAAATAAATACGGTCTAAAATATTTACAACTCCATACTATTGCAAGAAGTTCCTTCTCAATAGTTGAATAATTTATTTCAGCCGGATTTAATGTTCTCGATGCGTAACATATGGGATGATCGTCTTGGGATAAAATTGCGCCTATAGCGTAATTTGATGCGTCTGTTGTTAATTCAAAAGGTTTCGTAAAGTCTGGGTATGCTAGTACGGGTTCAGATGTTAATATATTTGTACAAGTTTTAAAACAGTCTAAAAATTCTTTATTATGTACTATTTTTTCGTTCTTTTTAAGACATTGTGTCATTGGCTTAGTTAATTTAGCGAAATTTTTAATAAATCGTCTATAATATCCTAAGAGACCTAGGAATGATTTTATTTCGCGTTGAGTTTTAGGCACGGGGAATTTTTGTATTGCTTCTATCTTTTTGCTATTTGGTTTAATACCTTCTGGAGTTACTATATGTCCTAAAAATTCAACTTCTTTACGTGAAAATTCGCATTTATCTAACTGAATTTTTAAGTATGCTTCTCTTAACTTGGAAAATACTAATTTTAAATTTTGACTATGTTCCTGTAAACCTACACTAAAAATAATGATATCGTCCATATAGACCATACATATTTTATTTTGGAGTTCCTTTAGGACTTCGTCCATTACTCTTTGGAAGGTTGCTGGCGTATTCTTAAGTCCAAATGGCATGCGCAAATATTCGTAATGACCATTGTTTACCGTGAATGCAGTTTTTTCGATAGACTTTTCTTCAATGTCTATCTGGTGAAACCCGCTCGCAAGGTCGAGGGTGGAAAAATACTGGGCTCTACCTAATCGATCTAAAATGTCATTTATATTGGGTATTGGATATCGATCATCGATTGATTTGGAATTTACGACACGATAGTCACAAACTACTCTCCATTTAGTTTTACCGGAGGCGTCGATTTTCTTTGGGACTATCCATATGGGAGAGGACCACGGACTACATGAAGGTCGAATAATATTTTTCTCAAGCATATCGTTAATTTGACGTTGCACTTCGTCTTTATGAATGTAAGGATAACGGTATGACTTTGTGTGAACTGGGATGTTATCAGTGGTTTTAATTTAATGTTTTATTTTAGACGTGAATGTAAGCTTATCACCTGGTTTGAAAAATACATCGGAGAAGTCATTACATAACTTGTGCAATAGCAATTTTTCTTCGCTGTTTAAATGTTTGGTTCGAAGTAATGGGTCAATTCGAGATTGTTTCTTATTGAAGAGGTCTTTTCGAATTTCATTTTGGAAATGAGTCATGGTGAAAATTTCGAATTCATTTTGATTAAAATAATCGACAGGTAATGGTTCAGTTAGGGTTACTGAAATAGTATGATCAGTTGGGTTTTGAATTTCAACTGGGGCAAAACCATTTTCAGAAGTTGACAAAATTTGAGGAATATACAAGTCATTCACATGACATGGCTTCGTAATAATTTCACCTGTATAAACGCTTACAGGGATGCGTTTGAGAGTTTTTTCCTGCGCGTTTACGGAAAATAAAAAATTAACTTCACTAGGTTCTCGGTATTTAAAGGGTATTTCTAGGTTTGGACCCACTAATTTCCTATTTATTAAATCGATATTTAGATTTAAATTCATTAAGTCTTGTAAACCTAAAACACCGTCATAATAATCGTGAAAGTTAAATAAAATAAACTCAATTTTATTATAAATACCAAACGCAGTTAAAAGAGGGATTGAGGCTTGATATTGTGTTTTTTGGCTACCTACGGCAGTTTTTATTACATTACTAGATTGGTATATACAATTAGGATAAAAATATTCTGCAATATTTGGATTCAAAATAGAGCGAGAACTACCTGTATCAATTAATATTTTCATGTTCCTATCTTTAATTAATACGTAAGGTAAGGCATTATTTGAGGAGATATTTATTTCGGTCAGGTCAATGGATTTTCCTGGCCTGTTTCGAGAAAATTTTCATTTACAGGGGGAGCTTTATTTGGCACATCCTGTTCGGAATTTTCAATGGCATTTTGGCCATAGTATGGTTCGGTATAATAATCTGAAAAGTTGGGGTCGTAATAATTATTCTCAAGGTAGAAGTTCTCCGGTGGAGCTTCTTCGAGTGATTCGTCATACTCATTAGTATGTAATTCTTGAAAAGTGAAGTTAGGTGGTTGGTTATGAGTATTTTTGTAATAATTATTTGTTCTATATGTATTTATAGTTGGATTTCGAGATGTCGTCGACATAGGCGTGGGTTTTGGTAACTGATTGGCTGGAATTTGATTTAGTCTGAAAACATTTTGTTGTCGACCAAATACTTGTTGATTTGTGGGAAATCTTCTAGGCGGTACTTGTTGCCTAGGTTGGATATTGACTATGCCAAACAGGTTTTGGCGAAAAGTTTGGGTTGTGAAAATTTGGTTGTGTTGGAAATTGGGGATAATTACTTTGACGTGCAAAATTGTGATTATTGTTATTACCTGAAAAATTGTTATTCGAATTTCTATGACCTGAAAAATTACTATTAGATTTATCTTTCTTTGAATCATGAAAATTTCCATACAATTTTTCAAAATTCTCAAATTCTGTAACAAAAGCGATAGCGTCTTCCAAGCTTGTTGGTCTTTTTATATACATATTATTCCTAAGGTTGCCGCTACAACCTGCAATGAATGTGTTTAAAGCAGTTTTATTATAGTGATCGATTTGACATTTTACTTCAAGGCGAGATAATGTGGAATCGTTACTTACACGTTGGATAACGTTACTTTTTATAACTTGTAATCTATTTCCGAATGTTATTAAATTTTCGCCGTTATATGGCCTAACTCGCGTTAATTCTTGTACGAGGCAATCAATATCTCTTCGATCAGAAAAACACTGTATAAGGGCGCTTTTTAATGCGATCCAGTTATCTAGTTCGACACGTCTTCCTACCATTAGCTCTGCTTTTCCGCATAGCTTTTCTTGAATACACTCGAAAACGTGTTGATCTAGGTCGGTATCTTTAAAAGTCTTATATCTTTCTATAAAATCGTCACATCTAACTATAAATTTATTTAAGGTGTTACTGTCACCATCGTAAGGTTTTATATTTTCTAAACGGGACTTGAAGAGATCCCAAATAAATTTACTGGTTTCAGACATATTGGTTTCTGAACTAGTTGAAAGTAAACTTTTTAAAAGATCTTCAGTGGTTACGTGTTCAACCATTAAATATAAATACCTACTATTAAAATAATAATTCGCACAAATATGCTTTGCGTTTAAACAACTTAAAAATACGTGTCTTCGATAGACAGGAAAATTATTTAACTGAAATATTCGTCAGTAAAATTATTTGATTTTTTTTTAATGCTTAAAATTACTTGTCTTCGGTAGACAGAAAAATTTATCAACTGAAATATTCGTCAGTAAAATTATTTGATTATTTATTTTTATTTAAATGTTTAATAATACTTGTCTTCGATAGACAGAAAAATTAATTAGAACTAAATGTGAACGCAATACACGGCCCTAAACTATCCCTACAAGAATTCCTCAAACAAAGGGTTCAAAAGGGGCAAAAAGGATTTTACAAGGCACTTACAAATCCGGAAGATTCCGTTCTGTCTTTCCTTGTCCTTTTCCGACTTCTACTGCTATGGCTCTTCTAGATTGGACTGGTGTCTTCTGGGGAGGTTCTGGATAGCGCCTAAGGGTTAAAACCACAAGTGACTTCGACGATCGACCTAATCACTGCACTATCCTACCGACTGCGCCAAATATATTTTGAGAAGACTGAAACCGCTTTTTAAAAATAATTTTATTTTACAAAATACGGATCTAAGTACAATACTAGCAAGCAAATAGAGTAAAAGTGATTTTAGATTAAAACAAAGCAATATTTATAAGTTCGGTTCGGATGCACACTCTGCAATAGCTTCTGGGAATCGTCCGCCTGGGAGCGTGCTGAATCTGCAGGTTCTGTGGGAAGCTGACCATTTAACTCGCATTTTGTGTATAATATCGTTGACTATTCTCAGCCAACGATAATATCCTATACCTATCTTAAGCTGTTTACCAAATACCAAGGTTGAAAGTCGTTCATTTTGACACTTTGACAGGCTCTAAAATCTAAACCGCACAAGATCAAAGCAAACGATTTGCACATTCCTATCTTGGCTTTCATAAGCTATCGAATGATAGTAACTTTTAATTTAACCGGAGGTTTAAAAGTTCCGGTTAATTTTAGCCGCAGGTTAAATTCGAAGATACTGTCATTCGATAGTTTATGAAAACTTAAGATAGGAATGTGCAAACCGTTTTCTATGATCTTGTTTAGATTTTAGAGCCTGTCAAAATACCCGACTTTCAACTGTCAATATTTGGTAAACAGCTAAGGATAGGTATAGAATATTATACACTGAATGTGTTTAGATTTTTCTAGAGAGTCCAAAAATATAGTAATATACAGGGTGTTCCATTTAAAAAAATATCAAGGTGACCCCTACCACTTTTATTTGATGTACAATTGTTTTTTGCTGAACATATCCGAATTCGCGGAAGAAAATTACATAAGATGGCTATTTCAGTTTTTTTTATATAAAAGTACAGGGAAAGTAAGAAAATCGCCTTGTCTAGTCCTCGTTGGATAACCCTGTACTTTCACACTAGTAATATATATATATATATATAATACTAATTTTCCTACGACCGCTAATGAAAATGACCCAAAAGTAGCACAACGTAGTTAGAGCGTGCCTTATATCACGCGCGTGTTGAAAAGTAATTTCAATACATAGATGACCAGATGCTGTCACCTGTCAATTTGACACTTTGACATGACAAATGAGGATAACGTGATAAGTACTTTTCAATACACGCATTGAAAAGTAGATTTTAACACTCGTGTTATATTAATCATTTCTTAAGAGTTTTAGGAGAACTTTTGGTGAAATTTTCTTAGGTGGTCATAGGAAACATAGTGTACATTGCTCATGTATGTTTGTTCTCAATATCGGGTGATTTCTGCATCACGTGCTTCAATGTTATATACTATGTCAACAATAGTGTTGAAAGTACTTATCGGGTCATCATTTTCATCTGTCAAGTTAGATGTTAAATCAAATATGCTGTTAAATTGACACCATCTGCAAAGTGTTCAAATAGAGTGGTGTTGAAAATAATTTTCACGCGTGTGTTATAAGGCACTTTCTGGCTAAGTTTACTATGCTTTTATTCTCTTTTTCATAAGTGATCGTGGGCGAACTATATTATTACCCGCATAAATAAAGTCATCAAAATTTTTTTTTCTCCGATTGACAGCAAATATTAATTTTGCAGGCACATATCAATCAGCAAATTATTACTTTTCCTGCCTTGGCAGCAAAGTAAGTACTTTCCTGCCTAGGCAGCAAAATGAATAGTCTCCATGGAAATAAAACTTTGACATAAGTTGTCAAAATATAATTATTATGGACATATACATTTCCATAGCAACCAACCGTTCCAACAATTGCGATTTCTATCAAATTTTGTTTAAATTTATCACTACAGGACAAATAAAAATATTGTGGGAATTGTAATAATTTGCAAATATACAATATACATATATCATTATAAACAATCGGAGAGAAAATTATAAAATATGTTCAACTCGGCAGCAAAGTAGATTGACTGTCTTGACACGGTTCTTGAATAGTTGTAGGTTGTTATTAGGGGGAAACAGATGTCCTGGGAGTGAGTTCCACAGTGATGTAGTGCGCCAGACAAAGGAGTTATTGTAAAGCGATATTCTAGGTGTTTCCAGTTGTACGACTAACTGGTGCGCTCTTGCCGTCTGTCGTGACTGTCTGGCAGGCAGGAACATCTGCCGTGAAAGTATCTGTAAAACAGCGATATCTCGGCCACATGTCTGCGGTGTTCCAGACTACCCAGATTCCGGGTCAACTCCCAAGACATATCCGTTTTAAACATATATGTAGATATATGAACCGGTTCACATTCGAAATTTTTTTGCGATTCGTCATTATTCAGCTGTGTGCGTATGGGGCTCTCTGGATGAAAGCTCTTCAAGTGCGTTTAGTCTATTGAGCAAAGAAGACGCGTTGCGAAAATAATTGAAAAATTTTGCCTCGTCTTGCCTTAACTGCCACATTAGGATTCGGAAGGTCCCCAAATGAGGTATTTGTCTCACAAGTGGATGTACCCATTATCTACTTGTTTTCCTCCGATGGTAGCGGCGATGATACCAATACAAAATAGCGAGGTTGTCTCTCTACTAGAATGTAAGAGGACTGAATACCAAAATGAATGCACTTTCGCAGTTTCATCTCCAGGAGCAAATGAAATAATATGGATTACAGAATCATGGTTTAAATGAAGTGTCAAGGACTCCATAATATTCTGTGATCGATATAGTATGTTCCGCTTTGATAGAAAAAGAAAACATGAGTGGGGGAATAGCAGTAAGTCGAGAAATACATGTGTACCCTTTGGAAAGTGGGTTGATGCAGTACCTGAAGGTACTGGGATGGATGGGATGTAAAATATTATAAAATAATTTTAGTTTTGTACTGCTTATTACTTGTATACGCCGTAATCGTAATTTTGATGCATATTTTATGGTGTATCATTGTATAGAGTCTTTGAAATAACTATTATAATAATTTGTTAGTATTAGGAGGTTTTAATATAACTAATTCCAGTAGTATGAGGGATAAAGGCATAAAGGGTGTAAAGTGTGACGTTTCGTCCACTTTGCACGTTCCGCTTTAATTCAGTATAATTGCATAGTAAATAATTTTAATAGATTTTAGACTTTGTCTTGAGAAACTTTGACTCTGTTGTAGCTACGGATTGCTGTCCTATGGTACCGGAAGATGTCCACCACCCAACATGGGTTTTACGAAAGGGTTGGTAAGTTCGGCATGAAACAGATTAATATGGAGTGTTACAATTCTAAAAGGGCAAATTTTTCTTTGTTTTGTGGTGAGCTTGTCGACACTGACTGGAGTCAGCTAGATGAGAACAGATGTAATATGATGTTCAAAAATTTTTATGATGTGCCTGGGGAATTGCTGGATAGTTGCCTGACACACTCTGAGAATAAATCATGCAAGTTTCCTGTTTGGTATGATGGGCATATTGTTGATTGTATAACAAAAAAAATACCCTAAAAACATTAGGCGAACTAATAATCTACTTTACTAGAACAAATTTAAAGACATTCGGACTTATAACAGTAACTTGATTAAAAATGCTTATCAGCAGCATGCTATTGTGATAGAAAATGAAGTCAAAACTAATACAAATGACTTTTATGGTTTCGGAAACCGAAAGAGAAATAACTGCTCTATTCCAAGTGATATGACTTATCAGAATCAATTATTGAAGAATCCAGAGGCCATACTCACAACATTTGCATGTTATTTTAGTATACACCCCCTTCGTAAGGAAAATAGGAAAAGGACTTGTGAAATTCGGCATGATATAATTTCCATACCTACTTTTAAAGAACAAGACCTGGTACGGATATGTAAAGAAAGAAATAAAACAAAAATGTCAAGTGGACCGGATAACATACTTTTTTGTTAAAGACCCTATACACTTTCTGGCAACTCCTTTATGTAAGATTTTTAATTTGGCACTTAATGCGAAATATCCCGATTGCTGGAAGGTGCCTAAAATCTGCTCAATATTTATGAACCGCCGAAAAATTGGTTGTTTAGAATTAGAAACCATTTATATGTGCTTTCTCTAAACACTGATATGCTCTTACAAGAGGACATTTTTGGGGGTGTTATCGGATGGATACATCCAAGGCAGCATTGGTTTTGGGACGTCAGTCAACTACTACCGATCTGGCTTGCTTTATTTGGTTTGCAGCCGATGCCATATATGTGAGGAGCCCGGTTGACGTGGTGTTTACCGACTTCTCTTGATAATATCAGCCAGAATTTGTCATTAACAATGTTAGGTCAGATATAAATCGTGATCAAAAGTATTTATTTCCTAAGGAGTTACTTGATGGACCGGACGCAGTATGTCCAGCAGAATGGTTTCAGGTCCCACTGCCACTTCGGGAGTGCCACAAGGCTCAAGTCTAGTCCAGTTATCACTTCTCATATTCATTATCAATATATGGGATATAATACAGGTTGTACAGTATATTTTTGTAGATGATCTGAAACTTTACGTGCGAATTGAAGCTCTGGAGGACTGTCGGGAATTGGAAAACACTCTGAATGCTGTAAAAGACTGGTGTGTTAAAAACAGTTTAGACCCTACCGTTAGAAGGTGATCAGTGATGTCATGTACTAGAGTAGTATTTTTTTCGTTTATAATTAATGTATTGATGAAGGTAAATTAGTCAGAATGGATAGGTGTAGGGATTTAGGAGTCATTATTAATCCAAACTTGTATTTTGATGTTCACGTTCATAAAATGCTTCAGAGGCTAGATAACGAACTGCAAATCATTTGTTAATATCTAAGTATTAAAAAACCTTTATAATGTTTTGTTTAGAATATGCGTCACTTATATGGTAACCAATATTTTAAAGATATATAATTGTTATAAAAAAAAAACACAGCATCGATTTATTAAGTATCTGTATTTAAAAGTTTTTGAGACACACTGCTCGCAGGGAGCTATAGACAATGGTTTGTTGGAACAATGGATTTATATCACTGGACTTAACGAAAGAGGAAAATAGGCGCATTATCTTCCTTTCACAAGCTAATAAATGGTCTCTCCTTATCTGTTGGATGAAGTTAGAAACCCTACTTGTCTTTCGTTTTAATAAGTCTGTGTTTGTCTGAAGATAGATAGTCTTGATCTTAAGACCCTCATGTTTGCACTGTCTTCTATCACATATTATTTCATTTCGCTAGTTGTTGAATCTTTTTAGTTTAGTTTTTGATGTTATTGTTTTGCTAAAATAAGATTTAAAATAGTATGATATGGAAACTAGCGTTCTAAATTTTTCATAAAATCCCCACGTTTGTAATTTCCTGTTAAGATTACAAAAAAAATTGAAGTTTCATAAACGAAAAAATATATTAGAAATTTGAAAACATCAGTTTTTTCTTGATAAACAAGAGGCCCTTTATTTGTAGAACCTTGCACTTGTACAAAAAATCGATTAAAAAGCTTTTTCCGAATTAACTTCACTTATATTTTCTGCTTTAATATGTTGCAAACTGCGCGCATTTATCTGTAGAGTTAACCCAAAAGTTAGCTTGATCCGCTTGAACTATGCAGTAGTTTAGTGTACTTACTAAAATATGGGACTTTTTATTTAGATGCTAAGGAATGCCAACTTTTAGTCTCGTAAAGATGTGACGTAACGCACATACTGCGATACATTTTGATTTTTTTATGAATAAAAAAATCCTAAATCTCACATAGATATACAAATTTCTATATCACCAAATATGCCACTAGCCATTTTTTCTACTTCGTTCTCTAATGCCTAATTTTGTAGAAATCTTACCCAACGGACAACACTGTATGTGATGAAACATGACCTGTTTAGTTTCTTATCTATATTGGTGGTCTACTTGCCCGCTATTTTCCAGTATTGGTAAATTAAATAGTTTCGTTTAATTGCTGGAAACATATTCATTTGAAACGATTTATTACGACAATATATTGGATGGAAAGAATAGCTTGTAAATATTTTCTGACCCGGAATATATTTAAAGCCCGGCAACCGTGTAAGCCATAATGCCTTATTCTATTTGCATGAATCATCTCATCTCCTGTAGGACGTTGGCCATCGAATTAATGCAATTCCGAACAGCTCCCGGATATTAAGTCAATTACGAACTCCTTGTACAACTAAATTTCACTCCTCAGCAACAAGACATGTCTTAGAATAATTAAAATGAAATATATTTCGAAGTTCTATAAGGAGCAGATAAATATTATAGGCCAAAACTATTCTTTAATATAAATACTTGCGAAACGTCGGTTTTCTAATTTTAAATTTTTGCTACGGAAAGAAGACTCAATGCTTCGAAGGAAATGGTCTGAATTTCGGTCGGCTTTAAATTAATAACGTAAAAGTATGAAAAATTACTCTATATAATAAAAACAAAATTGTCAAGGTTATTAAAAAAATCCGTCAAATATGCACTTATCTATTGCGAGTTAAATAGCGCAAACCGCATCTTTCTACATATAATCACAATAATTATTTTTCTGCTAGAACCGTTCTTGAGTTTCAATTTGTTTTTCTTTACCAATCGATGTGCTCCTACCTGGAACGCGCTTAGCTACTTTTAAATTTTAACACACACCTACACTCAAAGTGCAAAAAAATCCTTAATCTTTCGATTTTTAAATGAAAAATCCTATATATTTTGAGTTATGTAAATTTTTAATACATTAAATTAGATTAGACCTTTTTGGGCTTTACCAGAACCGCGTGTCCGCCACTCTGACCTTTAGGATCTATTGTGGCTCTTCCTGTTTTTAGCCTTGATATTGAACCTTCAGTGTAGTAGAAGCTACGGAATTGGTTTCACCCATTTCTTTGAAACGCGTCCGCACGATACCCTAAGAATGACATAGAATATGGGCCGCAGTTTCCTCTTCTTCTTGGCCGAACCTGTATAGGAATTCATCTGCCAGAGCCATCAAACTTAAGTGTCTTTTCAGTCGATAATGGGCGGTCAATAAGCTTACCATCATTGTGACAGTCTTTCTACAGTGGCTTAGTAAAGTCAGCTGTGAGGTCTGCTGAGGAACTCTTAATGAATTCTTTAGCTCGTCTTTGTGCTGGTTGAATATTCCACCGTTTCTAACCAATTACCTAACCTATATCATAATAATATATCTGCACGCGAACTCTGTAACTCTATAGAGAAGAAAGTTCTTGTCTAGAATAAAAAATCTCTTCAAACCGTACTCTGTAAGTTTTCTCGGCTGTAATCGGATTGCCGAATGAATAGTTCGGAATATAGAAATAGAAACACTTGCCAGAGTCTTGCTATGGATTGTTTTTACTTTGGTCTCTTTCTATCTGATGAAAATTCATATAGGTTTGTTTTGTCATTGGTTTATTCATTTTTAGCGTCGCAAAGAACATAACCTCCTTGTACTATTTTTCATGCTTGGTCTTTTTTGTTTTCAAGTCGTTTTTTTTAACTGTTTGGTGTTTGTACCTTTTTGTTGTGTTTCAAGTCAATGGATTAAATTTTTATGTATTTTGTACAAGAGCTGGAGGAGGAAGAGCGAAAGCAGGCGTTGCAATTAGAAAGAAGAATGTTGAGAGACCAAATCAAACCATTTGAATTACGATAACTTTTAGAGATTTCCTCTTTTATGTAAAGAGTTACAGTAAAAAATCTAAATGTGTAAAGAATGAAATATTTAATACGGAGTTTAATACCAAACCATGTTTTTTTCGAATAATACTGACTAAAGAGTTTTAAATGTTTTCACTATTAACTGAGATAGTGTGAAGGTCAATTTAGTTATTTATTTACATTAATATAAATTAATGTCCCTGTAGTGTCATATTGTCTTTAAATAAATCCTATTTAAGAATTGATTTATTGATGTTTGTAAAATTGGTTCAATTGCTAAGTCAGGTAATAAATATCCACAAAGACAAAAGTACAGAGTGGAAAGAAAGAAGCGCCCCTAAGCTGAATTTCACTATCATTGCCCCATTCTGAAATAAAAAAGAAATGATTATTTTAATTACATATATATTGTTATTTTATGAGAATATAAAATTGTGTCTGTACTTTATTTTTAAAGGTGACTTGTATTAAAATCATATATTTATTAGGCAAAATACATGTTAATAATTATGTTTTGTTTATTCTCGTCCTTGAATAATATTGTATTGACACAAATTTATGTTATTAACTCCTAAGATATCTTCATCATCAAGTGGTATGCTTCCCGTAACACACATGTTATGTAACACAGCAAGAATTAATTATCATTCTGTCCTTCTTGGCACTGTTTTTCAATATGCCTTCTTCCAGCGGGCATCAAACTGTCATTTTGAGGGTACCTAAAGCAGATTTTTAAAAATATGTCACACTTAGACAAAAAATTAGCATACCTATGCACCTCTACACAGTTTGTGGCAAGTGCTAAAGCATCATGATATTATTATCTTCTTTCAGGGATACCTTTTACAGTATTTCTTATCTGAGTCATCAACCATAGTTGCTGTGGAGATACACATGGCCTATAGATAATTTTCTTCAGCATATCTAGAACAACTCAAATGCGTCAGAGACGCCCTTCCAAAATTTGCTTTCACATTTCAAATTTTCAAGTTTGCATCGCATATAGTTTGAACATTTTTGAAGTGATATCCGCGACAATAAAAAAAATAAAGGAATATTAATATTTACAAAAATAATTATTATCACCCAATGAATAAGATGCAGTAAATATTTTTATTATATACCTTTTCCTGTGGAAATGTAGATGTTCATCTTCTGCT
The DNA here is from genome assembly GCA_016904865.1 of Pissodes strobi. Lineage (NCBI taxonomy): Eukaryota > Metazoa > Arthropoda > Insecta > Coleoptera > Curculionidae > Pissodes > Pissodes strobi. The sequence continues at coordinate 1,183,611 of MU181928.1, read as the reverse complement.
AGTTGTAATATGGTCACATGAGTACCATCCACGACTCCAAGCATCCTAGGAAAATTAAATCGCTTCATGGTTTGCAATTTTATTTCCAGGTCTTCTTCCTACGTCAGTAGGAAATTTTACCCACGTCTGTGCAATGGTTTCAATAGCTGCACAAAGTTCTGTTATCGTATTACTCATAGCGTGTTGAGAAATTGCAATATTGTGTTACCCTTTTGCCTTTTGGTATGAACGGGTAGCAAAAAATCTTTGCTCTAATTTCTAAAGATAATTTTGTACTTCTTAGGCCTTCCTCCAAATAGGGCATCAACTCAAGCATTACTTTTTGGTACAGTTCTTTGCTTAGCCAAAACAATCTGAATTCTCTATTGGGCAAATTTAAAGGGTCAAATCTATCCTCAACAAAACGGGCAAAAATTTGTTAAAAGTAGGTACAAAATCGTAACAAAACAAAACTAATACTTATAAAACTTTTCTTTCTATTAATAACACAGATTAATAACAAAGTTAATAACATAATACAAAACCCAAATTCTTCTATGCTATTTTGCTGGCTTGAACTACCAACTCGATGTTTTTAGCATTGTGAATACAATATTTCCTTACTCCGAACTATACCGAATTGCCATAGTAAATGTTTACATTTTTATGACATTAGAAAAGAAAGTTCTTTTTCACTGCTTTTTCTTTCTATTTCTATTTCTTGAAAGGTACATGGTTCAGGTGCGGCCGCTCTACAAAGGGTTCCACCCACCGAAGAGTCCGGCGAGCCTGCCTTGGCTATTTCGTCGGTTCTTTCGTTGCCTCTGTTACCTTTGTGCCCTGAAACCCAAGGTAGATTCACCTTGTATTGATTAACTGCATCGTTCTACTCTTTACTAGTTTGGATGCTGTACTGTCGACCTTGATTGACTTTAGTACTGCCTGGCTATCGCAGTAGATTACCACCGCCTTATTGGTGGTTGTTCTCCTGTTCTCCATTTCCTCCGCGCAGTGTTCTATGTCCGTTACTTCCGCCTGAAGCACCGTGCCTATATTTCCCATAGATTTTGGAAGACTCGTTCCCGTCCTTGGTTCATATATCGGCTCCAATACTTTGATCGGTATTCGAGCCGTCAGTATATCAGACAAGCTCTGCCCTTATTGGTGGGCCTTTTTCCAGTCGTTTCTTTTAGGTATTACGATGTTAAAATCTCAAACCTGTATATTGGAGTGGTGTACTGTGGGAATTTTTTTACCTTAGTTTTCTTCAGAAGGTTTTTGTTGTCGGCGCCATCGCCATGACAATTACTTGTCCTTTCAATATATAAAGGTTTATCTTAATAAAAATGCATATCCTAATAAATATCATTAAAATACAGGAAGTAATAGAAAAGATATAAAATAATGAGTGTGCTTGTGGACCACACACCAGAAGTGAAACTTCATCCTTACAAAATAAAAACGGATAATAGCCTACACGTCTGCACAGTGCATTAAGTATAAGATGCATAACTCTCCCTACCCATATTTACCCACGTTTTCTGTTAAATAATAATAAGAGTTTTACTTTACACAAATTCATTGACACGGATGGTAGAACACATTACACATTTTTATTTTATGCAAGTTCGCTGACACAATGATATTAACATACTGTACAATTAAACCTTAGGTTGTTCAACGATCGATTCTTGTTATAGAATGATAAGTGAGTTCTTTGCAGATCGTGTGGAAGGGACGATGATGATTTGAATTTTGAACGGGACTCTCTACTTTCAAACACCTCGCATCATGTTATAACGATCGCGTCACACACCTTATAACGTTCGCCTCGCCGTATCATGAATTTTATAAAATTTTCGTAATGCATTCACCAGCTTACTCTCCAGGTATAGCGCCTTGAAGAAATTTCACTTCAGTAACACACATAACGTTTAGTAACAATTGTTTTATTATATCTGTACTAAATAACTAAGTTTTTTAAATTTATCGTTAATTTGGCAAACGTACCTACACAATTTGGTAATGATTTCCCTCAAAACTTCTTAAATATTCTTATAGATATCTCCCTGGATAGAAAGCAAGTTATTCTCGGCACGTTCCGATGAATAAGAATAATCCCAGGATTCGGACCGCAGCAGCAGTGGCAGTAGCGAAACTTCCATATCTGGAGCGGGACCCTGGTGACTCCTTTTCTGGAAAACGAGGGAAATTTTGCATTTCGTCCCCGTTTTGTTCGAGAATTTAACGGGGCGTGTGCCATTTCTTTTTATGATCGCCGAATCGTTTTCGTTTTACTTCGGGACTATCGATAGATGATCCTAGGTGGAGATTTAGTAGTCCGTGCGAAAATTATGCACTATTGAACCGCTTATCTAAATTCCGCACCAAATATATAGAGAATAATATTAAAAAACGTGATATTTTTTCACAGAAACTATATCCAAGTAAATATTAGAGACACCAACATTTCAGAAGTAACTAAATGTTGCATATTTGCAAGCGTTTCGGTTCGTATCCTGTATAAATTATTATGCAGACGAGTTCAGTAATGCTTTTTTTATTTAAATTTGCAAAGATCTCCTTAAAACTGCATCTTACTTTCTGTTTTACAAATATTTTGCTTTAAAATTTCTTGTCTTGTTTGTTAAGGGTTTTATATTATATACAATGCAAAATGTACTCATTAACCTGAGTGCCTCTGAGGACAACAAACATTTTTTCTGCATCTCAAAATACCATGCAAACATTAATAAACGCATAATATCAATAATTACCTTACCTCTTTAAGCTATTATCGTAGGTTGTTTTTTATTAGTTTAAAAACTCTCAAAAATGACTCAACTTATTATTTTTTTTATTTCATTTCATCCTATCAATTAATGAACAAGCTGTTGATTTTTATAAATCAGGTACTGAACGTACTCCACGACTCCACTACCATCCTTTTAAATAAATACGTCTTTTTTATCTTTCTGATGTCTTACCGAAAACCTAAAATTACAACTTTATTAGACATTTGCTACCTGTACTTTAATGAAATTCGTTAAGTTGTAGATGTTTCACACAGCAAAGAAAATCCAAAATCTTGGCAATGTTCTGTTAATATCAAAGATTGTCATGACCAGGGAAAATTTAAAATAATTTTGACAGTTCATTGTTATCATTTACTTAATAAATTTTGAAAATTGAGCGTATACCCCTTACAATACAATTCATGTCCAAGCAAGATTTGAAATAGCTCTAACTGCCTTAAGCCAGTATTGTCATGTTGTTCATGCAATAATGCGATATTTCTGTTTCTGACATTGACCGGATGCGTTTTGATACGCAAAATCATAGAGTGTGTACGAAATTCGAGTGTCTATATGTATTAGGGTAATGTTTATCATAAGTGTTAAAGATTTGATATAATTTGTAGAGGATTTCGTTCTGAATTCAGAAACGGTTAATTTTTTTTAATTGTACATTAAAGAAAACGAAAGTGATCAATTAAATTTTTAATCCTAATTAGTTAGTCGTAACTTTGACAAGATTAAAAATTTGTCTTTATTAAAGCACGTTTGTAAAATAAATGTTTTTATGTCGACAATATTTCCAGAGGGTAATTTGCTTTTGAATAACCAACTAAAATTTTTATTGATTTTCTTATGGCGCCTATCCTAAATTCTGCTGCTGATATTCCTCGATAATTCCTAAAAATATTCCATATATGTATTAGTAAAAAATAGGATTTTCTGAGAAAAATTTATGCAGTGTTGCCAATGTGAAATATGGTTAAAATACCATTTTTGGACTACATCTCATTTTTTGTTATTATGGCCACTATCATTAAAAACAAATAATTATCGAGTTCTCTCATGGAAAGTAAACATTCAAGATTACCGCTACCAAAACAGCTAAAAGTTTCATTGGTTAACTGAAAGTCCTCCTAATTATTTAATCGTAACTTTGACAAGTGTTTAAAATGTACCTTTATTAGAGCACCTTTTTATGCTAACAATATTTTCAGAGGGTCATCTTGAATTATCAATTAAAATTTTTATTAATTTTCTCGCGGCATAGACAAATTTAGAATAGAAATTTGTACTCTTTTCGATAGTCCTCAATAATTTCTAAAAATATTCCTCATATTAGTAAAAAATAAGATTTTCTGAAAAAAATTGATGTGGTGTTGCCAATATAAAATATGGTTAAAATACCATTTTTGGGATAAATCTCATATTTTGTTATTATAGCCAGTGTCATTAAAAATTTATTATCGAGATCTATCATAGAAAGTAAGCATTCAAGATTACCGCCATCAAAAAATCTACTGAAAGTCTACTTTTTAAGAAAAACAAAAAGTTTTGACACGCACATGAGAGGATGATGGTTGTAATTCGATGAGTCACAAAACTGCTCTATTAAAGATACACGGTGGGCAAAATTAAATTGGAACCTTCTTTAATGCTCAATAACTTTTTTATTTTTAAAGGATTTTTTATCATTTTTGGATATGTTATGGCCTAAGGTATTGGTATTTATAAGAACTTTGCAAAGAGGGCCTAGTTCAGTGGCGTACAAAAAAGGGAGTATTTTTCATAACCAATGTATGTCAGGTCGTTGCAAAAATCGGTCAAATTAAATAAAGATGTAAACATGAGCAAAAAATATTTAGAACGGTTCAGAATATTGACCATTAAAAAACCAGGTCAATACGAACAAAATTAAAATTGATACTCTAATTTTGGGAAAACCATGTCTTGTGGGCCAGGTTAAATTGAACCCACTTTTAATGCTTAATGACTTTTTCTTCAAAGGATTTTTTATCATTTTTGGATATGTTATGGCCTAAGATATTAGATTTAAAAAGAACTTTGTAGAGCGGGTCTACTTCAGTGGCGTGCATTAAAATCTAAAATTACAATTTTTTTTCATTTTAAAAATTTCAATTAAATTCAAAATTTCTGTACGCCACTGAAGTAGACCCGCTTTGCAATTTTTTTTTATTCTAAAGTCTTCAGCCATAACATTTTCAAATATGATAAAAATTCCTTTGAAAATAAAAAGTCATTAAGCATTAAAACAGGATCCAATTTAAGTTGGCCCACACGACATGGTTCTCCCCAAATTAAAGTATAAATTTTAATTTTATTTGGATTGACCTGGTTTTTAAAAGGTCAATATTTCGAACCATTTCAAATCATTCTTGCCCATTTTTAAATCTTTATTTCATTTTGCCGATTTTTGCAAAGACTTGAAATACATTGGCTTTGAAAAATACCCCCTTTTCAGTACGTCGCTGAAGCAAACCCTCTTTGCAAAGTTCTTTTTAATCCCAATACCTTAGACCATAACATATCCAAAAATGTAAAAAAAATTCTTTGAAAATAAAAAAGTTATTAAGCATTAAAGAAGGTTCTGATTTAATTTTGCCCATAAGGCATGGTTTTCCCAAAATTAAAGTAAAAATTTTAATTTTATTTGTATTGACCTGGTTTTTTAATGGTCAATATTCCGAACCATTTCAAATTCTTTTTGTCCATTTTTACATTTTTATTTCATTTGGCCGATTTTTGCAACAACCTGAAATACATTGGTTTTAAAATATACCCCCTTTTCAGTACGCCACTGAAGCAGATCCTCTTTGCAAAGTTCTTTTTAATCCTAATGCCTTAGGCCATCACATATCCAAAAATGATAAAAAATTATTTGAAAATAAAAAAGTTATTAAGCATTAAAGTATGTTCCAATTTAACTTTGCCCACAGTGTATAGTAAGAAAAGTCGAAGAATGTTTTGAATGACAATGTCGGTAAGCTGGGTTTTCAGGAAAACCAGAAGTCCTCCTATTTAACGTTGAGTTATTTCAGGTTTTAGAGAAATTTGCTATCAATACTATAATTTTCAAGAAAATTTTGATTTAATGAGTCTACAAAATACGCTATAAAACTGTGGTAAGAAAAGTCGAAAAAAAATTGAGTAAACATGTCGTAATTTTCAGGAAGAATGAGAAGCCGTGTGGTAATGTCGAGGGAAAAATTTATATAAACATATATAATTTTTACGATAATTTTAATTTGATGAGTTATAAAACAGCACTCTTAAAAGTATAACAAGATAAGTAGAAAACATTTTTAAATCACAGACATAGCAAGCCAAGAATCTATTAAATGACAATATTGGAAAGTTGGTTTTCCAAGAAAGAAGGCTTCTTACTCGAGTGGGCTTATTTTCAGGTTCTGGAGAAAAATTCTTATAAATACGACAATTTTCAAAATGATCTCTAAATCGATGAGTCACAAAACTGTTTAATTAAATATATACTAAGAAAAGTCGACAATTTTTTTGAATTACCATTCATATAAACATATATAATTTTCACAATTACTTTAATTTGATGAGTTATAAAACTGCACTAGTAAAAATATGGCAAGATAAGTCGAAAACATGACGCTGTCGGAAAGTCAGACATAGCAAACCGAAAATCTATTGAATGACAATATTGGAAAGTCGAGTTTTCCGGGAAAAAGAAGACTTCTTACTCGAGTGAGCATATTTTCAGGTTCTAGAAAAAAATTCCTATAAATAAGATAATTTTCAAGATGATTTATAATTCGATGAGCACAAAACTGTTTTATTAAATATTTAGTAAGAAAAGGCGACAATTTTTTTAATGACTATACATATGCACATATATAATTTTCAAAATTACTTTAATTTGATAATTTACAAAACTGCACTATTAAAAATTTTAAATGAAGATGTCCAAACGTCAATTTTTTAGGAAAAACGAGAAGCTACATGAGATTTGTTTCAAATTTTAGAGAAAAGTTTCTATAGAAAGTTGGTGTTCAGGAAAATCTTAACTCGATGAATCACAAATCTTTGCTATTAGGGATTAGTAAGAAGACCAGCAAAATGTTTTCAACGTCGAAAAGTCGATTTATCAAGGCAACGGGAAATCGTTTTCTTGACTTGAGTTTTTTTTAGATTCTAGAGAAAAGAGAAATGTGGTATAAATCAGATCAGTATGATTCGATGAGTCCCAAAACTGCGCTATTAAAGATACAACAAGAAAAGCCGAAACTCTGGATAACAATATTGGAAAGTCGAGTTTACAGGTGAAAAAGAAGACCTCTTACTCGAGTGAGCTTATTTTCAGGATCTAGAGAAAATTTCACATAAATACGATAATTTCCATTTTTTAATTCGATGAGTCACAAAGCTGCATTATTAAATATACAGGGTGGTGCAACCAAGATGGGGTGGACGATTGTGGGTAAACGGTAAGGAATTTCGAGAAAATATTTTTTGCATGTTGTTGATAGTCAAATACGCTATGTTTTAAAAATATAGCCATAATACAGGGTGGTCCGAAAAAGTCGTGGCGAACCAAACTTATATTTTTTTAAATGGAACACCCGGTATATAATTATCCCAATTTATTCTCCTCTTGATTGCGATCACTTTGATACAAGATTTATTATGGCTAAAACTTATAGTAAGGGATTGAGGCGCGGTTAAATTTGAAAAAATGCTCAGAGTTCGGTAATTTTTTGACAGCGTTTGAAACAGGTACAGAAAACCCAAATATTCCATGAAACGTATCATATCCTTGAATACAATAATCGCTTAAAATTTGTTTAAAATTATTCATTGTTATACAGGGTGGCCAAGTTTTGCAAATACACACTGGGCTCATTTTTTTTAAATGGGACACCCTGTATATTTTATTTTCATGTTAAAGATAACATTTCTAGCTTTCAAAAAATACCATACATGATACTTCTCTGACCAATAGTTTTGTAGTAAAATAGCACTGAAAACAAATGTTTTTATTTCTTCCATTAACGCGGGCGTGCCTCAGGGCGCAATACTTTCACCAACTCTGTTCCTCATCTATATTAATGACCTGCTGACCGAAAGTTTTGAGGATAACAGTCTTATCTCAAAATTTAGATCAGAAAAACTTTCACGACCGACTGAGACTTATCACCGCAGAGAGGAGCAGATTACAGCAATTAATAAAGACCTGGAGAAAGTTCAAACTTGGGGCGATAGAAATTTGGTTCAGTTCAATGCAGCAAAGACGCAAGCAGCCACGTTTACCAAGAGGGCCAATACTTCGGGCCCTGACATCATTATGGCAGGATCGACCATTCCTTCATCCTCGATGGGTGTCTCGGTCAACAGCAATATGTCCTGGGATGACCACGTTGCTAACATCGTAAAATCAAAAAACTTATGATTATTAGGTCATCTACACTTAACTTGTGAATAATGGATTGCGTTCATTATGCTGTAGTAGCTTTCACAAATTCGTAAATCTTCTGTTTCATTTATGATGGTGTCATGTCTTACTAATATTAGATATTCAATAATAATCAACTTAAAATCAGCATAATCGTATTAAAATGCAGAAAATTTGTTTTCAGTGCTATTTTACTACAAAACCATTGGTCAGAGAAGTATCATGTATGGTATTTTTTGAAAGCTAGAAATGTTATCTTTAACATGAAAATAAAATATACAGGGTGTTTCATTTAAAAAAAATGAGCACAGGGTGTATTTGCAAAACTTGGCCACCCTATACAACAATGAATAATTTTAAACAAATTGTAAGCGATTATTTTTTTCAAGGATATGATACGTTTCATGAAATATTTGGGTTTTCTGTACCTGTTTCAAATGCTGTCAAAAAATCACCGAACTCTGAGCATTTTTTCAAATTTAACCGCGCCCCAATCCCTTACTATAAGCTTTAGCCCTAATAAACCTTATATCAAAGTGATCGCAATCAAGAGAAGAATAAATTGAGTTAATTATATACCGGATGTTCCATTTAAAAAAATACAAGTTTGGTTCACCACGACTTTTTTGGACCACCCTGTATTATGACTATATTTTTAAAACATAGCGTATTTGACTATCAACAACATGCAAAAAATATTCCTCACCGTTTACTCACAATCGTCCACCCCATCTTGGTTGCACCACCCTGTATAGCAAGAGAAGAATAAACATTTTTTTGAGTGGCCATGATAGAAAACAGATTTTTCAGGGAAAACGGGAAGTTCGCTAAGTCACGTGACATTATTTTCAGATTTTTAAAAAGATTTTCTGTAAATACGATGATTTTGATGAGTCATAAAATAGCGCAATTAAATATATCGGGTAAGAATTAACATGGAGTTTACGCCGTCATTTCATTACCGCGGAAGCTACATTTTTAATATTTGGATATATTTAAAAAGGCAACTTAGTACACATTTTCAAAGTCAACTCTACTCGGTAGCACTTTTTCTTAACAAGTGTTGTATTTTATCTCTTGTGATTTTGACCAATATGATTCTAGCGTCTTGACTACTCGCAGTAATAGATCTATCTATTTCCAGTGATATATGGTTGGTTCTAAAAACACTATTTAGGCTAAATGTCACATGCGACATGCGTCGTAGTTCTACTTCTGCAGCAATGATCGGGAATGAGACAGCTATTCTAATGTATGACGAATTGTATTTCGGCAGTTTCCATGCGAAGTCATGATCGAGCAAAATGAAGACCTTTTCTAGTGTTTTAACACTTTTTTTAACAAATAGATCTTATAAATAAAGCTGAAACGTTTTGACGGTTCTTTTTTCTCTTCGTCCATTTACCCAGCAAGCTTGCCGCTTTGTTCTGCCATAGATTTACGTGTCTTCAGTTAATTCTGGATTTATAAGCATTTGGGTTCATAGCACTTTCAATATAGTGGTCTTAAGAAATCTGGAGGAACCAACAAACAACGGTGAGTTACTACCTTTATGGGCGAAGGACAAGAAGAAAATTCTGGCATTTGGTTCATATATCAATATCGGTATTTCCTTGTTTCAGTTTTTATCGTTTATTTAAGTTGAAGTTATAATTTCAAGCTGGAAGTTTGAGATCTCAAGTTTCGAGTACCTGTTTTAAGTCTCTCAGTAGTTAAAGGGGCTATTAAGCAATGAGCCTGGTTTAAAAGTTTCAAAGATTTCGTGATACCCTAACCCAGAAGATATAGCAAGTACTAGCTGATATGACAACTACGTAACCTCAACAGTAGAGTTCCAGTTTGGGCCATTGATAGGGTTATAGT
>MU181928.1:1154152-1173134 GCA_016904865.1 Pissodes strobi | reverse complement strand
AACCTCAACAGTAGAGTTCCAGTTTGGGCCATTGATAGGGTTATAGTCGAGGTTATAGTATACACCTGGTATATGAACTTTTAGGGACGGCTTGACCGGATTTGTATGTATCATTGGAGGATGCCTGTCAAAGAACACATAATTCTGGATCTGTAGGAGAATCCATTAACTTTGAAATGCTAAGTACTTTTCCATAAATTCTTAATATCACGTAAAACGAGTTTTATTGAGAGATTATGTAGGTGCCATCATATAGCTACGTTAAAGATATAAGAAACCATTCGAGATTTGTAAAGCCAAATTTGCAACATGTAATATCTAAATTCTAATATCTATTTTGGAAACTACTATTTTTGCTCATTAGAGCAATGAAGCTCTATCTCTGTAATCGATTTGTCTATTGTAAGAACCTATTAAACTTTTATATGTGCATGGTACACAGTGTAGAGTGTGACATAGTTTTTGCATTAATAGGCTTACTAATTTGAAATAGTTATTGCTTTTGGAGTCTATCTTAACATCTTGCGTTTACAGAAATATTAGTTTTGTATTTAATCGGACATGCCTGCAGTGTAAATCATACCTACCTAACATAACACCGGCAGTTTTATTGGCCTTACAAAGTAAGCTTCAGTTTTATCTGGCTCAGTTGGTACTCCTAGTTTAAATTTAAATACCTTCATTAACTTCCTTTAAATTTAATTTATCTTGGGTTATTTAGGTCCATACTATTTATTTTAGGCCCGTATATTGTAAGTCACTTGGGTTTTAGACCTATAGACTTTAACTTTCTTTGGGTTTGGGACCCGTGTATTTTAAACTAAGTTTAAGTCCATGATAGGACAGTAAAATTGATAGTGCTAAATTGCATTTAGTTTAAGTTGGGTTGTAGGGACGTATATTATTAGTCACTTGGGTTTTAGTCCTATATACTTTAGCCAGAGTACTATACTTATTTATACCGTGCTTTAGCTTTTTTGGGTTTTAGACCCGTGTATTTTAAATCAAATTTAAGTCCATTGTAGGACAGTAAGATTGATTTTTACTAAACTGAATTTATTTTATCTTAATTGTATAATTTATCAAACTGATGTGTTTAAGGTAAGTCAGTTTGATATTTGAGGTTAGGTATTGGGAACCATTAGGTATAATATAGACCCCAACTGTAGGAGGATTATTTATACCTAGCTCATAAAAGAAGCTGGTAGATTATATTGTTTTTTTTATTGATTTAGCTATTTGTAAGTCAATTCGTTGATTAAGATTATTATTATATTTATAGGTAATGCTACGACACTTCCCTTTTATTTATCTCTACTCTTGTCTGTAAAGTCTATTTTTTGCTCTAGGTATATCTAACCTTTAGCTTTCTTTTTCTGTTTGACTCTTGTTTAGACTGGCACCCAAGTTTGGTTATTTGATAGCTCGTAGCAAATTTTTAAAAGCCAAAAAATCCCACGCCCAGCTCTAAATAACTTTTCTGAATCTACCGAGGCAAAGTAACTCTCGCTCTCGAAGTTATAACTTCTGGTTTGACCAGTCGCAGTCGTACCCATTTTGTTTTTTGAAATACAACCATGAATATTTTATCCACCATCTCATACCGAGTAAATTCCCTTGATTTTATTTCAAAATGGTGGCAATATTAACGTTTTTTTTTTGCAAATCAAATACTTTTATTATTATGCGAAGAAAATGACAGGAAACAAAACGAATAAATATATTGCATGAAGGGTGCCTTTCAACTATTCTCATAATTTTAGGAGCAAACTATCATATCCTTGCGTTTTTACGTTTTTAAAGTAATAGTTGTGTGAAATTTTACACACAACTGTAAAATTCACACAACTAAATACTTTTAATCTCATTTTTTTCGAAGATTCTTTATTTATCTATCTAACCATACTAAATAAATAATAATGTAGAAAGGTGTAAAATTAACTGAACTGCTGGCCATTTGCTGTCGAGCAAGGAAAATTTCGCCTTAATTTAAAACTAAATTGATAGATGCATGTATCCCTTCGAAAAAAAATTCTAGTATTAAATTTTTTTTAAACTGTCAAAAGTTTTTAAATACTGGGTGTCAAAAAACACGATTATTTTTGATCCAATTTTAATAGCATGTAACTTTCATTTTATTTTTTTCTAATTTTGTCACTGTACCTCAATTGAATCACTGGTCCATAGCAAAGAAAGCGGTCAGTCAAATTTGTGATATTTTCTATTGTATTGCCCTGCTTGGTGCTATATAGTGTGGTGCGTGTTTATCAATAGTTTTCTACGTGAAGTTCTTGGTTTATTTGGGAAATAATTTGTGAGTTTGATCTCATTCTGAAGGTAAAGTGCTACACTATAATCTCATTTAAAAACTGTATGCATGTTCATTCTCAATCAGTTAAAAATTTGGAAAAACCCCTGTGAGCATAGACTTCCATAAGGGTCAAAATCGCTTGACGCTGCAGAAGATAATCCGCACCAAAGCCCAGGTCGTATTATGAATGCTTCTGGAAGTGACCAACTGCCTGCTGACTGGTACGGAAGCATTATCGGAGCTATATCAAGCTCCGCGAAGGGCACGCAAGATTCAATTAAAGAAGAAATTCAGGTAAAACATGATGAACTTCTTAACAAATTAAATAACCATGACAGTGGTATTAGCCGCCTAGAGCAAAATCAGGAAAAAACTGAATCCAAACAAGACGATTTTGAGCGCATTGTACTTTAGAAAGAACAACATTCTTATATTTGGAACAGAATCCCCTAACGAACCTGATGCTCTTCTAAATTTTGTTCTGGATCTATTCTGCAAAAGAATCAATGTAACCGTGCATGAATCGGACATCAATTAGTCTTGAACAGGCTGTACAAGATTAAGAGCTCTAACAATTCCGATAGACCACATCCAATCAAAATTGAATTTTTAACATACCTAAAAAAGCGGCAAGTCCTTAAGAATATTTTCAAACTTAAAAATTCGAAAATATTTATTGCAGAGGACTTATGTTTTAAAGATCGCCAAGAGCGGAAGATACTTGTGGAACATTTGAAACTTGCGCAGAGCCAAAATGTACCAGCTAAAATAAGGGGTCTAAAGATACTAATCAACGGGGAATTTTATACTACTGCTCAACTTGCAAGTCCTCAATTGAATAGCGCCCGACAAACCCAATAGTGGCCCGCCTACTCCAACTGGAAGAAGTACTGTTTTTGAAGTCCCTGGAACTCCCCAACTAACTGGTGAAACCACGGATCACATGCAGGAAGACTATACAAACGTCAACTCAAAAAGAAAGGAAGACTCTGTTTCCGGTAATTTCCCATATCTGGCTAAGAAACCAAAACTAAACATTAATCTGCGATCGCGAACTTTAAGTACCGCCAAATAATTTGGTGCGAACTATTTATATCCTGAGCAGATTTAAACTCATTTTACAAATACCTTTTACACTGTCACTTATGTTTGAATATTGTTTGTCATTTTACACTTTTTATAACTGTGGGAATACCCTTTATCAGATTTACATTTAAATAAAATAATTGTATTTAGGTAGTGTATATGTATTGAATGTCACTTTATATTTCTCATGTTAATGTTAGATTTTTACTGGCGAACCTTGCAAATTTGGTTGATCATGTTTGTGAGTGCGATTATGACGTCGTAGGCGTCTCGGAAACATGGTTGAATGCGGGTGTGGACGAGGGACTAGCTCAAATTAAGAACTATAATTTTATAGGAGCCGATCGTGTGGGAAAGAGAGGTGGGGGTGTTGGGTTCTTTGTAAAATCCGGCCTTCACTTTGAATTAGTAACTTCTGTGTGTTTGGAATACGTTGAATATATATGGATTAAGCTTTATGTACGAACTAAAGTAATTATTCTTGGAACGATTTACCGCCCTCCAAAAGGAGATCTGAACTTGTTCTTGGGTATTATCGAGGATATTTTGTCAAATCTCTGTGCCGAATATGACGATATAATATGTCTTGGAGATTTTAATATTAACGTATTAAATATATCAAATTCAGTTACAGCGTTAGAGTCCGTAATGGACACTTTTGGACTTTGTCAACTCATTACAGAACCAACTCGCATTTCCTCCTACTCAGCCACTATTAAAGACCTAATTTTCTCGAATATGAAAAACGTAAGTGAGGCAGGCGTTCATAATATCAAAATATCCGACCATTGTCCTGTGTATTTAAAAATAAAATGTAATTTTGATAAAAATCCGTCTGTTAATTTTTCATTTCGACCACTAAAAAAAAATAATTTTGTTAGTTTTCAACGAGATTTGGAAGCTTGGCCTTGGCATAACATATATCGAATTTACGATATAGATAAAAAAGTTGATTTTTTCTGTAAAAGTTTATTAAGTATCTTTAATGTTCATGCTCCAATCAAAACATTTAAAAGGAATAGAAATTATAAATACTCACCATGGATAACTGATAATATAAAATTATTGCAAAAGCTACGAAATAAAGCACTTAAGCAATTTAAACTTACAAAAAATCCGGATCATTATGCATATTACGAACAATTGCGCAACTATACAACCTTTGCAGTGCGAAGTGAAAAAAAAGCCGACTTAAAACATAAATTTTCAAACAGTAGCGTTAAAGAAAAATGGGGTGAACTTAAAAAGTTAAATAAAACAAAAAATAATATTAATACTATTCCCCAACACTTGTCTGATATTAACGATATAAGAAATTTTTTTGTAACAGCAGCAACTAATATAAATCCGCCAAAACAAGAACTTTTAGACTTTTACAAGAATAATGCTAAACATAATTTTCTCCATAAGTTTGAGCTGAGTGAGGTTAGTGAAGATGTAATATTTAATATCATTCGCTCTATTAAATCTAACACGTCTGGATCAGACAGGATAAATATGGATTTGATACAATTGTGTTCTCCATTTATTGTTCCATTTCTAACGCAATGTGCGTATGTATTTCACGGTCCTATTTTCCACTTGCATGGAAGCATGCTTTAATCCGGCCTCTGCCAAAAGTACAACAACCTAAAGATTTTAAAGATCTGCGTTCAATAAGTATCCTACCTACGTTTTCAAAAATTCTTGAAAAAGTTGTTGATTCACAAGCTCGTGCATTTGTTGATACCTACAATATTCTTCCAGCAAAACAGTCGGGATTCCGTAAAGGCTATAGTTGCGCATCAGCTAGGGCAGACGTCACTGATGATCTGTTTACAGCTTGGCATCAGAATAAGATAAGTGCGTTGATTCTACTGGATTATATAAAGGCTTTTAATCTACTAAATCGTGACATACTGCTATCAATACTAAATTACATTGGATTCTCTGACAGAACTATTAATTTCTTTAAATCATTTTTGGATAATCGTAAACAGCAGGTGGTTTTGGGAGACTCTACCTCAAATGTTGAAAATATAAATGTAGGTGTACCACAGAGGAGTATTCTAGGATCATTGTTGTTTACAATATATACATGTCAATTCAATGAAAAGTTGAGCTTTTGTGAATATCATTTGTACGCGGATGATACGCAACTCTACTGTTCATTCCATCCGGACAACTTAAATGTGTCAAATGAACTTATAAATACTAATCTTAAAAACCTAATAACGACCTCATTTGATCATCATTCAACAATAAATCCCCTAAAGTCTTCCGTGACGGTTTTTGGTGGCGAACCACATAAGTCGATTGTCAGCAGAACACTGAGTTTAATGGTTGATAATATGCCAATTAAAGTGACAAATTCTTCAAAGTCACTGGGTATTTATGTCGACTCTGACCTTCGGTTTCATGAACATGTAACCAGTAAACTAAAAAAATCATACGGAGCTCTAAAGTTGATATATGGTCAGAGGTACTTTTTAACCCAAGAAATCAAAAAATTTCTTTGCGATTCATTAGTCCTATCCCACTTTTATCATTGCGATGTTGTGTATGGGCCGTGTTTGGACCAAAATGATGCACGAAGGATACAAAAGGTGCAAAATTCGTGCCTTCGACTGATATTTGGTATTCGCAGGAGAAACCGTATTTCGCATAAATTAAAGGATATTGGGTGGTTAAACATGTTTAATCGACGAAAATTGCACTACGCCTGCTTCTGTTATAAGGTTACAAAAGCTAAAAAACCAAAATATTTGTGTCAGAAAATTAATTTTAGGTCAGATAGCCACCAGGTAAATCTCCGTAACATGAGTTCTCTTACAGTTCCACGGCACAGGAAGGAGTTGTTCAAAAGGTCTTTTTCCTACAATGTGGCCTCTTGCTTAAATTCATTACGGATAACGACTTTTACACAATCATGTGCCGCCTTTAAAAATCGAATTAGGCATTTGCTGTTCGCCAGTCAGTGATCATAATAATTGAGTAACTAAATATTTCTCTTTCCTCTTGTTTTTCCTGTCTCTTTTATCTCTATTTTCCTTCGTTTCTTGTATTTATTTCTTTAGTTATTTATAATTTGTAAGTGTAAAAATATTAATTTTTTTAGGTATAATATTTTCGGTAGCTGTTAATATTATACTAGATATATGTGATAATTTAATTTAATACATACTAGGCCTAAACAGTGTTCGGGTTAACCGAATGTCTGCAATGACATGGCCTTTTATTTTCCATTATGTTAAGTTTTTATGTTTTATGTTATTTTGTAAAAAAAAATATTGTATATGGAAAATAATAAATTTATATTATTATTATTATTATATTATTTCATTTTAAGAGATACCGATTTTTTTGTAAAACCTTACTTTTTCAACTTTTTGGTAGCAAGAACCCACTGTGCGTTGTATCGTGCAAAATTTCTAAATGTTTATTGTACTTTACGAAAAGCTTGTAAAAAAAGTGTACCCTAAATGTTGTGATGTGCAATGGTGTACCTACTTATAATCACATATGTATATTACGGTTTATGAGTATCTCACAATTAATCACGATTGTTTTGTAGTGGAAAGTACTCGCCCCTAGACTAAGCAAGTTTTTCCCTTATTTTGTATTTTTTAATATCGCACTACAGGTATATTATACAGTGCGTCTAAAAAATTAAAAGAATATATAAATATTATTATTTAATTTTTTTTTAAAATATGTAATTTTTTTATTTAATATTCGGAAATATTTTATTAATTTCTAACACAGCACTATACTTAAAATGAGACATGTCTTGAAAATCCTTAAAATTAAATATAACTAGTTTGATGTCTATGATTTTGATGGAATTAATATTTTGTAGGCCCTCCTCCTACATTAACAATCTCTTGACATCGCTGTGGCATACTAGCGATTAATAGGTTGATAAATACCCTAGGTACATTTTTCACTTACTAATATACCTGTAGCGTGATATACAAATATACCGAGAACTTTCCAATACAAAGCAATCGTGAAAAATTGTGAGATACTCATAAACCATAGACATATAAGTATCTATAAGTACGCCACTGCACATCACAGTATTTAGGTACAACGTACAGTGTCTACCTACCAAAAAGTTGAAAAAGCGAGGTTTTACGACAAAATCGGTATCATTGAAAATAAAGCAGATATAAAAAATTTGACAGTTCACTTTCATTGCTATGGACCAGTATTCAATGGACGTACAGTGACAAAAAGAAAATATATTATTGAAGTTACATGCTATTGAAATTGCAGCAAAAATCATCGTGTTCTTTGACACCCTCTATATACAAAAATTTGACAGTTTAAAAAATCCATTATTGGAAATTTTTTCCAAAGGGATAGATCTATTAACCATTAAAAACTGGTTAGAAAATAATTAGTTTTAAATTTAGGCGAAATTTTCCTTGCTCGAAAACCAATGACCAGTAGTTTATTTTAGAAAAAGTGCCTCTTTTGTCTAGTATTATTTATCTTATTTGAAGTGGGAACCACTTCCCGTCAAATTGGAAGTGGTACGAAGCAAAATTAATGGTGTAAATATGTGCTCAGTTACCCTCTTAACGACACTCAAATTTCAAGTTTTGTATCTGCAGAAGTAATGGAATGACGGCCTGTATTGTCACTCGGTATTGCGAGGAAAGTCTAAATGTTTTTAAGTAAAGATGTGGAAGTCGAGCTTTCATGGAAGATGAGAGGTCCTCTCTTTCAAAAATTAAAATGATAAGTAAATAATAGCACAAGAGTAAAAAGCTCGTCCATCTTGTCAAGCTTTGAACTGAACAAGGTCTATAATATTGTCTCTCACACTGTTCCTGCTCTATATCAACGATCTTAGACAGGACAAATAACTCTATTTATAGCATTGTAGACAACAGCACTCTTAAATCCTCATTCATGTCGCGAACTCCAATGAGCGCTGCTCGTTCCCAACGCGAGCGAGAAAATCAGATTGCTGCCACTAACGATGATATGAACGTCATCGTGGAATGGGGTTAGAAAACAATGTCCAGTTTAACCCTGGAAAGACTCAAGCAGCTGTCTTTTCAAGAAAATAAGCAAACCGCAAGACCTGACTTATCAATGATGGGACAAAAACTGTTCCTGGCCTCATCCAGAAACTTGCTGAGCATCAACGTGGAAAACAACATGTCTTGGCGTAATCACGTCATCAAAATCGCCAAAGCAGCAGCGCAAAAGCTAGGAGCACTCTATAGAACAAAAAAGTTGTATACACCTCATCAGTTCTTACTGCTCTATAAGGCCCAGATAAGACCATCTCTGGAATACTGTTTCCATGTGTGGAGCTCGGCACCCAAACACTTGCTCAAGATATTAGATTCCATACAGAGGAGGGCAGTCCGTCTTGTGGATGACCCAGAGTTGACTAAAGATCTTGATAACCTTGTACATCGAAGAAAAGTGGCGGATCTCTCTCTTTACTATCGATACTACTACGGAAGGTGTTCGAACGAGCTGGCACTTATGATTCCGCCCAGAGGTGTGCCAAACAGAAACACACATCAGGCACAAGCTGCTCATCAACATACCATTCAGTTGCAAATACCTAGGACGTCGCTGTTGCGGGACTTCTTTGTCTGGAATGTCGAGTAGCGTCTTTCCCGAAAATTACAACCTAGAGCGCTTCAAGTCCAAGGTCCACCGTCTTCTTCGCACACGCACCGCTCGTTGAGTGGTATAGGATTTTCCTGTGCCAAACACAAAAAACGGCATTATATGGAAATTCAAGACACCGGTCGGAGAAAAAGACAATAATTGTCGTCACACAAATATGAATCCCCCACAACAATATTGAACATATCCAGAACTAAACATAAACAATCGGAAATCAGCATGAAATTTCTCATTCTTCAACGATATATTTAAATCCCATAAAAAGCAAAATCCGTATATGGAGACTCGAAATTCGGACACGCTGTACAGCATACACCCAAGTGCCGCGGCGAGCAAGCGATAGCTAATTGCATAAGAGCCTTAAATCCTATCTCGACATTAGTATCTGATTAACACCCCCGCCGTCAAAAGCGGAGACCCTTAAGCAAGTTCTACTAGTAGTAGAAGTAGTTCCATCTCGACGAGGGCTCTTTCGAGACCTCAAAAGTTCGGATGGGGCCCTTGCCATTGTCGGGCACAACAATGCTGATTCAATTTTCACGTTTCGATGTTTGCTAGTCGCGCCGTTGCCAGATCTACGCCGATAAAAATATCCCGTCGAATTCAAAATTCGGAGATAACCAAACTCGTGACCTTTCGATTAGGTAGTAATCTAAATAGTTCCGATTAATTGATTTTGTAATTGTCTTTAATTTTTAGATTTGGTTAGCTCTGTTTTGCCTTGCTTTTGTATTATAAAATACTGTTGCAAGTGGTAACTTTTTTAGGTTACTTTGGCCACCCTCACAAGCCGCCACTGAACGGCGCCTTGTTGAATATCTCTCAATAACGCCTGACTTAAATTCGGCGATTTAAAATCGTTCGTGGAAATTTCGAGCAATAAATTCAAAAAGGATTAAAATGAAATTCGGGGAACAAAGAGAAGACGGCCAACAAAATTATAAGAACAAATTGGGCATTTAAGTATTTAGCGCTTGTTATTTTGTCTGGGCGAAGTTATAACGGGGAAGAAAACGTTTATTAATTTCGAAATAATTCATCATCATTATAAACAAATCCGTTCATTAACTGAAACGCTGCTGTCTAACTTCCGAGCATTAAAAGTTTGCGCGGAACAGAAAGCTCAATTTTTCATCTCCCCCCACACCGCTCGGACAGCCTGGGGGAACGGATACTTGTTGGAATGGGGAATTTATCAAGGGCTTGCAGGGAATTGGGGAAACAGGTGTCATAACAGGGTATGTGGGTATAAAAATTAAAAATATCTTTAATCTAATTAGCAGGATATTTTGTATGGAAACAAAATTATATATCGTTTAAAATCATTAAGGTTGTTCTGGCGCTAAAGAAAAGTCAACTCTTCAATTTTCCTTAAAATAGGAACACAAATCTCAAATTGTTTGGGGCCAAATCAAACATCAATAGCACGTCATAGCCATTTAAAGTTTTCCAAAATATCGCGCGTCACTTCGCATTATAAAACATTGTACTTTATCATATTTGTATTTTCTTGAATATTATATTTTGTGATTAAAATATAAAACCAATTGATGTTTCGCCTTTGAATTGAAGACTGTCTCAAAATGTTTCATTTCATCTAATATTTTATGTTGTTAAACTGTATTAGTCTCCTCCTTAATTACATAAGTACACCACATAAAAGCATAATGATTGTCCCCTCCATGGCGGGGTTTAATTGCCATAATGTTGATTTAAATTTGCATCACAAATCTGAAAAAAGATTTCTTAACATTACATGAATTTTAAAACAGCTATATTATTAGTATACCTTACTACAATTCGTTGTTTATTCAATGAAATATATTAAAATCAAATATATTTCATTATAAAAAGAAACCAAGTTCTTGTCTACAGAGCTGCAGTAAAAACTATTAATATGTTACGAAATTAAAAATACCACAAAGAAAAGTACAAAAGAGAAGATAGCTAATAAAGAATCTACTTACGATTTGAACATTAAGGGAATCTATATCTCGCTTTTTGAAGATACGCTTACCAATTATAAAACTATCATGATTTTAAACACTAAGGAAAATAAAAATTCACAGTCATTCGCAAAGATGCAATCGGGGGGACACTGAAAATGATGAAAAAAAAGGAAAGAATGTGATTTATGTTGCCATTCAAATACTTTTTTAAAGCAGAGTTTAAAAAAGTAAAAATACAAAGACGAGGCTTTACAATATATAAGTATAATTAAAGTAATGCATTTATAACATTAATATTAAACATTATCATAATTAAAAAAATAAATAAATAAAAAAAGAAGCAGATATGAAGTCTAAAAAATTACCCTCCCCTTTTAGATAGGAACATCTATATAGTGGTTCCGATTCGTTTTAGCCCGTTTTGGTGCTTTTGGATATATTTCGGTACTTTTGGGTAGTCGTTCAATCACTTTTTAGTTAGTTTCAGTTAGTTCCTATTTATATTAGTCTCTGAACCCACTCCATACGTCATGATCAAATTTAATCTTTTTGGTTAGTTTTGGTTAGTCGCCAAAATTCGGTTCGTTTTGCTTAGTTTAATTTTTGCGACCTATTCCGATACGTTTTAGTCCATTTTGGTGCTTTTGGTTCCTTGTGATGAGTCTTGGTTAGTCATTCAATCATCTTTCGATTAGTGTTAGTTGCTTTTAATTAATTTTAGTCATTTGAACCCCGGTTCCGATACGTTATAACAAATTTTAATATTTTTGGTTAAATTTAGTTTGGGTTAGTTTGGGTCGCCAAAATTCGGTTAATTTAAGATCGTTTCGACTTACCTAGCTTAATATTTTTAATCTGTTCCGATATGTTTTAGCCATTTTTGGTGCTTTTCGTTACTTTTGGTTAGCTTTGGTTAGTAGTTTAATCAACTATTGGCTAATTTCAGTTAGTTTTAATTTAGTTTAGTCATTTGAACCAGTTCCGATACGTTATAACCAATTTGAGTGTGTTTGGTTAGTCACAAAAATTCGGTTAATATTGGTTAGTTTTAACTTACTTAAATATTTTTAATCTATTTCGATATGTTTTAGCTCGGTTTGGTGCTTTTAGTTAGTTTTGGTTAATCATTCAATCAACATTCTAACCGAATGTTTCAGTCAGTTGTCAGTTCCAATTTATTTTAGTCAATTGAAGCGGTTCTGATACGTTATAACCAATTGAAACGTTTTTGATTAAATTTAGTTAGTCGCCAAAATTCGTTTAATTTGGGTTAGTTACTTATTTTAACTCCTTTAATCAGTTCCTATACGTTTTAGCCCTTTTTGGTGTTTATGGTTACTTTTGATTAGTTTTGGTTAGTAATTCAATCAGCTTTCGGTTAGTTTTAGTTAGTTTTAATTTATTTCAGCCATTTGAACCGGATCCGATACGTTATAACCAATTTTAATGTTTTGGTTAATTTTAGTTAGTCACCAAAATTCGGGTAATTTAACTTAGTTTCAACTTAACTAAGTATTTTTAATATGTTCCGATATGTTTTAGCCCTTTCTGGTGATTTTGGTTTTAGTGGTTAGTCGTACCACCAACTGTCAGTTAATTTCAGTTAGTTTTATTTTATTTTAATCATTTTAACCAGTTCCCATACGTCATAAGCAATTTTAGTGTTTTTGCTTATTTTTGGATAGTCACCAAAATTCGGTTAATTTGGGTTAGTTTTAACTTACTTCAATATTTTTAATCTATTTCGATAAGTTTTAGCCCGTTTTGATGCATTTAGTTAACACTGGTTAGTTTTGGTTTGTCCTTCAATCAACTTTCGGGTAAGTTCAGTTAGTTCCAATTTATTTTAGTCAATTGAACCGGTTCCGACACGTTATAAGAATTTGTAATGTTTTTAGTTTGTTTTAATTAATCACTAAAGTTCGGTTAATTTGGGTTAGTTTTAACTTACCGCAATATGTTTAATCTATTTCGATACGTTTTGGCCCGTTTTGATGCTTTTAGTTACTGTTGGTTAGTTTTGGTTAGTCGTTCAATCAACTTTCGGTATTGTACCATTAGTTCTAATTTATATTAGTCATTTGAACCGGTTGCGATACATTATAAGCATTTTTAATGTTTTAGTTAGTTTTGGTTAGTCACTAAAATTCGGTATATTCGGGTTAGTTTCAACTTACCCCAATATTTTAAATCTATTTCGATACATTTTAGCCCGTTATGGTGTTTTTGGTTGGTTAGTCGTTCAATCAACTATCGGTAAAGTTCAGTTAGTTTTAATATATTTTAGTCATTTGAACCGGTTCCGGTACGTTATAAGCAATTTTAATGTTTTTGCTAAGTTTGGTTTAGGCGCCAAAATTTGGTTAATTTGGGTTAGTTTTAACATACCTTAAATTTGTAATCAGTTCCGATACGCTTTAGTCCGTTTTGGTGCTTTTAGTTACTTTTGGTTAGTTTTGGTTAGTCAATCAATCAACTTTCGGTTACCTTCAGTTAGTTCCAAATTATTTTAGTCACTTGAACAGGTTTCGATTCCTTATAATCAAATTTAATGTTTGTGGTTTGTTTTCGTTAGTCGCCAAAATTCGGATCGTTTTGGTTAGTTTTAACTTACTTAAATTTTTGTAACCTGTTCCGATAAGTTTTAGGCCGTTTTGGCGCTTCGGGTTAGTTTTGGATAGTGGTTCAACTTTCGATTAGTTTCAGTTATTTAATTATTTGAACCAGTTCCGATACGTTATAATCTAATTTAATGTTTTTGGTTAGTTTTGGTAAGTCGCCAAAATTCGGTTCGTTTGGGTTAGTTTTAAGTTACCTTAATTTTTGTGACCTCTTCCAATACGTTTTAGCTCGTTTTGGTGGTTATGGTTAGTTTTGGTTAGTCTTTCACTAAACTTTCGGTTAGTTTCAGTTAGTTTCATGCAGCATGCACTTTTTCACGATTTGAGGCCATATATTAGGAAAACAGAAACATTTTCAAAGTTAAAAGGAAATAGTCTCTATTTTGTAATTTCTTTTGTTCCTAAAAAAATGCGACAAAGTTTACTAAATAAAATATAGGTTCCCGCACTTTCGAAGCACGCACTACCGGCTAGACTCCTCCTCCTCGTCCCGCTCGAGGGAACAGCGTCCGCCGCTCCATACGAATACACAATTGTTCACCGGTATCTGACGCTACGAAGTACCTATAAAGTTTACAGAATATGCAGGCACGGTATACATAAGTATACGGTAGGTTCACTGGAGACAAATTTCCAATTTTGCCAACAGCGTTTGGCGACGGAGCGAATCCGGATCAATCTGGTTCGTAGCCACTGGTGGCCACCGAGGCCCCGCTAGGAGGGACAGAGTGTGCAAACGCCCTGAGATTGTCTACTTTCGCGTCGCGTTGTCTTATAATAGCCGCGGAAGGCGCATCAGCGAATATTTTTTGAATCTCTCCCCACAGACGCTGCTGCAGGTAGAGTATTTTTTACCGTGCTGCGGCTTTTGTGTTTGATGCAAAAACATCAAACAATTTTTGCTGTGGGGGTCTACTCGATATTATTTGCAATCTGATGCAAGTATCTGCGGCAAGCTTGTGATCTCAATGCATCTAAGTTCCGACATTGAGTGAGGCAACTTATATTTATTCTGTAAGCTTTGCCAGTATCAATGGTGGCATAGACACGTCTGACAAACTTTATCATGCATATACAGCTGCAACAGCCACATGACTCACATGACGATGCTCAATGAGATTCTTCTATGGAATACTGTGGTGTAATGTAACTTGGCAAATAAGAATAAAATGGTAAACAGGCGACAGTTTCTTAATCAGCTGTATTTTCAATTGGTCGAACCTGGCTTAGAGTTCAAATAGAAATTTTAACTAACCCAACCATGCACCTAAATGACACTGAGAATAACTTATTAGGAAAAGGGCTCAAATATTCTCCACAATCCTACAACCAAAAAGATTTTGAACTTTTGGTAGTTAATACACAAATAGCAATAAATTCTATTTCAAACATTTCGCAACTAAACAAATATAGCATCTCTGAAGAATTTAAATCTAATTCAAATACTCAAATGAATAAAAATGAATTTACAACCTTAAACACAATAAAAGTAAAAATAACGCAAAATAACCTAATATTAACTAAAGCTGATAAAGGAAACACTATAACTATTTTAACTAAATTAGATTATGATACTAAAATCAAAGAACTTTTGAATAATGGAGATTTCATAAAAACGCAAGACCCGACTAATAAATACCAAAAACAAATTATTTCATTATTAAAAAATAACAATTCTGTACTACCTGATAACTCACATTTTTTTCTCAAATCAATGAATCCATCACCCCCCCTTTTTTACGGCTTACCTAAAATTCATAAGGATAATATCCCAGTCAGACCAGTAGTATCATATGTGAATGCTCCATGTTACAAATTAAGCGTTACGAATATTTTACCAAAATTCATTAAATTCGATTCTACGGTATGCACTTAAAAACTCCTTTGATTTCATTGATAAAGTCAAAAACTTAAAAATTCCAAATAATGCAATATTGGTTTCCTTTGATGTGAAGAATCTGTTTAGCTCCATACCGTTAAACGAACTTTCACGTATTATTAACAGACTAATAGATAACTCTGATAATTTAGTTAAAAAAAAGGCATCTCAGATCTATAATTCGTACATGTATAGATCAAAATTATTTTCAGTATAATTATGAAATATTCAAACAAATTAATGGTTTACCAATGGGCTCTCCAATTTCACCTTTATTTGCCGAGATATTTATAGCTGATTTTCAGCATTTATGCAACACAAACAATTCATTAATCAGAAATATATATTTTTTGGGGTAGATATGTGGATGACATATTTTGCATCTTTTTTTTTTATGGCTAAAGGGAGATCCTATGGCGCTCGACGAGCGGTGTGTGTGTGCGAAGATGTTGATTGACACGGTTCTTGAATAGTTGTAGGTTGTAATTAGTGGGAAACAGATGTCCTGGAAGTGAGTTCCACAGTGATGCAGGGCGCCAGACAAAGGAGTTCTTGTAAAGCGATGTTCTAGGTGTTTCTAGTTGTACGACGAACTGGTGCGCTCTTGCCGTCTGTCGTGATTGTCTGACAGGAGTTGCCAGGGGCGGGATGATGCGAGCCAAATCCTGGGAACATCTGCCGTGAAAGTATCTGTAAAACAGAGACATCTCGGCCACATGTCTGCGGTGTTCCAGACTATCCAGATTCCGGGTCAACTCCGGGTCGCCGACGAGACGCACAGCTCTCTTCTGAATAGAATCCAGCAGCTTTAGGGTATGCTTTGATGCGGCACCCCAGATATGTGAGCAATATTCTAAGCACGGTCTTATTTGCGCTTTGTACAGCAAGAGCAACTGCTGCGGTGTATAGAGTTTTTTGTTGCGAAATAGCGCAGCAAGCTTCTGAGAGGTTTATTTTGCGATGTTAGCAACATGGTCATGCCATGACATATTGCTGTTGATCGAGACACCCAGCAGTCCAATTGACGAGGATGAAGGAATGGTCGATCCTGCCATAATGATGTCAGGGCCCGCTGTATTGGCCCTCTTGGTAAACGTTGCTGCTTGGGTCTTTGCTGCATTGAACTGGACCAAATTTCGGTCGCCCCAAGTATGAAGTTTCTCCAGGTCTTGATTAATAGCTGTAATCAGCTCCTGTCTGTGGTGATGAGTCTCAGTCGCTGGTAAGGGTTTTTCTGATCTAAAGTGGGAGACAAGGGTACTGTCATCTGCAAAACTGTAAAGAGGATTTTTCGTTTCGAACAGCAGGTCATTAATATAGATGAGGAACAGAGTTGGTGAAAGTATTGCGCCCTGAGGAACGCCCGCGTTGATGGTGAATGTGTTCGAGATGTGTCCATCGACTGCAACGTCTAGGGATCAGTTCTTAAGGAAACTGGCCAGCCAGCTGCAGAGAGAGGCTGGCAGTCCGAAGGACGGTAGTTTGTTGAGCAGTCCGTCATGCCAAACTCTATCGAATGCCTTTGAAATATCCAACGCAATCGCTCGAGACTCTCCGTAGTTTTCAATTGCCCTACTCCATATATGAGTGACATAGGCCAATATATCTCCTGTCGATCTCTCTTTACAGGAACCAACAGAAACTTAGATGCCTTTTTAACATTTTTAAATTCCCTAAACAATAGAATTCAATTTACCATGGAAAAAGAATTTAACAACATTTTAGACTTTTTGGACATAAAGATTACAAAGACAAGAGATTCGCTTAAATTCGATATATATAGGAAACCAACAACAACAGATGAAATAATTCATAGCTTGCTTTTCATAGTCTCATCCATAGACTTTTCAGCTTTCCCCTAGACTCGGTGAGTTTCCAAAAAGAAGTAACCATTATGAAACAGATTGCAATTAAAAACGGTTATAAGATCGCTTTGATTGCCAAATTAATAAAGAAAAAACAGTAGAACATTTTAACTAAATAATTTTATAACTCTACATTAGAATTAGAAAAGGAGCCGTTTAAATTTATCAATTATCTTCCGAAAATTACAAATAAAGTTTCAAAATAATTAAATAAAATTGGCTGTAAAAAAATTCAGGTTACTAAGAATAATCTAGGGAGAAGACTAATAAACAATAAAGACAAAATTAACAAGCAATCTAAACCTGGTGTTTACAAAATAAATTGCATGAATTGTGAAGCTGTATACGTAGGACAAACTGGTCGAAACTTAAATATTAGGATTAAAGAACACAAGAAATCGATTTTACATAATATTAAAAACTCTGGCTTCACAAAACATTGTATAGAAAATAACCATTTTATAGATACGAATAATGTCAAACTTTTACACACGGAAACAAAAAGCAAAAGGCTGAACCTTTTGGAGTACCTAGAAATCCAAAAGTCACAAAGAACAGACGTTTTAAACACGAACGACCAACTGACCTGCTCTTTAAACAACTGCATAACTGACAGGGCAATAAAAACAAAATACCGTCAGGCGGTTTAGTAGGATATATCAATTTAGATTTTAGTATACAACTACTCTTGCTAAAGGCCTCATCAAGCCGAAACATATGTAGAGAGAAAAACATCTCATTAAATTATTTTGAAACATCTAAAAGCAGTGTACTAATTATCCCTAGTATTATTTTTTTCTAACTCCTATAATGATCGAGCTACCCTGCATTTGCTTAGTTCCACTTTGCGTTAGCTACTTAGGTATTCATTTGATGCATAACAACACTCTAACTTTCAGTAATTAATAGCCTCTCTTATAAATAGCCTAGCATGATTCGTGTTGCTGGATGACTAGACAATTTATTATAAAAATTAATACCTGTACACTTAGGGCGGTTCTTCGTAATGGACAAATTATGAGAAGAAACTGGAAACTCATGCTGACTCCTTGTATCGTAAAGGAATATAATGGGAAAACTGGTATTATTTTAATTTTGTTATATTATACCGAAATATTAGCATATCCCTATGTCATTGTTCTGTAAGAAGTCCCCCCTTACCTTCACTTTATTTTATACATGATAATATTTTTTCCTACGACCACTTACGAAAATGATAAAAAATGCACAGTTAACTTAGCTAGAATGTGTCTTATATTACACGCGTGTCAACAAATTTTTCAACACAGGTGTTGAAACTACTTTTCAACACTACTTTATTTGAACAGTTGGTAGAGGATGTCAATTTGAGAGCACAATTGAACTGACATTTTGACTTAATAGATGACACAGATAACACCATAAGTAATTTTCAACACACGCATTGAAAAGTGGATTTGAACACGCGTGTGCTACTACTTGTTTTCTTAAGAATCTAAAATAGTTCTTTTCCAAAAAAGTGTGGACATATACTTTCCGTATGAGTTAGGAAAGAAATTCTACAAGCTCATGAATACAAATCAAAAGTTTAATGTTCTAAATCTCTAAATTAACACAAACGGAAACAGAAGTAACATAACAAGAGTGAATACAAA
>MU181928.1:1045574-1134152 GCA_016904865.1 Pissodes strobi | reverse complement strand
TTCAGGTCTTAGCGTCCAAGTTAGCGACTCTACTACTCCTAATTACAAGACACCGAATACAGACTATTCACCTTATCAAATTAGAAAATATCATAGAATCATCCTCAGGCTTTCAAATCTTAATTACGGACAAAATTAAAACCTCTGGTCTCAATTTAATACAACCTTGTCTACATATTCCTTATTATAATGAGAGACCAGCGCGTTGCGCTGCGGCAACATTAAAATTGTATATTCATAAAACCGAAAAAGCACGAAAACTTGATCACAAAAACCTTTTTCTGAATACTCGACCATATTTTCAAATGCTTCTAAAGAAACAGTTAGCAGATGGGTTAAGCAAACATTATCGAAAGTAGATATCGATACAACGCTTTTTAAGACCCACTCTACCAGGCACGCTTCCACTTCGAAAGGCTTCTTAAGTCGTGTTTCTTTAGACGTAATTCGGAAAACAGCGGGAAGGACAAGCTCTTCAAGTACCTTCGCAAAATTTTATAACCGCCCCATAATAGACCAAAACCAATTTGCTAAATCCATTTAGGTTAATAAAAGGACCATGACTTATTTAGGTTTAAGCCTTATTTCCTGTACTGGCCAGTGAAATATTTTTGACAGTTTTTTGTTAATATTTTATTATATCATAACCTAACATTTTTGACTATTTTTATAAGAAAATTTACCATTAAGTAATTAAAAATAATAATATTAGGTATGTAAAAATCGGTAGAAAATTCTCTTGCATATTTTTTCTTTAAACATCTACGTGTATAAAGTGATATCGAGGACTGGAGGACGTACTAAAATTAAACGATCAAACGAACTTACCTGTGAAGTTCGATCGTAATTTTGGTAGTCCTCCAGTCCGAAGATATCACTTTCCCACCCTCGTCTCACGCTCTCCCTCCCTTAATGCAAGAGAATACCTACTTTAAATAATGAGGGCCTTTCCTGGAGAGTTACGGGATGCGGGTGGGACAGAAAGGGAACGGGGGGAATGTTTTTCTTTAAACATAGTGAACAAAACGAGCCCAAGGAGAGACTACGTGTATAAAGTGATATCTTCGGACTGGAGGACTACCAAAATTACGATCGAACTTCACAGGTAAGTTCGTTTGATCGTTTAATAAATAAGCAAAGTTAAACTAATAACATAATACCTTATTTTAGTTGTTTGATCAAATTTAAGCGAGCCACAGATTATCCACTAACATAAGGACAATCGCACAGTGCTGGAGGACAGCATAAGAAAAAGGATGATTCAGAGTATTAGAGAACAGTGTTATATAAGCTAGTACATATTATGTAATACTAACCATATGTATAATGAAATTAATATACATAAATAAATTAGGCAACGGGAGGTCCATTAAGCTTATTGACAACAAATCAAATAAATGCATTTATAATCAATTAACCCGAGAGGATAATACTCATTAATTCTTACCACAAAATATAGAATCTTTTGTTTCTAAATGCAGCAAATAAAATAAAATTTAAAATCTTTTATAGTGGCAATATCAGACTGATACAAAACAATCCTAATTTTTTTCGTTGCTTTAGTAATAAAGGAATGGAAAGATTTATTGACTGATTTATATAAAAGATAAGCTAGCTTTACTATTCAAAAGTTATGGTCAATTAAATTTCTTGGAGATTCATTAATCTTTCAGAAATGGTGTCATATCCAATAATGAATTATTATTGATTTTTCTAAACAAATTCAAATAGAATAGATACGTCAAGTTGACCTCCCCATATTCGAATTTACCTGAAAAATTTACCAGAAATGGACTGTGGTTCAATCTGCAGTGTACTTTACTGTGTCGATTACATTTTGAACTGTGCCGTTTGACATCAAAGTAATAGGGGAAAAATAGATCGGGGGCTAACATGACGATCAGCCCCCCAATATTTTGTAAATCAGATCGTTCAAAATGAATTGTGATTTAATCGGCAGTGTGCTGAACTGTTCTGGCTTAGGTTTTCCTCAAAATTTCAATTTTCATTCATTTTCTGAAAAACCTAATGGGGGGCTAACTTGACGCTCAGCCCCCAAAATTTTGGAAATCGGATCAAACAAAAATCGTTTGTGGTACAATCTGTAGTGTGCTTTACTGTGCCGATGACATTTTGAACTGTGAAAACATTGGAATTATAAATGGAACAACCTTTATATTTTTGAATAACCTGATTCTGCTTAAAAAGACATGTAATTTGATGTATCACTTGCATCCTTACATTCAAATGATTTTAAGATATTAACAATTGAGAACAAGGAATCCTTCATCGTGCTCATATTAACAATTTTACGGATAAATACATTTATATAGTTCGTTACTCTCTCTTGCGGCAATTTTTGAATTAAATATTTTAAATTTTCCTCGTGATCATTTTTATTACAATATTTTTTTCAATGTTTTAGTGCAAATAGTTTTCGAGATATGGCTGCGAATCATTATTAGTGGGACACCCGGTATATCTATCTCGTTTACTTTTCGAGATATTTGCATTGCAATTACATTCTGTTACTATCGCCCATTTGGTTGGTAGTAGGTCATGTTATTTCAAGCCCAAGTTTTGTTTCGATGGCTTCGAAAAGAAGAACGGTTGTCGCTTGTCGTGTCGATGCAGGAAAAGTAAAAATTTCATCCATAAATCCGCTCGACTTTCTGTGACCTTGAACGAAACGGGGGCTACATTATACACTCCTACTATTATTTTCTGTGACAAATCCTCAACAAAATCTAGACTTTCTGAAAAAGCGCTCATGCGCCTCGAGTGCCGCTACAACACGGGATAGAATCACAAAAAGACGCGCTTGGAAGTCACCGATTACTAATTCAAATACTATTGTATTGTGAAAACGTAAATGTCGGCATCATTTCCAGCTAAACAGGATATTGAATTCAAAGTCCGAGCACACAGAAATACTTCTTGCATAATAAATTACATCTGTTAAAACGAGTATAAATTTGTTCGCGCGGTCAAACTAGAAAATATTGTATTCGGGCAACGTTCCGATAGGCTGGGCGCTATACCTATTTATCGTGTAGTGCTCCATCGGACCTGTTGAACACCGCGTCCCAAAACGGCTGCTCCCCAATTAGTGTCAGAGCACATTCCCTGTAGATTTTCGGTGCATTTTCGAGATAGAGTCCCTCGGGAACGACAGTCGGCTTTGCACCGAGGTAACAGGATTATTCGGAAAGGGATATTTGACAGGTTTAGGGGGGAAGACTCCCGGACGCGGCGCGAGAAAATACCGGTTATTCTATTATTAATCATTTAGAATTATGAGGTTTAAGTAGAGACAGTGGCGTATCACGACCATAAGGACAAAGAGGCGTAGTCAGCTGACCTCAATCGGATATTTCTTAAAGTTTTAAGTGGAGCGCAATGGATGATAGGAAAAATAAAGATATGTGAAAAACAAGTATGGAATTGTAAGATAACTACCCTTTAGTTATGTGGTGACTTAATTATTACTCCGATAATGTAAGGGCACCTTTTCCTCAACTAAGGACACGTACTAGAAATAGTAAAGCAACGTGAGAAAAAGTACGGGAAAGCAATACATATTTAACTTCACAGCATACAAATTATTTGGAAATTTTTTAAATATTATTATATATACACATATACGTAGGTCATTTTAACCTTGTAGCCTGTAGTCCCTTCTGACTTAATATGCAATTCTTAGTAAGCTCGTTTTGATTTCTCTCCTGCTTCATAGGTTCCTATGACTTTGTACGGCTGGCCGTTCTGGCTTCATTAGATATTATTATTCAGAACGTCTTTCTGGCTTTCAAGATTCTTCTAGATTCTTCTTCTAACTTATTACCTAGTAAGAATTTGAACTCCTTAGCAAATTGTAGCGTCGCCGTCGTAGCCTGTCTGGATTCACAGTAAGATCTTATGATTTAGATTTAGAAGATTATTCTTGATCGTAAATCTGCCTGGCTTCGATACCTGTTCTGAATTCTTATGATTTCCTAACTCCTTAAGACTTTTTAACCTTTTCTGTCTTTTTAGCCAGTTCTATCTTAGGCTTTTGTTACTAAGTTCTTCTGGCTTTACAAGCTTTTCTGAATGTTTAGTTTTTATTTTGACTTCTTATCTCCTAATAACTTATTAGCACCGTCTGACTTTGTAGGCTCCTCGAGTTTCGTAGGTTTTTCTAACTTAATAGTTCCTTCTGGCTTCATAGTTTCTTTTGATTTCGTAGATCTAATCAATTAACACTAATATTGAAATGGCTGAGTTTAAGTGTGATTCCTGCCAGAGAATCGTCGCAGAAAAGGATCTTCGCTGTAGTGGGGAGTGTCGCCGGAATTTTTGTATGACCTGTACTGGGCTGGATAAGGCAACAACAAAGGTGCTCTACCAACAAAATTACCACAATTATAAGATTTTTCTGCAGTATTTGTGACTCTCTTACGTTAAAATATCTTCACGAAAAAGTATCACAGCTACAAGGATCGCAGATCTCTCTGGAAAATGTTGAAGCTCTGGGAACCTGTCTAAAGAAGAACAATGACCCTCTTCCAATAATTTCTGAAATATACGACACTTTGAGTAATCATGACTCGAAATTAATGAAAAATTTTATACAAAAAATAGATGACATTCACAGCCTCCGTACCAGATTCTCTGATAATAGACAAGAAAATTTATTCCATTCGATCAAGTAAATGAAGCACGATATCCGAGAATAACAACCGCAGAGAAGCGACAACATAAATCCCGCCCAAAAATTTGGAGTGGGAGGTAAACCGGCCAACTGTCATCTCCACGTGCTTGTCAGTTTGTTTAGTCCGAGATTTGTTTAGTACAGTCGTCGACGACAAAATTTTTGCGTGGACGCCAATTTTCTTTAGTTTGTTTTTGTGTTAATTATTATTGAAGTGACTTCTTTATTGAGGGTAAAGTCAGAAAAAATGACCCGCTTATGAAAGTGAAACGCTTTTCAAGCATGTTTCAGTATAGCTAGAGAGCTGAAATTTTCAGGACATGTAGCCGGGGTAAAATGAGGATCCTGGATGAAAACTGGACCCCCCCCGTTCGGCCTGGAGAGGGGGCAGAAGAAAGAATTAAAATAATTAATTTCAGAAGAAGGAGAAGTGTTACGGGGTCGAAATTTTTATGGTGCGCCTCATGGGGGCTACCCTTGAACATATCGGGGGATCTGGGCTCTAATTTAAGGAAGAGTGTGGGGAAAAAAGTTTTTTTTGGCGATATCTCTGCAACGGAGCCTGGAACCGAAAATCTGACAAGCGATGACCCCGTATCATGGGGTAAAAAAACGTACAAAATTGTTCCGAAAGTTAATAGAAGTATTTTAAAAAGAAATAAGAAAAAAAAATGTTAAAAAAGTTAGAGAAACGCGGTTTTTGGCAAAAAAAAACGAAGGAGTTCAGCTACGATGTCGGAGATGGCAAAAACGGGAAGAAAAAAATTCTATATGGATTTTTTTTTAAATGGGAAAAAACTGAAAAAAAAAACGTTAAAAATTAATAAAAGTATTATAAAAGGAAAGAAGAAAAAAAATATTAAAAAAAGGTAGAAGATTGTTCGGAAAATTAATAAGAGTATTATAAAACTAAATGAGAAAAAAATAATAAAAAAAGAGAAAACTGTTCGGACAGTTAATAAGAGTATTATAAAACGAATTAAAAAAAAACTAATAAGAAAAAAAAATAGAAACGCGGTTTTCGGCGAAAAAAAGTTGTGAAAAAACAAAAAAAAAGGTCGAAACCAGGAGCAAAAGTTGAGAAAAAAACTTAAAAGAAGATAAAAACTCAATTCCCAATATCTCTTTCAGAAGTTGCACTGCAGTTGTGTGCTTATAAAGGTGAGGATATATTTTTTTTGTAAAATATTTTTTCCTACTCTTATAGTAAACACTTGCTTACCTACAGTTTAATCAATAAGTAAATAATTCTTACACACAAGTATGCGTAAAGAATACTAACGCAGAGTCATACGTTATAATGCATAGTGTGCCAATCAAATTAGGTTTTAAACCGCTCAAATCGCGAGACCTCGGCATCGCGTTACCTGTGCTTTGATTTTTTGCAATTTTTATTGTTTGTATTGTTCAATTGTTCAAATCGGTAATAATTATTATTAGTATTACTGGCATTTTAAAAATAATCCTAGAAAAAGTATAGTACACTACTTGAATGGAAATTTGCTTATTACAAACTCGTTCGATTACAGCCCACGCCCGCTGCGCTCGCTCGTGCAGCAATCTGTTTGCAATAAGCTACTTCATTCTCGTTATGTAATATACTATTGTGAACTGTGTTTATCTTCAAAGATTAGATTTGGCTGGTTTGTGTTAGTCGCCCAATCAACTTTCGGTTAGTTTTATTTAGTCTTAACTTATTTTAGTCATTAAACCAGTTCCGGTAGCTTATAATCAATTTTAATAGATTTGGTTAGTTTGGGTTAATAGTTCAATCAACTTTCGGTAAGTTTCACTTATTCTCAACTTATTTTAGTCATTTAGTTCCGATACGATAGAAAGCAAATTTAAATAGATTTGGTTAGTTTGGGTTAGTATAGCCGATTCAAGTTTCGGTTAGTTTTACTTATTCTCAACTTATTTTAGTTATTTGAAGCTTTTCCGATACCTACGTTATAATCAATTTTAATAGATTTGCTTAGTTTGGGTTAGTCGACAAATCAACTTTGGGTTAGTTTCACTTAGTCTCAACTTATTTTACTTATTTGAGCCGGTTTCGATACGCTATAACCAATTTTAATAGATTTGGTTAGTTTGGGTTAGTCGTCCAATCAACGAGACGAAAATTTCGTAACGCGAGACGAAAACATAAACCATGTCGTGATGAGACCTTGAAAAATCACTCTCATGAAACCAAAGAAGTATTCACTGCAAAAACGTTAGAACGCGACAAATCAGTAAACTCTGAGTTAAACCGTTAAATCCTAAAAGATAACTACTATTCATAATACATTTCTAATAAAGTAAATAATAAACATGTAATTAATTACTAGTTTTATCAGTGTATAGCACTTCTTTTCCCTTCATTACTTTTCTCTCAGTGTATTAAACCGGTCATCTGTCATATATGACAAATTGATCTTGACTCTCCAACTTCAAAGGTGCCGACGGCTTTTGTCGCTTCTCTGCGGTTGTTATTCTCGGACGATATGTTCAATCCGTCATCTATTTTATAGACAATCATGATAAGTCTGTTAAAGTCCAGATTCACGACTCATCAAAGGAAGAGTTATTGATGAAAATGGGCGATATGCGAAAAAGTGACACTCACGATAGAAAAGTTGGCAGCCAAAGATAAGCCAATTATTAGGAGTAACCAACCAACAGTAAAAAAGTCGATTTCAACTCAGACTGACCATACAGATAACCGTGACACAGTGATTATTACTTCTTCTAAAGTCATTGCTCCCACACCTCACATATCCTCTATGAGTGTGTTTTGAAGAGCACACCGACACTAGTATCAGATTAGTTCTACCTTCAGAGGGACTTCCTAGTGACGTGGACTCCTTTCGTAAGTTTTATTATAGCTTCCACGACGACTTCAACACCTTCAGAAAGATAGGGAAAGTCATAGCAATTATTTTTCTACTGGCTCTCCGATTTGAGGAGGGAAATTTTAGGTAGATTGATGCAAACAGGGGATCAAGCACCCTCTGAAAAACTGGATGATGGTTAGCTTAGTGTTCTTCATATTAACATTCAGTTCTTGTGTGATGAATTATTTCTTTTATTAGAAGAGCTTGATTTTCCAGAAATCATTGCCATAACTGAACATTGGTTAAATGTGTTTGTCAAAAAATATACCACAGTAACTAGATTTAATAGAAGTAATTTATCTCATAGAGGTACTATGATAATGTCTACTAACAATGATTTTTCGACAGTAACTAAGTTGGTTTGTCTGAGAAAGTATTTGAATTTGACATCGCCTATCATAATGCGCACTTAAAGATCCTTTACACAAATAGTGCACTATGTAAAAATCGACCTCTCCTATTGGTCGATCCATCTCGTATTACGATATGTCTGCGTGATGCAATCGATTTCTGTCAAGAGCTCTGCTGGTGTAGAGGTTTAGATCGTTGGGTCTGGAAGGACGCGGGTTCGAACCCCGTTGCTTTTTTTATATCTTTTTAAAGATTATGATTCTAAACAGCTTTTTTTCTTGATTTTGGGTATGTCTTGGTTTAGATTGGGTTAACACCTGGTTAGTTTCCTTTCCTTGAGCCCCCGTAGCGAGCGAAGCGAGCGGAGGGTCATGCGGATCGACCAATGGGAAAGGCCGATTTTTATATAGTGCACTATTTGTGTAAAGGATCTTATAATGCTCATACTGTTTATGATCTCTATATTGTTTGCATTTACAGAATACCTGACTCTGCCATGCATATAATCAGTCAAAGATTACTGAACTTGCTTGAGTCCCTGCCCTTAAAAAGCAAACTAATTTTGTGTGGCGACCTTAATATTGGCTTTTCCAGTGTGCGTGCTGCTCAAGAATCTCTTCGGTCCATTTTTGACTCTTTTGGTTAATCAAGCATATTAACTCACCAACTAGAATAACTAAAACTAGTTCTAGTACTGTAGGCTATGTCGTGTCATCTTTTGATCCAGAATTCGTTGACTGTACTGTCTTTAACTCGGGTTTCTCTGATCATGAGGCAGTATTAACAGAATTTTCAGTAAAATCCAAATGCAAAAATGCTTCGCGCAAATTATCCCGTATTTTTTCAGACAAAAATTGACTGGGTTGTTCTCTCTGATGATGTCGATACCGAATTTTCTAGATTTATAAAAACTATCTACTCTGGCGTTCAAATCCGTTCCTCTTAGTACCTATCAAAATTAAATAGCATTTACCCTTGCCAACTAAAGGCTTACGCACATCTGCAAAGAACATGCGTTCATTATCTCACCTAAAAAAATACTCGAGCAGCATCTTCTTCCATGATTACGTGAAACTTTACAGAAAAGTCTATCATAAGACTATAAAAGCTGCCAAGGGCATTTATTATAATGAGAGGCTGGCTAAATCCGGTAACGTTACTAAAGAATCATGGTCTATTGTGAATGACTTAAGGAATAAGATTCCTTCGTCTAGCACAATCGCTAATTCCCCTGAGAACCTAAACAATTACTTTGTAAATGTGGCTACAGATTTAATGAACACCAAAACTCCTCATGATCCACTTTCATATCTCTGTAATGCTAATGTGAATTTACACAGTTTCTTCTTTACGCCTGAAGCATTAGCTGAGCTACGCAGTTTAATTAAAGGCATTAAAAACAAATCCTCATCTGAGACTGACCGGCTTACTCTGAAAATAAGAATATTTGCCGGAATGCACATTAAACCATCTTACTACTATAATTAACAAGTCATTCCAAAATGGGGTATTTTCAAACTGTCATAAGACGGCAATAATTATTCCTTCGCATAAAGGACGAGATAAAGACCAAGCTTCGAACTATCGCCCAATTGTGCTCCTTCCCACATTATTAATGATCATTGAAAGATTGATTTAAAAAAGGCTTCTATTTTTTCTATCTAAATATAAAATACTTACTACCCATAAATTTGGATTTTTAAGTAACAAATGCACAAATGATGCGATGTTTTCTCTCTTTAATTATGTATACTCCAACCTGAACAATCATCACTCTACAGCAACAATGTTCTCTGATTTCTCTAAAGCTTTCGATTGTGCAAATCATAATATCTTAATTAACAAATTGCAGTACTACGGATTCAGAGGAGTGCCTCTTGAATGGTTTAAGTCGTATCTTAACAACAGGAGTCAGCTTGTGATGACTGATACGTCGATGTCTTCTTGCAAGCCAATAAATTGTGGAGAGCACCCCAGAGTTCAGTACTAGGCCCTATTTTGTTTCTGCTGTTTATCAACGACATTGCTTGCCTGACCAGCAGCGGTAAAGTCTGTCGCTTTGCGGACAATACTAGTTTCACTTGGAGCAATCCGGATATTATGGCGCTTCACAGAACTGTATCTAGTGACTTAGTCACCATTAAATCATGGTGCGATTCTAATCTTCTGTGCCTCAACGTTTCTAAAACTAAAGTTTTTTCATATAAAAGTACGTTGCAATCTTCTGTACTTAATAACAACACTATTGACGTCGTTGAATCTGTGAAACTCTTGGGACATGCACATCGATGCCTTATCAAAAAAA
Source organism: Pissodes strobi (assembly GCA_016904865.1). NCBI lineage: Eukaryota > Metazoa > Arthropoda > Insecta > Coleoptera > Curculionidae > Pissodes > Pissodes strobi. The sequence goes on along the minus strand of MU181928.1, from coordinate 1,123,927 downwards.
TTAGGTTCTGCCTGTTTTGCGCTAAGAACGGTGGCCAGGAAGCTTAACTTGTCAACTGCTAGAACAGTCTATTATGCTATTTTTGAGTCGCATCTCCTATACGCCCTTCCATTCTGGGGTACGTGTTGTGCGACTTAATTTGAGCGTATTTTCAAACTACAAAAAAAAACTGTTCGATACTCATTAAGACTAAACAGTAAAACTCACTGCCAGGATTTCTTTAAAAGATTTAAAATATTAACTCTTCCTTCCTTATTCATCTTTGAATCCATTTGCTTAATCCGCAAGCACGTATCTGTTATTCCAGAAAGGCCATCTCACAACTATCCACTTACGAATACGAAGCATGATCTTTATCTGCCAACCCCACGCTCAGAGTTAGTTAAAAAGCTCTATATTACAATCCAAAAAAATGCACAATTATCTACCATTTGAAATGAAGTCAATAACATCTTTTCCCGCATTTCGCAGAGTTTTGAGATTATACTTGCTGGAGAGAGCCTTATACGCAGTCAACGACTTTTTTAATTAATACTTAATTTTGAGCATCTTGCACACTGGTTTAATGTTTGGTGTTTAGTGTTTAGTACTTGACGTTTAAATGGTTAAATATTTTGATATTTTGATATTTAATATTTTATATAATATTTCAGAAAATTTTGACGATGTACAAATTGTACAATTGTATAAGGTTTTGTATAGTTTGGTTTTTTTTTCATTGTATATTTCTATTTGTGTTTTATATATTTTTCATATGTTTTATATGTTTTTTACTCTAGCTCCAACTTTATCTACAAATTGTGAAAATTTTTGACAATAAAGCATTATTCTTGTTTCTGTCTGAGGTCATAAACCTTTGTAACCGTCACGACGCTTTATCACCTTCAAACTTTACCGGCACTTCTGACTTTATTACTCTTTTTGAATTCTTAGCTATGTGTGACGTTTTTTGCCAGACCTTTAGGTTTCATGGGACATTATTATCTAGAAAGACTTTCTACAATCGTAGGATCTTCTGGGTTTGTGGGTTCTTCTGATTAAGAAACCTTTTGGCTTTAGACGTAATAACAGAGTATAACAAACCAACGAGTAGCGACATAAAGCGTCGGCACCTTTGATGTTCAAGGGACCGATTCCGGCAGAGCCGATGACAGATGGACTTCATATTTGTAAACTGCTCAAACCATGAAGTGACTCGAAAGGAAGCAACTCTACGACTACACTATAAAATACTTGAAGTGGAAAATTGATCATTTTTCATATTTGAATCCGATTCCGTAAAGCTTTTCTATAATATAGTGGTTTTTCCTACTTCATGTCACCCTTGTCGATAATAATTTCTGAAAGCTTTCATTATAAAAATATATATTACTTATATTTCTTCTACGATTTGTTGATAAAGGAATCTCAATAGTTTCTTGGGATTTTATTTAAATTTTTAGTTTCCTTTAATGAGAGAAAAATAAACCCCTCTGTATTTCATGATTTCATTTATCATGTTAAGATGTTGATATGTCAATTTTTAACCTAAATAAAGCACTTTTAGCTTACACCCGCCTGGTTTGGAGGTGTAGCAGAGGTTTTTGATAGGTAGTAGAAAAAGATATATTGTACGACGTTCTCAGCGGTTCTCAAATAGACATTTCTTTTTCAGCAACTTCTTGTTATTATTAATAGTAGGTACTCCATTTCTTTAAATTACGATGTCATATTTACAAAGGTTTTGGGTATATTTTTTGAACCATTGAAATGTGGAGGAAAATTAAAACTTGTTACAGCACAAACAAAAAGTTTTTATTGATTCTGTAACTGTTATCGGTAGGCTAAGGAGATGTAAGTCAGGAGTACTTAATTACTTACCCGAGTTGCCTTAAGGGATTCTAGCCCTCATACCCACTGTTATGAAGACAATGGTGTTAAATTATTAATTTAAATAAAAGACAACAATTTTAACTAGTCTAACACGTTTATTAATTAAAGGTTATTGAAAGTAAATTTGCGGCGTAGATTTCGGTAGAAATGCAAAAAATGTTTAGTTTCAAAGTTTAGTAAACAAATTTTGACATACGTGTACAAAATAATAAATTACCACCTAAAGGCAAGACTAAGCCATCCCAGGGAGGGATGATTGACTATGTCCTCTATACCTAAGGCATGGCTCGAAAAAAAAACTATTACTGAATGATGGTCTGACATTAGCAACCTCTCTTGTAAAGAGTAAGAGAGCACCTACATTCCCGCCGACCTTGTTCGATCCTCCTCCGTCTCGGTACTCTATTTACACTGTTGACAGATATATTCGGTAAAATTCCTAGCAGAAGCATTTAAAGGGATAAAACTTGAACTGTCTTACCAGGGACATGAACTTCGGTTAACTTAAATACTAGCTTTATAAACAAACATTATGGTAACAATTTACCGTTACATAACCCTACTAATAAACCATACAATATTACTCGAAGCAATGAGCACAAATTAACAATACCATATCTAGATCAAATAACTTTAAAAAAAATTGCTTTAAGAGAACACACACAGCTCTAAACGCTACTATTTACATACATACATACATAAGTTTTCATAAATGTGGGTAAATTGTTATGAAATGAAAAATGCAATAATTTTTTTTCAACTATACATGTGTGAGGATTTTGAATTTCCGAATGCATTTTTTATGAGAACTCTACATTTGAGATGTCTATTATTAAATTTTAAAGTATAAAATATTTTTAGTCTTATAAATAGTTTTAATACAAAGAGCTTGGGAAAATTTCTACAGATATGGAGAAATTGAAGTTTTTCAAATATATTCACTAAATAATTAGAATTTTTTTCGCCTGTAAATATGTTCTTAAACTGCTAGTTGAAAATACTTTCAAAGCTGTATATAAAATGAACCCACTTTTCTGGTGGTGATGATAAATCACCAAAAGTACCTTTAATTGCATTAAAAGCTTTAAAATGAGACTACATCAATACTAGTACATTCTCTGCTAAAAGCATAGCAAATGTCACATGAATGTACTTCCAGACACCTTTTCATCAAATATCCACAGACATGATAGCATTCTGTGTTGAAACGGTTTCTTTACGGTAATTGCAATCAGGCAAGGAAATTGCTGCAGTTGATGTTTCCGACTCCTTATTAATAATTTCTACCATGTCCATGGATTTTAAAATAATGAGAACATCATCTAAATCCTCCCTACAATAATTCATGTGATGTGAGTGGAAATAAATCTGCAAAAATAATTTTCTGAAGGCACTTTGAAACTGTATTGGTGTGGGATTTATGCAATTGTCTCCCTCTTGCCTTACACTTCCAAAGCAATTTTCTAAACAATCAGTCTTCTGGTTTTAAGATATTTATACCAACATTTAAAAGTTTTTGCCATAAATTGAGAAGACCTCTTATTGTAATAGACCAGCATTTAATAATCTTGACCATTTTTGTTTAATACCTTCAAATTTGGCAAAAAATCCAAAGCTTCGTTTAAAAATTCCAACTGTGAATCAGATCTGTCAAATACATTCTTAAATTTATAAGAATTATTTAATGATAAGGAGTTCAAGATATCAAACAGATTACTAGATTTTCTACAATATAAATTGTTGCAAAAGCTTCATTTGGAAGTGCACCCAAACTCATGTATGTATTTATACCACTGGCAATTGAGTCGAGTCGCTCAAAAGTTGAACGGCATAACTCGCTCTCATTTTTCAAAAGTTGTGGGATTAAGGTGAGAATTAGTGAGTTTAGGTGCTCACCTGTAGAACTGCTTTTTATCGGAATTATAGAAACATTTAATAAATGACCAAGACGTTTTTCTACCCTAAAAGCAAAAGGTGTGCTTAAGATACTGCGGGTGGCCTTAGTTAAATGACATGGGTCAAAAATATAGAACATATTCTCACCTCCTACCTAAAACTCTGTATTGTTAGGTGTAATTTCTAGACATTAGTCAAATCAATAAAGTTCGAGCCCATGTCACTTGCTATGTCTTCCACTTTTAAATATATATACTTTAAATTTAAAATACAATCTTCTAAAATAGCACGAAGTTTATCACCCATCGATACAAAGGATGCAGTGTTTATCCTTATCAGTCATTGTCATCATTTTGATTTCAAGGGCGTTATATATTGATTTATTATGTAGTCCTAGTTGACATTTCAGCTCTTCGGCATGTATAGTTGGTGAAAGATGAGAATGTAGAATTATCTTTTCTTATATTGATTGGTTGAATATCATCCAAATTCACCCATTTTGTTTCTTAATTTTTTGAAGACCTGAAAGTGATAATAATAATGAAGGTATTGTTGATACAGTATTAACAACAAGCTTAAGGCTATTTAATTGCAGTCAAACAATATCATGTTAGTACCAATAAAGTTTCTGACAAATATCAATTAGTACAACTCAGATAAAAACTGGAACTATTTATGTGACCAGTAGATACTTTCTATTGGGTACATAACTCATAAAACCGGTAGTGTTTTTAGTACATATTGTTTATTGAATTGTGATTATAGGATGAGGTGAAATATCTGAATTTTGAGTACCTATCAGGGTAATTACTGTTTTATAACTGACTTGTAAATAATAAATCCAACCAATAAAATTTTTCTACTCATGGAATTCAACATGATGTTGCTAAATTCAGTCATAATGATTAGACAAACGCAATAGCTATAACAGTTTGTGCCATTAGAAACAATACTGATACTTTGATTTTTTTATGTCAATGAACAATTGCTATAAAGATTTACCTGCAAGGATCTTGATTTTCTTTGGTAGTTCTTGAGATGAATCTTGGCTTGTCCTAAATACCCACTGTAGATATTTACCAAATATTGTAGGACTTGCATCAGGTACGAAGTGCTTTCTTGCAGAGGTTATCTTAGAAAAATACATTTCTTCAAAGAGAACTTCACATAGCATATATGCCATCATCTGTTTAACTGGTTTATCCAGTATATCACTTCTAATAGAAGCTTCTGTCCAGACTTTGACACTGAAAGAAAAATTTCATTAGATCTACCTATGATGACTGTAATTTATAAAACTTAAAAAAAATTTATTTTAACACAAGCTTGGTCATTTTGCAATTTTTGATTACAATACAGGAGGGGTAGAGATTTTAAGCTTGCCATGCCCCAGAAAATGAAGCATTTATTTCATGTTCAATGTCAAGGCACATATTATTGCAGTTTTGGAATGCCAGCTAAGTTCTGCATGTGATATCTTTTACAATTCGCAATCAAAATGTAAGTTGACTTGAATTAGACATCTACACATTTGGCAAAACTAGAGTACTTAGAGCAAAACCTCCAAACGTCAAGTGTGATGTAATTTTGTTATAAGTTTATCGATATAAACTCGTCTATGAACTTGCCGAGGTGGTCATTTGAGATATATTATATTTCATACCTAATTCCCATGTTTTAGTTTTACAATAAAGGCATAAAGTTCAAAATATTCCATTAGCTTTTCGTTGCATCCAAATAACAAAATAGTCAGTTCTTATTGAGATACCCTCTATACATGGATGCTATACTTGCGTAGGTACAATAAATATTATGTTTAATAAAATAAAACAAAAAAAAACAGACACAAATTAAAAGTTAACAAAAAATCTTACAAGAAAATATGTCTCTTAAGAGGTTGGGTTATCACATAAAAGAACTAAATAATGCTGATTTAGTTACGGTGTTTTAGAAACAGAATCAAATAGCAATTCTGCTAATGTCCTTTTTGACGATAACCTGAATTTTTGTTTAGGAAGATACTAATTATTGTTTTGGAATTCTTGGTTAAGGTAAGTTTTTTTGGCAACAAATAACTGGTCCCAACTTGATGCCTAAATATTCATAATTCCCAACTAGCTCATTGTTATTGGAGGGCCAACCTACAATGATGTTTTTCTGTCTATTTTCAAAAAATCCTTAATCCTTTGTTTGTAGTAAACTCCTTTTCATTGTCTTTTATACAATAGTAGCAGACATTGATAAACAGAAGCATAATCTCTCCAAAATATTTAATATTATGTACCCAAATTTGTTGTTCGGAAGATTCGGGAAGATTTACTGGAAATTAGGGTATGATTTAAACTAGAATATTACATCTGTGATTCAAACGCACTAAAGACACGTTATGCTTGAGAGAAACTCTATACATTACACACACAAAATATTTTGTGATTACACAAACCGAACCGCTCTTCTATTCTATTTTTTTTTCCGCGAAATAGAAATCGTTGAATTCGTTGGTTAGGTTCTCTTTTTAGGTTACTATGAAAATTGTCAGGCCTACTAAACATAAAACCCAGGCCTTACAACATATAACTTCTACAAACTAATACAGGCCGGAATAATTTAATTCCTTTACAATAGAATTATTTTGCTAGAAATTGCCCAAAGATTCTTCATGTGAGAACAGCATAACAAATTTTATAGGAACATACTCTAAATAAGAAAGACCATTTTTTAAGCAAATATACGGGTGCATTATTATTCTACTTTTGAAATTTTTTGCTCAATGTAGAATGTGGAGATATAATGTTGTTGGATAAAAAAACTTGAAACTTAGAACAATCTAGCAATACACATTACATGTACCTAACGTCTTTTGGAATTCAATTTATCACTTAAAATTGTACTTTTTCACTTACTCCTGTATCAAAATTTATCTATTCTTCAAGAGCAATTACTAACAATTAATTTAAATTTCAATATAAAAGAAAACAACCATTATATTGAGGATTAGTGTTACTAGCTATGTACTTACCGCTGATAATCTTTAGAGGAAATTTGAAGAAAGATTTTCCATCTCCAGACCTAAAGGAACAGGCATGATATGCACAATAAATACCCGGCATGATTATACACTTATTCAGTTTTAAAATTTTGAAATTACGATACAATTCGAAACTAAAACGCACTTATCAGAATTCGTAATTGACGCGCTACAGCAAAAGTCAGTTTGACGGAAGGACTTCATATTTCGCACATGCGCAGCAAAATTTGGTCCCCCAGCTGTCGCTACTCGTTGGTTTGTTATACTCTGGTAATAAGCTATTCTGATTTCCGAGGGCTTTTCTACTATTTAGCTCCATGGGATTTTGATTCAGAGGGTACGCGATTTTATAGGCTCTTCTGAATTGTCAGCGCTTTTTTATTTGTTTGTTCTGGCATTTTAGACAATTATATTGTTACAGGCTCTTCTGGCTTTATAGGTCCTTATGATTTATCTAACTTCGTTAATTCTTCTGATGCAGGCTTCGTGGGTTCTTGTCATTTTGAAAAGTTTCCTTGCCTCGTAGGGTTTTCTAGCTTTGAAGGCCCTTCTGACTTAAAGGGGCCTTTCTGAGACATCCCGTTGGCTTTCTAGGATAATGTCATTTCAGAAGTTCTTCTAAATTTTCAACTTATTTTGACTTGTTAGCTTTTTCTAACCCCTGTGGTTTCTTCTGGCTTGGTAGGTTCTTATAGCTTCACAAAACTTTCTGATTTATTAAGCCCATTCGAAGTTTCTCTGACTTTAAAGTATCTAGTAATAATGTTGTTTTCAAGATAACGGTGCTAAAAATAACTTATTATATATGTATTTTTTGGTAATACTTATTTCATTGATAAATAATGGTAGTAAAATAATAATTCTTTATAGATTTTAAGCATTTATAGACAAATTGGCCATCACCATTAACCCGGAATATTTTGTTCCTATGACGCAGATATAATTAAAAAAATGATTTCTTACTGATACATTTTGCGTCAGTACCTTCTTAATAGGCCATTTTAATAACATTTTGCAAGTATAGGATAAAATATAATTTAGTTGATAAGACTTAATATCAATTTAAAAATAAATAGCCTAAAACGTGCCAGATATACATACATTAATTTGCAAAACTAAAATTAGCTTCTTCTCCTAGGTCAGCCTGATGAACTATGTTCAACTCTGGCTTTGCTTCAATTTTTTAAACCGTCCAAGTCGGTTGGCAGATAATTGCCGCCTGAAAAGAACTATTGGAATCAATCGCTGACTATTTTATCGTAAGAACGTGAAATTTCCACCAATTAGGTAACTAGACTGTACATTTAAAATGAAAGACCCTTCTTCAATATTACCCATATTTTCACGAGGTCTCGTAAATCTCTCCGAAAGGCGATGAATCTCAACAGATAAGTAGAAAAGGGCCGGTGTCGAAACTAACCCTTTTACTTTCTGCCCCCCATTAATCTGAAAATAGCCCCAACTTAAAAAGCTTTCCTGCTTGATTTATCTGCCCAGGCTAGCTTTAATTACAATGTATATTTTAGCGTGGCATGTGGGGATCCGAAAGGGTATAGTTTCCTTTTTGCAGCGGGAACGGCTTAAAAGCGGATGCTCGATAGCAGGAAATGTGCCCTATCACGAAAATGCAACAGCACAGGAAAGAGGAAGGAGGGGGCGCTCTTTTTAAATCGACTGAGAATATTTCGTGATTTTTGGCCTCTAATCGACTCGAGAGTCTGTCTTGAAATCTTTAATAATGGATACTTACTTTGAACCGATACACACGAACTGGCTATAAAAATTTATAATATCGAGGCATAATATATTTAAAAAAAATGTGTTGCATCAAATCTGCCACTGTCCTAATATCTCACGTTTTTACCTCTGAAATATCGATTTCGAAAATTGAAAAGGACGAACTGGATTTTTGAAGTGAAACTTCTTTAGCGAGGGTAAAGGCAGAAAAAATGCTTATCAAAGGGAAACGCTCCTTTAATTAAACATATTTCAGTATAGCTTGAAATTTTCAGGACATGTAGCCGGGGTAAAATGAGGATCCTGGACCATTACACATTTTCTGTCAATTTATAATTTTCGGACCTGCGCTTTTGGCAGCAGCGCTGTGTTATTGTTCTAATATATCACTTCATGCATGGCCCACCTATCGCTTCGTTTGCTCCGGCGGGGCCTGCGCATTCGGCAGCAGCACAATGTTATCGTTCTAATATATGACTTTACGCAAAAAAAAAATTGAAAAAATGGGCAAAAATTGAAAAAAGTAATAAAATGTTGGGAAAGTCAATAAAAGTATTAAAGACAAAACGTTAATAATTAAAAAAAAACAAAAGATTGTTCGGAAAGTTAATAAAATTATTATAAAACCAAATAAAAAAAGATAATAATAACAAAAAAGAAAACATTGTTCGGAAAGATAATAAGATATAAAACGAAATAAAAAAAAATCAATGAAAAAAAGTTAGAGAAACACGGTTTTCAGAGAAAAAACGTTGAAAAAAAGGAAAACAAAAATTAAAATGTGTCGAAACCAAGGGCAAAGGTTGAGCAAGAAAAAGCTTCAAAAAAAGAAGTAAAAACTCATTTTCTTATCCCTTTCAGAAGTTTCACTTCAGTTGTGTGCTTATAAAAGTGAGGCACATAATTTTTTTAAGTATGTCACTGCGATATCTGTGAGAAATTGATTTCCACATTCAAGACAAATAAATGGTATTCATCTCAGAAAAAAGTAGTTGATTCAAACATGCAGGAGAGCCATGGCAGAAGTAGATTTGTCGAATAATAAACTGAAAAAAATTAAAGTTTCACAATTTTATCTCAGAAGAATACAGATATGTTGAAAATTAAGAAAGGCCAGAATATATTAATCTGAAAATAAAAAACTAGAGCTACAAGATATGGTTTCATCTCAGCAGGATTTTATATTGTTTTGTCTCTGAACAATCGATAAGCACTTTCCCTCCCCAGTGTCATTTCAGAAAAAAATTTATTTCTTCGGAAACGAATATAGGCTATATATTTCTTTTAAATAAAATATTATGATTGTCAAAACTGACTTTGCACAGACTTATTCTGGATACTTTAGAGTTTCCATCTGAAAAGTAAATATGCTGAGTTTTATTTTAGAAAATGCACCTTCTTCTAAGGTGCTGCGGCAGATTTGTAAATAATCGCTTATAACTGTAATACGTTGATTTTTCCCACAAAAGTTGTTTTTTCTTATTGCGGCAGGGCTATAGTGAAAATCTCTCAAAAAAAAGAAAATACTAACCTGAATAATCGTTATTCTATCATTTTGTTTTAGAAAACATGATTTTCAAAATCTCGAAAAAGTCGATATGCACAGTTTAAGTTTAGAAAAAATTACTTTCCTCATAAATGAAAAAGGTCTACAGTAGCTTATCTTATAAAAAACGGCTATAACTGTAAAAAATCGTTTTTTTTTATCACAGCTTTATTTCTATTTTTTTTTAATGCGAAAAACTTATGAAACCGATTTCTCCCAATTTCATTTTAGCAAAATCAGTTTTTGCAGGTTTTTCTCTAAAAAATTGGTATGTACAACTGCATCAAATGGAGAAAGGCTGCAATAGATGTGTTTAATAATGATCGGTTGATGCTGTAAGAAATCAATATTTAAGATATTTACCTCAGACAAGAAAATGCAGAAGAGGTACGGTGTATACATCTAAAAGTAAAAGACTATAAAAAAGAAAATTATAACTTTAACAAACATTTTATACAATATTTTTTATAATTTTCTCTTTTAAAAATCATTTCGCACAGTTTCAACTCCTAATCTTTTTCTGGAAAAACGTTACAGAATTTTTTTTAATGATATACGGTTATAACAAAACTGTCAAAATCAATTACTCACAGTTTTATTTCAAAAGATTATCATTTTCAGTTTTAGAAAATGTAACTTCTTTGAAAGTGCAAAAGAGATACAGTGGAAATAAATTCTCATAACTCTCAAATATAGGAATTTCACAGTTTCATCTAAAAACAAATCGTTATTTATATAGTTTTTATCTTTGACGACATCCATAAGCTCAGTTTCATCTTAAAAACAAATTTGCTAATCATAAATGTGTCCCAAAAATAATAAACTAGGATGGTTCCTACGGTAGATTTTCCTATAACAAGTAACAATAACTGTGAATAATCACATTTTCACTATACCTTTCTGAGAAAAATGGCTGTTTAATTGTTTTTTTCCCTCTTTAGAAAGATGTACTTCTTAAGAAATGCTGAAGGGCTACGGTAGATTAATAGATTAATATTTAATAATAAATGTAAGTGTAGGAAATAAGGTTTCACAGTTTCATCCCTCAGAAATGGATGTTGTTCGAAGATACAGATGGGTACAATAAATTTGTCTGAAAATAAATTGCTATAACCTTGAAATAGAATATTACATAACAAGTGTTGGAAGTGCTAGTTTTCAAATGAGAAGGTTATTTAGCATGAGGCGTCAGCCGAGTGCGGAGATTCCTCCCAGATTGTAAACGTACGTTTACACGAGTGGTGTACACTAATTTACCTACTATCACCTACGAAAATAAGAATTTCTCTTCAGATTCGAAAGAAAATTATTATTATTACACGCGTGTTGAAATCCACTTTTCAATAAGTGTGTTTAAATAGTTACTTTCCTAACGAGTGCGTAAAATGTTACTTTTCCGCACGCGATTACAGCTGGTCGAACGTAGTGGATTTTCACCAGCAATCGCGTGCGGAAAATACACTTTCCGCTAGAGTTAGAAACAACATTTTTTCAGCTAGCGTATAGACAATCGAAATGCATTACACACATTAAATTTCACATAAATATCATATCACACATTAAATAACACAATATATTGAAGTTTAAAAATGTTATTCATAAAAAATTGCCACTTATTTGTTAATTATTAGTGTTGATGTTAGCCCAAAAAGAGCAGTTGCTGGCATTCTGCAAGGTTATGGTAGATGACAATATTTTGCAAAATATGACATGTTAATCTGCCTTATACAGAGCAATGGAAACTCCCGTGAAGTTTCTTAGCTATATTTCAATGGGTTTGTTTGAATATTTATTTTCATTTTGAGTTATTTGGGTGTATTTTTTATTTAAATATCATTTTAATTTATAGATATCCAGAAAGAAGGCAACCTGGTCTTTTAATGTTATTCGGAATGAAGAAAAAATTGGTCGAGCATGGAACGTTGCCTCCGTCCCTATAGCAATTTTCCTTATTATACGTTTTTGGTAGAGGCCGGATAAACGTTCCATGTTTTAAAAATTTTTTCTTTATTCCGGAAAACATTAAAATACCAGGTTGCGTTTTTCTGAATATTTATAAATTAAAATGATATTTAAATAAAACATATACCCAAATAACTCAAAAGGTAAATAAATATTCAAACAAACCTATTCAAAATATTGATAATTTTCATTTTTCCATCGTAAAAAATACAATATTGCACAGAAAATATCAATTTTGCTACTGACAGGTCTTACCAATAGGAAATGATCATTCCATTGTTCTAGTAATCGCTGCCTACTAATACATATGCCGTTGTTTAAAAGACAATGCATATACTATACTCACCAAGAGTGTCGTATAGGGATACATTTTGAGAAATTATGAATTTTTAGTTTATTATTTTAAATACATGTAATGTAATATATTTTTGTAAAAGCTTATAAAATTGAAATTGATTTATAGCTAAAAATTGACAGCTTACAGCAAAAATCTGACTACACCGCTGGATTCTACGTAAAAACTGCTTAAGAGTCAGTTTTTAGCTTTGCGATATGTTGAAGGATACTGGAGATACGAGGGGGATCCCAAAATGCATTATTTTCAATTTCGCCCTGTATTTCAGAAACGAAGCGGGCTATGAAAATGTTGTTTATACCATCGTTATTTTCACAAAACTGTAGCATGGCATTGCGAAAACCGCAACACTCTATCTTTACTTGTAAGTGAGATATCTCGTAATATCATCGAAAATGGGAAACCCTGTACTGAGCAAACACCTTTTTGCTTTGAGTAAAAAATTTGTTATGCTTAGTATGAGCTTTCCTTAAATTAGTATATTTTCTTTATAGCATCAAGTAAGTGCCATTTTGTACCTCTTTTGAAACTGTAAAACATCGAGATGTATGGTGTTTAGATTAAGAGACGTTTAATATTGCAATATCGTCTTTATCCATAACACCATCTGTGGCATACTCCTGCTAACCCAAATATTGCTGCTACTTTTGTCATTAAATAAATTTCATCAGGTGCTACCAGTAAAAAATTACTAATTTCTTCATTGGTAAAGTATTTAGCTTTTCTTTCTATTCGATAAATATTTACTTTGTCGTCAAAAATTAAAAAAAAAATCACAAAAGAGGCTGTTTAGTAATACATTTTAATGCGAAAACTCTCCCAATTTGACGTTAATGATGAAAGTTTACTTGCAATGTTGTCGCACTTGACTAAAATTCATGATTTTCAAGTAGGTAAATGTCCCAGGTCAGGTGCACGTTTCAAAAAGTAGAATAACAACTTGTCAAACTAACTAAACAAGCGTGATATGCTTGCTTCTCTCTAAACCAACCACAGCTAACCCAATCTAACAAACATTAACCCTAATTAACCAAAACCAACCCAGACTAACTCCAACTAACCAAGACTAACCAAAACTAATGCAGGCTAACCCTAATTATCTAAAGTAAAGAGACAAGCGTGCGTAATTAACCAAACAAGCGTATTGAGAGGAGCGCGCTACATGCTTGACCAACTCCGCCTAATGCAAAACCAAAATTAACCCAAACTTATAAAACAAGCGCACTACGTGTGGTACTCTTTTAACTAATCCAAAGGAACCAAGCAAGGGCGCATTTATCTATCTTACTGCTTGTCGTCAAAAAATGAGTGTCTTACATAACTCGTAAACTAACGAATTATTAATATTCTTTATTATTTTTATAAACACAAATTACTTCTGAATCACCTTTTATCTATAAAGTGTTGGCTGCCTATATCCAACAAGATATCGTAATTTAGAACTGAACAGAAATTACACTTGGCAACACCTATGCGTACGACAGCTGAGCCGTGCTAAGCTAATCTAGGTAGATAATCATAATTTAAGAAATAGTGCACAAAGAATAAGGGGGATTCTTTGTGAAATAGTGTTATGTTGACGTTTGCGCCAGGAACATTATTATTTTAAAGGGCAAAAAAAAACAGTTATATTTGCGGTTTTTAAGAAAAGGAGCTGGTAAAAAACTTTTTGGGGCTACTATTATTACCTATTCTTGCTTCGTCATTACGCATGCCCGAAGCCTTTGCATGGAAAAGTTAGCATGCTCCCTAGACCTATTGGGCCATTGTGTGTCCGAAGAAAAGTGAAATAATGCGTGTGCGAGAGCAAGAGAGTATAGTTTTGTACATGTCGGAATTGGATACAACTGCAAGTTGTAAACTTTGTGATTTGTGATTAAGAAAACTCTTACTAAAGGAAGCAATTTTAATTTTCAGAATAAGATGAGTTAAACCCTTTGAATATTAAAACAGACAGGAAGGAGGATTTCGCAAATTGGTTGTTGATCGGGATGGAGGTTGCATATGGCCGAACAACTATTTTTCAGCTTGGTTAGGGTCACTAAACTAGCACTTGCGCTATTTACACCCTGGAGCCAGAGCAGAAGCAGCTCTATTTTCCAAAGAATTGTACGTTGAGGTGAAGAAAAAGGCAAACATTTGTAAGATAAACATGAAATATGTTCATATAATTTTTGCAATGTAGTAAAAATATGTGTAAAAATAGTAAAAATATGTGTTTATATTTTACTCGACGAGTTATATTTTCTTAACTTCTCTGGAAATGCCTACTTTGGCAGAAAATCTGTATTTTTTTATAAAATCGATCGGGATAGGGTGAAAGGAAGTATTTCCAACTGGAAAATTGAAGAAAATTATTATCTGTATTAAATATAAATTATTGCCTTTTCAAGAGAATCAGTTTTGTGTACAGGGTGGCCCGTTTAAGAGGGGGCTATACCTTATCTCGAAAACTACGAGGGTTGGAAAAAAAATTTAAATACCAAAGTTATTCCTAGTAAAATGATCTTTATTTTTTTTGTATTGTTTTAATCGTCACTTTTTTATATACTGGGTGCTCAAGCAAAGTCACATTTTTTTAAACGAAACACCCTATATTTTATTAAATTTTTGAATTCTACTTAAAATTCTAGGCATATTTGATGTATGATGTTATACCCCTAGAGTTAGTAGTTTCAACGCTATAAACAGTTGAAAATCGGTACTCTGGCCAAGTTTCACCTTGGTAGCAGGTAGACCATTAAAGATGGAGTAAAATGAATTCGACATTCCTATCTTAACTTTCCAAGAGCTATCTGATGGTGCTCACTGATGTTACCTACCGAGGTACCAGATTTGGTACCCATGGTACCACCTGCCCGTTAACACCGTCAGATAGCTCTTGAAAAGTTAAGATAGGAATGTGAAATTAATTTTACTCCATCTCTAACGGTCTTCTTGCTACCAAGGTGAAAAGTAGTCAAAGTACCGATTTTCAACTGTTTATACCTGTCAAACTACTAATTCTAAAGGTATAACATCATACATTAAATATTCTTAGAATTTTAAGTAGAATCCAAAAATGTAATAAAATATAGGGTGTTTCATTTAAAAAAGTGTAACTTTCTTTGACCATCCTGTATATAAAAAAGTGACGATTAAATCAATACAAAAAAAATAAAGATAATTTTACTAGGAATAACTTTTGTATTTACATTTTTTTCCAACCACTGTAGTTTTCGAGATAAGGTATAGGCCCCTCTTAAACGGGCCACCCTCTACATATCCTTTCTTCGTTTACAGCATGTTTACATATATAATTTTTTCGAGATGTGATATAGCAATTACATATGGATTTTAATAGTAAAGCCCTGTGGCTCTAAATAGGTGTCACATCAAGTGGAATTATTTCTTTAGACACATTTTTCTGAATAAATGTTTCTGAACTTTTAAGGATACAACCTGCTTATCAATTTTATGTTTCGGCATATTCTGTAATATTGCTAAAAATTTCTCGGTTTGCATACAAATGAATAAATCATCACTTGGGTAACATAAACCTTCCATTGACTTTTCTTGCAATATTCGAGAATACAAAAAATCTTCTTTATCGCCATACAGTTTGGAAATGCAATGTTTACACTGCAATTTGTGGCCTAATTTTGAACTCACAAATCCTGCGATATACATAACACGAAAACTTTGTGGTGTTAAAGGATTGTAGTAAAATACATAATTAGGATCAGTGAAAAGCATTTCTATAAAATCACCCATTTCCTCCGAATTGATACGATTTGATATCAACTTATTAATCATTTATTCCGGGGGTTTACTAACAGAACTAACATTTAATACATTTATTTCTTGAAGAGAAATAAAATTAGCAGCTCTTCCTTCTTCTACTAGGACATGTATCAAAAAAATTTTTTAGGCTGCTGTAAATTGTCGAGAAGTTGGGTTATCATTATCTCCCTTGAGACCTAATTGTACCAAGAGTAGCTCAATATGGTTTGTATGTAAGAACAAATTTAAGTCTATAAATTTCTTCTTTTCACCAAAACAGTTTGTAAAAAATGTTATCATATGGGGAGGATCAGGAAAGAGAAAATATTTAAAATTGTCAAATTGAAAAGCAACTTTTATATTTCATTTGTTAAAATAAATTAGCTTCACAAGCATCAAAAGTGACGTAACCGACCGCAATTCCTACTTGCTTTAGCAATATGCAGAGTAGTTTTATTCAAGAATGTCTTCTGCTCACTATTAATGCCTGCAATAAAAAAAGTAACCTATTGGTAATTTCCATGCTTCATTAATACATACAAGCATGAATACCAATGCTTCCGTTGCTAATTTTACACTATCAACTTGTAACGAACTTCCCTAATCAACATATCCAAATTATTTATCACCTCTATACTCTAGTTTCTATTAACAATGTCATCGAAAACCAGAGGATCTTGCTTAAATTAATTAATGCAGGTGCTTGATGTTTCCGGAGAATATGAGCGTTGATTGAAGTCAATCAACGATATTTATGAGGAAGTCGATGGTTTGCAAAGCATAGGAGCGCTCTTCTCGATGCATTTCTCCTGACTTTGTCAATTCAGCCTCACCAACTGTTTATTTATGTGTTGGATTTAAAGTTCGAACCTAAAAGAAAGGAAAGCTTTAAAAAGGGATTTTTTTAAAACATGATCCAGAATGTGACTACAATGATCTTCAAATCAATGAAGATATTCAATAATTATATCTCACATTTAACCCAGAAATATAAGAAAAGATGCAAGTTTTAATGGTCGGATATTCAAAATCAACATTTTAACTGAAGTCGCGTGTGGATAAGTACCACTTTCCGCACTTGTTAGGAAAATAACTATTACGAATGAGTCATAAATGCAGGTTCAATATACTCATGCGCGTCACGGATATCGCTCACATCATCCACTCCCGTCAAGTCAAAATGTTAAATCAGATATGCTGTCAAATTGAGAGAACCCGCCATCTATTCAAATAGAGTTCTGTTGAAATTACTTTTCAACACGTATGTTAAAAACTTTTCAACACGCGGGTGATATAAGGCTATTACTAGCCACGTTAATTGTACTTCTTTCTGATTTTCATAAGTGGTCGTAAGAAAAAAGTTTTTTCATGGCTCAAAAAGATCGATTTCTATAGCTTTATAGCTGAAAAATTGAAACACACAGTTTAATCTCAGAAAACATTATTTTCTTTGAAAATGAAGATATGCTTACGTTAAATTTATTACGTAAATTAATAAATGACCATATAACTATGACAAATTTACTTTACACAAAAACATGAATATTTGATAGTGTTTTATCTATAAAAGCGATGTAATCAATAAAATTATATTTTAGTGAAATATAACTTTTTCGAAAATGCAGAAAAGTTACAGTAGGTGTATCTAATAATGAGCGGTTATAATTGTTACAAATTAATCTTATATCAGAAAAATTTCTTTTTTCGAAAATGCGTGGGACATTTTCGATTCTTCAGAAATATAATTTTCATTATCGATTTTTCGGGTATATTATAATGAAATCTCTGAAAAAAACGAAATGCACAGTTTCATTTCGGACAATACATTTTTTTTGAAAAGTCAGAGACTGCTGTTTATTTTTCTAATAATAAACTGTGGATCTAGCTTGAAAGTTTAATCAGCAATTAAATTTGAGAAAGCATGTTGGTGCAAATTTTCAATCCAGAAAAATTGAGTTTGCAGAAAAAATTCATTTTCACATGACAAGTTCATTAAGCATTGTTCTAAATCAGAAAAATTACATTTTCTGACCTAGGCTTGTGTTTAATCGACTTTTCAAAGCTCTTTTCGTATTTTATAATGGGTCTCGGTAAAAAATATGACTTTGAAAAGTAAGATGAATATATTTGCTCTATTGGGCAACATCAGTCTTAAATAAAGGTGACCGATTGAGCGAAATATAATATAACAGGCACTTTTTGCGAGGCTTTTTGCTCGCCTTGTATAACCGTACAATACAATGCACTCCGTCATCCATCGTGGCACCTAACCGAAAACCGGATCGCCGAAGACAATAAACAATATTTATTTCAGCCGAAAAGCGCACTTGTTACGCTCCGAATATCGCTGGCAAGCGAATCACGGCGACAACCTCGGCCCCATATTGGCCCTATTGTCTCCCGATTCTTTGGGGAAACAAAAAAGCAGCGGCTTTTCATTATTCCCCGATCGACTTTAGAGCGCGGCAAAAACTCCACAATTAATCACCGAACAGATAACAAAAGAAAGTGTGTCAGATTGCGACGAAATATGAACGCACCAAGCCAGTAGCGTCGCAGAAAACGGTTACACGCACGTGCCTGATAATCCATTAAATAAAGAGGTAACCAATTTCATTATTTTTTGATTCAGTTATATTAAAAGTTACATAAAATGGCACCCACCGAGTCATATTGATTATTATCAGCAGGCCGAACTAGACAAGCTGATCAGGTAAATCAAGCTTGACTTGCATTTTTTCTAAAGGAAGTGTAGTAAGAATAAAAGCAAAAATACCAATAAACATAACCCTCGATTTATAGCCAAAATAACTCTATTTTCAAAATGTATGTAACTTAACCCTCGATTTATAGCCAAAATAACTCTATTTCGGCAAATCAAATCCCAAACTGTATAAAAATTCTGGCTATGTCAATATTCCGACAATATTAATTTTTTTTACAATATTAATATCCCGATAACTATATTTTTGTATATGACAATTTAAATATTACAATAATATAATCGCGATAATCAATAGCCTGAAAAATTATCAAACAACATTGGTATTGCAGAGATAATACTAATAGGCCTATAGTTACTCGCATCCCCTTTGCAGCCAGATTTGTAGATGGGAGTTACGTAGGATAGGATTAAAAACTATCCTATAGATTATGATGACAGAGGGACTGTCAAGTTGATGACAAAGCTGTAGAAACTAAAGTTATTAACACCAAAATAACGCCTCTATGTCAGTATAACAATATCAACAACTAGGCTATGAAAAACGCGACAATTTTAAGCTATCGACAATATCAAATCCCTGACTACACCGATATTTCGATAGCTGAAATTTCAACACCACATATCATAATCACGACAATAAATTTATTTGGCAATGCCAAAATTCCCATAAATGAAGATAGATCAAATTTTTAGCAAAATCTAAAATATTAAAATTTTGACAATTAAATCCTCGATAAAGTAAAATCACATCAATCCAACAGTCGGGACAATCAAAATTGCAGCAACAAAATTCAATATATAATAAAAATTGTACTTATTTCAGAACCCAGATAACAAAAATGCATAAATGCAACAAAAATATTCCATATTTAATAAAAATTGTAAACTACTTCCAAACCGCGATAACAGACAATACATAAGAGCCGGAAAATCAAAATTCAAATTATCAAATTTTCGACAAAAACAAAATATTGGTAATGTTAAAATTTCGGCAATATAAAATTCTCATAATCCCGACTATCAAAATATAGTATAACAAAGGGTGGACATTCAAAGCACAAAAATCCAAAAATGAACAAAATTAGTATTCATTAGTTTGGGTTGGATTTGGTTAGTTTGGGTTATTGTCCAAAAAAAAATAAGGAAACGTGCATGTTTTATGCAACTCATAATCCGGATTTTTGATAATGCCATGATTTTAATGTTGCATGGATTTCGAATTGTCGGGATCATGTTGGTTGTCGAAATTTTGATTGTCGGCATACTATTGTTGCCGGGATCGTGATTCGTTAGGAACTTGATTATCCGTCTACAAATATATTTGCAATTTTGGTTGTTGGGATCTTGGGTTGCATATATGCGCATTCAGGATATTTAATGTCATTGTAATTCTTGTATTCCTATAGTACCGAATTACAATAAAAATCCCGACACTATGGCAATGTTGACAAATCAAAATCTCGACTACATCAAACTCTCGATAATAGCAAAAAGCCGACAGTATCAAAATATCGATAGCATTGAAATATCGATAATATAAAGAATCTCGATAAATTAACTAAAAAAAATTGCCAACAATATCAAAATTCGGAAAATAGAAGAATTCATATGTGAAGTTCACATGCAGTAGAAGTGAAAACTAAACCAAGCTGTCGCCCATCCAAGTACTAACGATGTTCTATGTTGCTTAACTTCAGAGATCGAACGAGAACTACTTTTTACTCTTAGCAAACATGTTACAACTGCCTAACTGTGTTCTATCTCATTCTCTCGCAAGCTACATCCTATAAATCTCTTCTTAGTGTCGCTTTTTCGTTTCGCGTCTCAAATCACTCCCATTCTCTACATGATAACGGCGCTAAAAAGATTTCACTTCAATAATCCAAATAAATAAAATTTCCGACAATATCGAAAATAACGAAAATATTAAATTTCTCAAACTCGCAACAATAGCAATATTAGGGTGATGCTAGAATCTCGATAATGTTAAACTAATAATGATAATGTTGAAATCCAGATACACAAACACCACAATTAAATATGAAACAATCAAAATCTCTGCAATATTTATATATTACGGCTAAATGAAGATCTCAGCAAATATTTTGGTACAAGATAGTTTAAATATTACAATAATATTATCGCGATAATCAAAAGCCTCCAATCGAATTTCTGTCAGTGAAATTGCGACAATTTTAAGCTATCGGCAATACGAAATTCCTGACATCGATAGCTCAAATTTCGACATATAGGAATCCTGACAGAATAAAAATGGCAAAAATATCATAATCACGACAATACATTTTTTGGCAATACCAAAATTCCCATATATCACAGCCCAGATCTATCAAATTTTTGACCAAATCAAAAATAATAAAATTTCGACAATTAAATTATCGATAAATTAAAATCACATCAATCCAACAGTCTCGACAAACAAAACTGCAACAAAAACTTTCATATTTAATAAAAATTATCAACTATTTCCAAACCGCGATAACAAACAATACATAAGGGCCGGAAAATCAAAATTCAAGTCATCAAATTTTCGATAAAAGCAAAATATTTCTAATGTTAAAATTTCAATAATTAAAATTTCGACAATATAAACTCTCATAATCCCGACTATCAAAATATACAAATACACATGGTCGACATTCAAAATACAGAGGTCTAAAATTCAACAAAATTAATATTGTTTAGTTTGGATTATATTGGGTTACTTTGGGTTATTGTCAAAAAAAAAAATAAGGAAAACGAACATCCTTTTATGCGCCTCAGAATTTTGAATCCGGATTTTTGATACTGCCACGATTTTGATGTTGCCTGGACTTCGAATTTTCGGGATCATGTTGGTTGTCGAAATTTTGATTGTCGGGATGCTAGTGTTGCCGGGATTGTAATTCGTTAGGAACTTGATTGTCCGTCTACAAATATATGTGCAATTTTGGTTGTTGGGATTTTGTGATCAATCTTGGGTTGCATATATGAGCATTCAGGATATTTAATATCATTTTAATTCTTGCATTTCGACAGTGCTGAAATTAAAAGGGTAATTATTTTATTTTAATTTTGTACTTGAAACAAGTTTCACCTAGATGAAATTCAACGGATTCACCGACAATTTTATTAATTATATTTGCATAGCTCTCATTTCTATTCTTAGGTCTAGTTCAGCTGGAGTATATTCAACCTGGAACAAATTTGATTTATGTACCTACTAATACACGCTCCTATGTTAAAAACCGATTCAGCTACTCGCAACTGATTGATTTCTAAGCCATAAATTCGCATTTTATAACGTGATGTGTCATATTTATCGACCTTACCCTATATCGCATGGCTCCCCTTCATAAAAATTAGGTCGTTAAACGGGAAAACACCTCTATTTTCGGCGTATTTTCTGGAAAATTACCGCAAGGCAATTAAGCAGCAGGCAGCCAGTAAGTAATCTCTCAAGCGGCGCTCGTAGATTCATCACTGGGGGGGATCACGCGGGGTCATCTGATACGTACGGCACGCGCTCCTCCGATATGCGGCCGTCCCGCGTGATTTACGACAGGACGGGGGGGTCGTAAGAATCCCCCCTTTTAATGTATTACGTGGACGACCGGGCGGTGTTACGGCCTCGATGTAACGGGAGGCCTAACCGAGCGTCTATTTTTTTTTAAAGAGAGATAATTTATGTACTCTGTAAGTTCTTGGACTTAACATAATTTTAAATAATATACTGTTCTTGTAAATAGAATCTAAAAAGATATCTATATGCATTGAAATGCATTTGCATGCGAGTTAAGCGTCTCTCCGCACTAATTAATTTGTTGGTGAAATTTTGCACTGCAATTTCTTTTTCGATTCAACACAACAATACGACTACAAGAAGGACAAAGTGCTTTCAAAATTTTAGCGTGACGTCATGGATATGGGCCTATGCGATTTGGCGCGAAAATATAGGAGGGGGGCTTGCGGGTGGAAGGGACATCGCAATTGGTTGCAATGTTGCTAGACTGCTACGATAGTAGCAAATATTAGGATGCCCGTATATAAAGAATGTATCTGCTACATTGTAATTTCTCCAATATTGTAAAAAAAATATTTCCATAAGATGTTCTTTCCTCTTTTTATAATGTGGTATTTCGTAATTTATGGATTTAATTTTCTAATACCTTGTTTGTGCACTTTTCTAAAATAATACTACATTTATAAGCACACAACTGAATTGAAACTTCTGAAAGAGATATAAGGAATTGAGTTTTATTTTTTCCAAGTTTTTTTTCTACATTTTGCATTCGGTTTCGAACTTTTTTTATTATTATTTTTTTCCTTTTATTTCAACTTTTTTTCGCCGGAAATAGCGTTTCTCTAACTTTTTTTTTATTAATTTCTTGTATTTATTTCGTTTTATAATACACTTATTAACTTTCCGAACAGTGTTTTTTAATAATGTTTTTTCTTGTTTGGTTTTATAATACTTTCCGAACAATCTTTTGGATTTGTTTTTTTATTTTTTTTTTGCAATTTCCTTTTATAAAACTTTTCATAAATTTCCGCACATTTTTTTACTTTTTTTTATTTTTTCTCATTTTCTAAAAAAATTTTGTTTTGTTTTTTTTTCATAAAGTATTTTTTTCTTCCAATTGTTGCCATCTTCGACCTCGTAGCTGAACTCTTCTGCATTTCTACATCGAAAACCACGTTTCTAATTTTTTTATTATTGTTATTTTTCTTATTTCGTTTCATAATACTTTTATTAACTTTCCGAAAAATTTTTTCCGTTTCTTTCAGTTTTTTTCAATTTTTCGAAAATTTTTGGCATCCGCGAAAGTGGTGGGTGGGGGTACAATTTCCTCCCCCCACTGATGACCCCCCGGGTCTTCGCTTGTCAGATTTTAGATTCGAGGCTCCGTTGCAAAGATATCGGAAAAAAACCTATTACCTAAATAAGAGCCTCGGTTCCCCACATTTGGTCAAAGGTAGCCCCCCATGAGACGCACCTACAATAAAAATTTCGACCCCGTTGCTCTTCCCGTTCTCCGGAATTAATTATTTCAAATTTTTCTTCTCCCCCCTCTCCTGACGGTTGGATTACGGGCTCCAGGATCCTCATTTTACACCGGCTACATGTCCTGAAAACTTAAACCCTCTAGCTACAGTGGAACATACTTAATTAAAGGGGCATTTCACTTTGATACGCGTTTCACTTTGATAAGCATTTTTTCTGCCTTTACCTTCGCTAAAGAAGTTTCACTTCAAAATATTTTAATTATTTTCAATTATACCGTGGATATAATAGTAGGTGCCTCAGCGAAATGTTCCCCATTTACAAAAACTTGGCCATTAATGACCCAGTTTCGAAAACCCAGAAATAATATATAATTTTTTGGATCATATTTTCTAAGGACTATGTTACAATCACAAACATCATGACGTTATCTCTTAAAGGGGACACTCAAGCAGCACTTACGCGATAATTAAATAACCTTAAATAATAATTTCTCATTAACTCATCAATTCGTAAATATTGATATTCCAATACGCCTTTCAATGTAGCTCTGAGTAAGCCCCTCCCACCACCCCCCCGCAATAATCAACCAATAGCATTTGCTTTCATAATTGTTAATAAAATTGGACGAAGATACTACAATATGATTATTGCTATGCAGAACCACTACATATTAGATACAGGCCAACTTCCGAAGTTTAATATTTTCATCCTTAAGAGTTTTTATTTTTGTCATTTTATATCCAAAAGAGCTTGTCGTCTCTCAGCCGATATTGTCTCATTACTATTCCCATAAAGGGGGGTAGTAAGCGGATCTTTTTAGGGATTGTTTTCCTGTCTCTACTCTTGTTCCGCCTATTGGTTCGGATACTAGCTAAGACGTGTCTCGATCTGATTACCTTAACTCGTCGAACCATGGCAAATTCGCTTGCATCCTTATTGCCCTTCATCCTATGTTAACATAATTTAGCCCCCCCCCCCCCCCTTCCGTAGTTAATTTAATTAAGTTCTGGTGGAACGGAGGCAGCGCGTGACTGCTTTAACAACATAACCACTTCGTTTTCCCATTCTATCTAGACTTAAGTGGGTATGGCGACAGTTTGACACTCCCCATTATTCCCTCTAAACACATTTTGCGTTTCTAAGCTTGATTCACGTCTTGCCGCGCAGCCAAATAAACTCGGCCCATAACTGCCATTTTTCCTCCACGTTAGCTGATTAGCTTTTATGTTATGCCATCTGTTAATTCTTAGATAACTGAGCTACGTCTTTTTTGAATTATGACATTTGTCATCTGTAAGATTTGGCATTTAACACATGGAATCTGCCATCTGTCAATTTTCGCATACGCTGATTCAGTTTTAAGTTATGGCATCTGTCATCTGTCAACTCTTAGACAAGTGAGCTACATCTTTTTAAAATATACCATTTGTCATCTGTAAGATTTGGCATTTAATACCTGGCATCTGTCAGTTTTCGTCCATGTAGGCTACTGCATTTTTAAATTATGGCATCTGTTATCTGCCAAGTTTGGCATCTAACGTCCATGTGAGCTATTTCATTTTTAATTTATGGGAGCTGCTGTGAATTTTCGTCCATGTGAGGTACTGTATCTTCAAGGATTTAGACGATCCTTTTTTGCTAATGCGAATCATTTTTAATGATTTAGTCGAAGGTTGCAACTAATGCTGACCATCTTCAGTAATTTGTTTTACGTTCACTAAAATCGGATATTACATTAACCATCAAATATAAAAGTTTAGGTTTTCTGTAGATTACATGGTTCCTCTACGTCGTTCACTAAAAATTCTCGACTATCAAGTGAATGAATTAAGCAAAACATATTAAAAAAGTTTAGAGAAATTAAATTAAACAAAGTTGAATAAGTAGAACATAATGTTATATTAATGAAAAATAATAATAAATAAATAAAAATAAAATAAAATATAGCAAAAAAATTAAAATAGGTGAAATTAAATAAAATAGAAGCAAAAAAGTTAAATAAAATTAAAATTAAGTAAATGACTATCACAACCGACGTAATACCTATTGACTAGCTTCATTATCGGCAGCATCAAATATCGTGACATTTTTTCATCATATACAAGGTCTCTACTTACTTCGTCCCAATGTAAATACAATTGTCTAACAAGGTCGCATTATAATACCAATTTTCTCATTATTCGTTTTTAAAAAAATTATCGTTCTACAAAAGTTATTGCAAAATGATACATAGTATTTTAGTCGAATATTCGGTCAGTTTATGTTAGTTTGGATTAAGTAGTTTAGATTTTTGCATGCTTTTATCTAAAAAATATTTAAATCTACTATTTCTATAAAGTTGATTTAATTAAAATTATATTTTCAGTTAATTTAAATTATATTTTCAGTTACAAAGTCAGTTTTTCAGTTCCTACGCCCCCTGTTAAGCTCATCAAAATTCTAGAACTACCAACCGACAGTAAAAATACTTTTGCTCTTTTGATTTTAATGATAAAATATTTGTATGAATATTTAAAAATTTATTTAAAATTGAATAAGCAGTTACGGTGAACAAAAATTACATCATGGTAATTACAAAAAAAAGTATTCAACAAATATTGGGGTTTATAATCATGATAGTGTCAGAAATCGGAAACCATGTAATTGGTTAATTTTCTGTAAACCTAATCATACTCTAAGTCAAATATTTCAAAACTGATATATACATACATTACTTCAAAACCTGAAATTCATCAAATTTAACACGTTCTTTAATTTATCCAATCTGCATAGATCTTTTCAAACTTATGAACAACGCTGCGATTTGAAAAACAATGGAAAATGTGTAGAAAAAGGTAGAATTTAAATTGCAAACATTGGGAAAATATTGATAAGAAGTTTGAGGCACGATTCCAGCTGACTGGCTTCATCATTTATCAACATACCGAAGAAGTACAGCCTCAAATCTTGTAGTGACTACTGCACCATCAGTCTTATGTTACA
This sequence comes from Pissodes strobi, assembly GCA_016904865.1. Lineage (NCBI taxonomy): Eukaryota > Metazoa > Arthropoda > Insecta > Coleoptera > Curculionidae > Pissodes > Pissodes strobi. The sequence goes on along the minus strand of MU181928.1, from coordinate 1,097,057 downwards.
CGTGTTAAAAATCTTTCTTAAGGTAATTCATGGCCGCCTATATAATAAATGCGAAGAACATATGGGCGAGTCGCAGTTCGGATTTCGCAGCGGCATCGGTACTCGAGAGGCATTATTTGCCATAAAAGTTTTTATAGAACGCTGTAGGGATATGAATCGCGACGTTCACATGTGCTTTATAGACTAGAACGGGCTTAGATGGAAAGGACATAAGGATCATTGCCAATCTATATTGGAATCAGAAAGCAACTATACATCTTGAAAATAATTAGTCGGACGCCTTAGAAATCAAACATGGAGTCCGACAGGCCTGCATCGTATCACCCTTATTGTTCAATCTCTGCTCGGAAAAAATATTTAGGAAGGCACTAGAATACACCACAGACGGCGTTAAGGTGAATGGCGAGTTTAATCAACAATATCAAATATGCCGACGACACGGTTTTCCTGGCCGATAACTTGAAGGGGCTACAAAAACTTGCCAACAGAGTTACACACACGCGGACAAAACGGGCTGGAACTGAATATTAAGGAGACCAAATACATGGATTAGTATAAGTCTCCTAATCAACGCGATGCGCTGTATTGTAAAAACGAAGCTATCGAGAGAGTGCGTAGTTTTACCTATCTTGGTTGTAACCTCAGTGAATCGTGGAACCACTCCAAAGAAATACATTGAAGAATAGAAAATGCTAGAACAATGTTCACACGAATGAAGCAATTCCTCTGCTGTCGAGATCTCAGCATGACGCTCAAGAAGAGAATGATAAAACGCTATATTTTCTCAGTATTGTTGTAGGCTTGGACGTTGTCCGAAGCAACAGAAAAAAAAGATCAAAAGTTTCGAACTATTACCGAAGACTCCTAAGAATTTCCTGGGTTGACCGAGTCACAAGCGAAGAGGTCTTTCAAAGAATGAACTGCCAACTAACCCTCATGAATACCATAAAACAACGCAAACTTGAGTATTTGGGCCATGTCATGAAAAACCCTGTCAAGTATCGTCTACTACAGCTGTTCCTGCAAGGTAAAGTGGAAGGAAGAAGGGGACCAGGTAGAAGGAGAATTTCCTGGCTCGCAAACCTACGGAAATGGTTTGGCGAGAGTTCCATTGAACTGTTCCGCGCTACAGCCAACAAAGTGCGCATTGCCATGATGATAGCCAACATTCGAAACGGATAATGCCGACGAAGAAGTAGAAGAACAACGCTGTGTTTGGAAAGACAATAAAAAATCTGTAGAAAAAGGTAGAATTTAAATTGCAAACATTGGGAAAATATTGATAAGAAGTTTGAGGCAAAAGCGTGGATTTCAAAGCAGCATTTTTACTTATAGTTCCCACTCATCCCAAAAGATCAACTTGAAAGTAATTAGGCCGCTGCAACCATATATCCTTCAGATATCGAAAATGGGGGACCGTTGGATTCCCAATTATACTAATAAGAAAATGTAATGTAATTTAAAATTTTGGAATGACGAGCTTCTCTACAAATATATGTAGCCGAAGAAAATATACATCTTCTGATGCAATTATAAGCAAGGTATTTCATAAAACTTCTTGTTAGCAGTCGGGGTATTTACCATTTTTCGAATATATATCTTGGTCTGTCTCGGGTTGCTGATACTCATACTAATTTTGGCTAATTCTATATTCACGGCTATAACGGTTTAAACGCCACCTAATAATTGTAGTATCACTTCCTTTTCCTCCTCTGCCTTGTTTTGCTGCCCTGTGACTAATAACATGATAGCATATCCGGGCAGGGGCTGGATTATCGTATTATATTTTCCTTCAAATACACCACTGCACTCGGTTCATGAACTGCAACCATACTGTTTTCTATTTATCGCCCAGAAGTTTCGTCTCTACACTCTCTACCTGAGTTAGAATGTCGCTAACCTAGGTAACAAAGTACAAATTTTGCCTTTACATCTCTTACTTTACTAGGATTTAATTACATGTTTACGACGTATGAGTAGAATTTAAATGACCCACAACAATATACCACTAACTATTTAATGCCTTAGCTTGTCTCTCCCTTAATTATCTTAAAACATAATATCAGAGATAGTAAGTCCCCCTTTCCATAATTTCCGATGTAGTTAATGCCCATTTCGCTTCTAATCCTATCCGACCGGCGAGCATGTTAACGTAAAAGAACGATAATCTCTCTCTTAATATATTTTATGATATTAGGTTTAAGTGGCTCGGAGGCGTTTTTCATTGGCGAATAGGTCGGACAGTTTGATGCCACAAAGTTATCCTAGGTGTCTTAGTATTTCACTGCCGTTTGTTCCAGTAATTGTCTAATTGTCGAAATGCTTTAGTGGTAATCTTGGTTTTTGTATCAAATGATATAAACGAGTTTATCTTCCTTCTGTGTTTAATGATGTTATCATCTAGTTGGGGTAATGCACAGGCCCGTACATTTTGAAGCACTCCTAACGCTTTTATTTTTAGAGACAAAAACTTTAAATTACCGAATTTTAAGTATTTTTTTCTGATACATTACAATTTGATATCGGATAAAACAAATAAAGTTCGTAGATTTGTTTAAAAACTTCATCTTGTGTTGTTTTAGATGGGTTTCCTTGTATACCTACCTAGTTCGGCTATTACCGATTTTAAGTATTCCAGATTTGATGTCTCTATCTTTAAAACTAACTGAGAAAAATGGCAGTGCCCTAACATCAATGCTGTCGACCAACAATTTATTTTATTGCCCTTTCTTTCTATCACATTGACGTTATGGAACAAGTTTGTAATTTTTCTCGATTTATCTTAAGGATAGTGCAGTCAAACCTGGTATATATGGAATCAGTAATGAACGAACTACCCGATAAGTGAACTGTGTATAGGGCCATCCATTTAAGAAATTAAAAGCTGATTTTTTTTATTGTCTTGCGACGCTATTCATCTGATTTGATATTTACAACTTTTTTGATTTTAAGTTTTTCTAACTCTAAAAATATAAGCTGGTCAAAATATACAGAAATCACCTGTACGCTTGAAAGAATCTCGCCATTAATCTTCTAAATAATTTCGAATTATTTTCGAAATTAGAGTTGTTTTCTAGTTTTTTTTCTAGAAATAATATATTATTTTTATTTTTTTTCTCGAAATAATGCATATCCTTTTGTAAAATTATGCATATGCTTTATTTTTAATTGATGCTTCTGGCATTACCTATGATGTAGTACCGTTTGCTGAGACGAATTTTTCCAATAACATAAAGTATTGACTGTATCTCTCCAGGCCGAAATAAATCACTAAGAGTAAAGTGAAGCTCTTAACAGCACTTTTTTATAATAGCGAAATAGCCACATCTCATATTTTGGTGTGTGAAAAACGCTTCAACCATTGTTTAGTAACACATAGCTTTCGCTTGGTATTACATTGAGGTTATAAATTTATTTAAAACTAGGCATGCAAATAAAGATGAGCACACTTGTTGTTTACACACTGTTATGGGAGGTAGAGTTTAAAACACATTGTTCTTATATACAAACAGATAAAGGAAGCGAGTTTCTTAATACTAGATTTTTAGAATGTCACACTATTATAGGATATAATTCAATTATGAATTTTTTACCCTATATATTATTTATTTTGACAATAAAGCAATATTTGATACTGACTGAATATTACTGTGAGGTGGCATTTTGATTGATTATAAACTTGAATCTTAATGAAAATCTGTATCTTAATAAATCCCATTAAATCACAAGTAGTAAGAATTTGACAATGGGGTGGCCCGATGGACAAGGAGACTGATACTTGATCTTAGACCATGGATAGAAAGGAGAACGAGTGACGTCCATCCCTAACTACTAGATTACAGCCATACTTATAACATCTGTAACCCACAGCCACCTTCTCGCTGCGGTTTTGAGAAGGTATAGCACACACTCTGGCGATAGAGGGAAAGGTTTAGTCGGTCAGGGATCCCTCGATTCGGAAATCTGGTTACAGTTTCCTGATCTCTAAATTACTGTTAATACTAGAACTTCTGCTCCTACTGCTACTACTGCTACTACTAGTACTATTACTACCACTACTACTACTACTAGTAGGTATGTCTACATTGGTTTCATTTGGGTAACACAGATGAATGTGTATACTGCAAAATAGAAAAGATACCTGGTGGAAACTACAATTTTTGAGTGCGGCGAATAGGAGGAAGCACAATACTGGAGTAAAACTTGGGCAACACAACACCGGAGAGCATAATGAACAGAATGCTGGAGAGAGGGGAAATTGGCAGGCTGTAAAGAGGTTCTGCATCATAATTGTATCTTCAAGGAGAACGGAGATAAATAAACAAAACTGAGGCGAAGAGACCCAAACAAACTTAGAACGACAAAACAAACAGTATTAATGCCAAAGCAAAGCCTCCTGAAGTAATACCGGAAGGTAGTCCTAGAACGGGCAAATCACCATATTGAGATGAGGATGAGGAAGGATCGTTGTGGTTTTGATGGGCAGGCGGATCAGCAGCAACTGAGTCCCACACTGCCTTAGACACAAGAACCAGCCTAGGCAAGAATGAGCGTTTCACCTGGCAAACAAAAAAAACTGCTTTAATTAGCAGGCTTAAAAAGGAAATTGAAAAGACCGATACCTTGCTGATGAGTCTAGCAAGCCCCATATCTTATATGGATTTCTATAATGATGTTTATAATTTTGTAAAAGTATGCAGACTGTCATCAATCAGCTTCAATATTTTTAAAATCTCTTCTCACATCTGTTTATATAAAAAAGGGTAGTAATAGAAGTAACAGTAGTTCATTTTCAACGAAGGTGTGGAAATGCGACTTACTTACGTTGTGCGAGACTCGCGAGTCCAATCTAGTGAGTTCAAACAATGGCCGACGAAGCCAACGAAAGAGCTGGCTAATTACCCTAGATGTGCGAAACGCTTTCCATTCGGCTTCTTGAATCGGTATACTAGCAGAACTTAGATATAGGTAAGGAGCGCTTTATATTTAAAATATGATAGCTAGCTATCAAGAACAAAGATGGCTCTATGTAAGAGAAACTAGGAAGATGGTGATGATTACATATGGCGTACCATAGGGGTCAGTATTGGAACCAACGCTATGGAATGTTTAACTATAATGACACTCTAAGAATCCAGTTCTTCGCATGGTTAAATTAATAGGATATGCAAATGACATTGAAATCTGTTGTGACAAAAGATGAGAGGAACCTACAGGAATTAGCATATAGAACCTTGGAAGATGTAACAAGATGGCTGAATTTAAAACAACTAAGTTTAACCCCTCAAAAAACTGTAACAGTCCGATTTTGCCAGTGTCAAATATTTTTAAATTTCATTTTATACGCCGCATTTAGCAAAAAAAGTGCTGTATTTTGCGGTAGGAATTACTGAACAGAGGTCAATACTCCTCGAAGATTATTAATTCTGAATTTATTGATTCGATTTTCTGACAATAAGCTTAAAATTGCCGAATTCCTTAATGTATATTAACTCTATTCTAAATATAGGTTAACGCTATATTTGGCCATTGTTCTTGAATTTCATAAATACATTTTATGGTGGGGAAACGGCTGTTTAGTTTTGTTACAAAATCTTCTATATTAAAATAGCATTCTTCATATCGAAAATCGCGGAAATGTCATCCACATACCTATACCATATCATTAAAACACTTTGTGACTATATTTATTTTAGTTGATAAGCGCGGCACAAACCGTTTAGGTTTGATCCAATCACTAAAATATGATATTATTGTTATTAGGATAGCTTTGCTTAATTTAAATTACATTACCGTAGAACGGCCAGCGAACCGATTTATATTTTTTAAGAATTTTGTTAGTAAAACTCGCTTTTACGTTTCATTAGACTCGTCAAATTCATATTTTATTTTCGGTTTGAATATTTCATAACTTTTTGGAACCCCTGGTTGTTGGATTTCAATAACCGGCCGATCATTTCTGAGATCGTTTTGGGACTTCTGCTTTATATTTATCTTTCCACCTGGCATGCTGCACTTTTTGTAACATTCGGTTCTTGGTTCCGAGTAATAGGAATGGGCTATTTCTCATAGTTGCAGCTGTCGATTTAAATTTTTAAAAGTTTATCGTTTTTTGGGGAATATTCTCTAGTATTTCTTGATGAATTTAATTTCAGTGCATTAATTGTGGCTCCCGCCGTCGTTTTACCATCCTAATAAACGAGAACTAAGTCGTTTATTATCTTAAAATTATTCCTTGTATCGAATCACTTGGCATGCTTCAGCCCATTACTACTTGCTGATCTGACGTAGTTTTGATCTCGTGGAAGGAGACAGGCAAATTGACGGAAACGAATAGAGAGTCCTTCTAAATATACCTTTCGAGGCGAGAAGAAGGTTTGCTGTTAGTGCAGTCATACGGACTCAACATTTAACATTTTGATTTAATTCTACCCTTTTTTAGGAATATATTGTGTTGATTTCTGTTTGTGTTTTGACACGACCGATTAATCGGGATCTAAATACTGTACTAGGTAAGCATTTTCTCTGGATTTTTTTTCCCTATTGCTCGTGAAGCACGCGGACGATGCCATGACGCTAATGTTTTTTTTCCCTTATTTCTAGAGGCTTTCCAAGTTCGTCGTATAAGACCGAGACCACAGAAGAATAAACAATCAGAGCATTCTCTCAAAAGTGGAATTTTTGATGTCTTTCAGACAAATTCCTTCAGCGTCGACCATTTTTAAAAGGGAAATTCCAGATCTGTATTACGCCTTTTCCAAATTTCGTAAACAGGTGGGTATTCGCATTATTTTGTATTATTTATTATGTATTTGTCAGATACTATGTTAATAGTATGGGAGTTTTTATATAATATTTATAGATATGTTACTGCTAATATCCGAAATACGTTATTATGCATAAAACCTAAGCAAATTAGGAATTATGGATAATTGCTAAACCCTTAATTATCGATATTAACCAAATATATTAGACGTTTAAGAAGGTAGTATGTTCCCCGTATTGCATTTAAATAGTATATTAAGATACTAGTTTTAAAAGACCATATTTTTGTCGCACGAGCACGAAATGTCTTTTAAAACGTGTATGTTATACTATTTTTTCTATTTTGCAAACCATAAATGAAAACATTAATTTAATCTATTCTCGATCAGCACACGTGATCTACACTCGACATCGTGTCATTTTTGACGACTTTATTACTATGGGATTTCCATTGAAAGCGGTGTCAAAATTTTTGCTCGTGGGCCTTGACATAGGACAATTTTGTTAATAACATAGCAACTAGACACTTCTTTGCGAGTCGAAATGGAATCGTTTTGAACGCAAAATCGAAAATAAATTGAAAGTAGCGATTATTGAATTAAAAAAAATTGAGCGAGTCTGCTAGTACTCGAGACACCGATGTGTAAACATATCCTATATCCATATCATCGACATGAAAATCTAATGCCACCTAGGGTGCGTGACGCCAGAATATAGGCAACCACTTATTTGGAATTGGTTGGCTGGCGTTAGAAAGGACAGGTTAGACAGCCTACAAAACACAGTCCCGTCACAGATACCGCCTGACGTGCGTTACATTTATAACGTTTGCATTAGAATGTCTAATATTACAATTCACGCATAGCCATACAGGGGCGCAACGAACAAAAACTAACTAGAACTAACCCAAGGCATGCCCAAAATCAAGAAAAAACTTTTTACAAATATAACCTGAAGAAAATAAAAATTAGAATGAAAACTAACCGTAAAAATCAACGCGAGCGAAGCCGCGGGTAAAAGCTAAAAGTGTTCTATATCTGTACAAAATTTCATGATGATCGGAACAGTTTATGCAAACAAACACATTCGTATTTATAATATTAGTTATGATTCTTAAATAATACTTACTGGCAGCTTCGGAGTGGATTAATTCACAGCACAAATTCGACACGAAAATCTACTACCACCAGGAATAACATCAACATATGGACACAGCTTATTTACCTAGTCATCTTGGGCCGACATCCTTTGATTTGGGAAAGTCAATAACCAAATTTTGCAAATTTTAGAAGAGGGCTATAACTCAATATTGTTTTAAACGTCTGGGCATCTGAATAATACTTTTGACAGTTCGTTTAATTTAAAATAATATTATGCTTTTTATCATCTAAAATCCGTTTAAAATCGATTTTAAATGGCAAAATTGTATAAAAATCCGAAAATTCGGACTTTTTTAGGACGATAGCCGTGGCTTCGGACGAATTTGTCGTGAATTTTGAAGCGAAAATTCATTTTAAATTCAACCGTCCATTAAAAATAAGATATGGATCCAAATACACTGCGAATATAATATAATAAATAATACTTTTGACGGTTCGTTTAATTTAAAATATGCTCGTCTAAAATCCGTTTAAAACGATTTTAAATGGCAAAATTGTATAATAATACCTCCCTAGCGGCTAGAATCGGTTTACACATTTCCGTCCCATTTGCCGAGATTTACCCTCATACCGCCGCGTTAGATGTTTACACATCAAAGATCTAACATTGCCCCATGGCCTTTTGAAGTTATATGAATATGGCCAACAATATATAGATTTGTTTTTATAAGTTACCTACCTTTGTCTTTCTTTTGGGAAAGAAAAAAAGTGACATTGCAGTTATACGATTTATGTTCACAGTTCGGTACACAGCAAACATGTTTTCCTCTTCTGTTGTTCATTTCGTAGAAATATTCTCCAAATTCTTTTAACCCAAACACACCAAATAAAAACAAAAATCTAGCACCTAGCAGAACGTAATGTCACAATACAAAACACGTGGCACTGGTCAAATGTAATAATAAACTTAAAGCGATGGTCAGGCGACTCTGCTTCCCCACAAAAAATGACTGACTTACGATGCGCGTCGTGGGTGCGCCTACTGACGAATAATATTAGAAATGGGATTCTAGTTTTTTATTAAAGTAAGGGAGCTTTGTCTAATGCGTACTGGGTTATTTCAGGGTTTTACTACCAGGCTACCACTTTTACTATCAGGCTACTACTTCAATTAGCGGGCCACAGTTCAATTTCTGGGCTGCTAGTTCTGATTCAGGACTACCAGTCCAATTACCGAACCACCACTTTTAGCTCCAGGCTACAATAGAGCCAATTGAATTGCCGAGTCCTCTGCGGGTTCTACCCTCGGGGCCAGTGCCATAGTAGTACCAACAGGTGCCCAGCGTCTCCACCAGAGGTTGACGGATCTAAAGGGTATCGTACAGAAGCATTTATCTGTATTATTATTTCTTTTTCTGTGATTTGTTATAATGAATTGTGCCTCAAAAGAGCTAAGTTTCATTAAATCATTTATTTTTCTCGCCGATTAATAATAGTTTCTAATATTTGAATATACATCAAGCATTGACAGCCAAGCTTTCAATAGTTTTATTCTAATTTTATTCTTTTTATTAATCTATTGAGTCATTTGATTTAATTATTGTGGCCGTTCATCGCTACATATTATTATTGCTATATTTATAATTGGTGCAGCTACTAGCGTACGCATACATATATGTAATTAGCTTAGTTAACATGAAAGTGATCACTTCGGTTTGTAGTGTTGAATGCATTTAGTTGTATTTAGTGGTATACCAATTATTAGTCGAATTTAATAGTCATTTGACATTCTTTTGTCTTTAACTTGCCATTTTACCGTAGTATTGTTGCTGTGTTTTCTAAAAAAAAACCTTTGTAGCAAATAGATTGTTCCTTAAATTATATATTGTGTTTTCTTGTTTTCTTGTTAAGTTGAGATTGAGTACCTTTTAATTTAATAAGCGGGCCTAGCCACCCTGCACAATACTCGCGGAGCTTTTTCAGTTTAGTTGGAAAGAACTGGTGGCGCTCTAACGACCCCACTACCGGGCCGGGTATTTGCAATACGACTCTCCAGGACTAGGTTTCCTTTTAATTAAAAATCTTTACTTTTAACTTCAAGAAGAAAAACGTGCTGCAAAACCGAAGTAGTTGTCCTAGTAGGGAGTTGAACTGAAAGACTGAAATATAGATAGAAAACGTTACCACGGTAGAATTAATGAACGGTAGCGTCAAATGCATAAAAATGTCGATTTTGCCGTTTGAAGTAAAAACGGTTCAATCCAGTTTTCTCAGAGACTCACAGAAACTTTGGGGAGTTTTAGCACAAACGTATTATACGAGGGCGAGAGAGACATTATTTAGGGACTGTTGTTGCCTTTTCTATAACGATGGTTGGATTTTGTGCAGTGGATAACTGTTTCAGTAAATGTGATGGTGAAAAATAATTTTTTAGATTCCGAAAACAGCCTTTCAGGTATGAGTAAATATTATCTAGAATTAAAATACCTACCTACTTGTTTTTTTTTAAGAGATGAGATAAAAATTAGGCATGAAAATATTATTCATAAAATTGTACGCTCCATACATTTATTAATCAATCATGTTCTCTCTTCAAACCATTTGGTTTTGTATTAATGATAAAATGTAGGATTAAACTTATAGTTCCCACTCATAGTATAGGGGTGGAATCAATAAAAACGAAAATATTTTGTATCTAACTAAACCAAAACAATGCAACTACAAATGGAAAAACACCATCATCATTTTTCCAAATTTCAATTACGGGTGTTAAAGGAGTAGTGACCATAAAGGGGGCGTTTATTTTTGTAGAAGGGATTGTAGCTCAGGTTATCAAACTATTATGGGCCTGAAAATTGGTAGTTTAGGTATCTAAGTCTAAGACGCTGCGTGGCGTGACCGTCAAAACCAATAGGATTGATTCCGGCCTATAAAGAACTGTTTTTTTTTTATAGTGAAAAAATAGTATATTAAGATACTTGTTTTAAAATACCATATTTTTTCGCACTAGCACGAAATTAGGAAACGACCCGCTTGCGTGGAGATTCCTAATGTGCGGCGTGCAAGTGCACTAAATGTCTTTTAAAAAACGTGTATTTTATACTATTTTTTCTGTTTTGAAGGGTTTTTAATGAAAACTATTAATTTAATCTAGTCCCGATCAACAGTTGGGCGGCCATATTTTCATTTTTGACGTCTTTATTACTAGAAATCCCATTGAAAGCGGTGTCGAAATTTTTGCTAGTGGGCCTTGACATTGAACAATTTTGTTAATATCCTAGCAACCAGTCAACAAAAGACGTATCGAAAAGAAGTTCTTTTCGAGACGCATTTGCGTATTAAAATGGAATCATTTTGAACGCAAAATAGAAATAGTATATTGTGCAACAAGTACTGAAAATATGACTTTTCACACGAATGAGACAGTTTGGTGACACGAGCCATAGACGAGTGTCACAAAGTCTTTTCAGCACGTGTAGCACACTATACTTTTTCTACGACTGCTACATACAGGATCTGGGTGCCCCATTGGGAGTGTGGTAGAAAATTACATGTTACCTATATGGGAAACTTTTTTATTATTGATTTACCAGAAATTTTTATTCCTAGCGAAAGAAACTACGTGAGTAAGAGATTCTCGCTAAACTATAACTAGGGGCACAGTCCTAAAATGGGGCCACCGATGTGGGGTCCCTTTTTTCTAAATATTTTGAAAAAGAGGCTCTGGGGGCGAAGCCCTAAAATGAGGTCATAGGGGGGGGGGGGGCGAAACCCTAGAATGGGGCCTATGCACGGTAGTCCCATTTTTACAGAGTTAGGAATGGAGCCCCAGGGGGCGAAGCCCTAAAAATGGGCCCCAAGCCTTAAAAGGGAGCCCCTGGTATGAGAGTCCCATTTCCTACAGTTTTGCAAAAAGGAGCTCCTGGGGGGTGAAGCCCTAAAACTGGGCCCCCTTTTTTAGAGATATGGGAATGGTATCTCTGAGGGCGAAGTTCTAAATCGGAGACGAAGCCCTTTAATCTAAATACCCGAATAAGCGTGTGAAAAGCATACTTAGCATACGCCGTGTGCAAAGTATACTTTTCACGCGATGTTTGAAATGTCCAGTTTTCAAGAGCAGTTGTTAGTGCGTTTTTGTTTATTTTCTGGGCAGTTTAAATTACAATAGAAAAGAAAAATAGATATGTTAGAATAGCAGAAAGAGGGGAAAAAGGAAAGAACACTACATCATCGAAGAGAGGCGACCCTTTTTGAAGTACTACCGGATGAGAGTTCTGATGAGCAAAGCACCAGTGTCTCATGGAGATTTAGTGCGCAGGATGTTCTCTAGTTTCGATTTGCGAGTATCGCCCAACGCGAGTAAAATGCATTTCCACACCTTCATTAAAAAAACTATTGTTACTTCTATTATTATCTTTTTCTATATAAACAGATGAGGGAGGATATTTTTAAAATATTGTAACTGATTGATAACAGGCTTCTCACAATTACAAAATTATAAACATCTCTATCGAAATGCATATAAGATTTGGGGCTCGCTAGACTTATTCATATCGCCTTCCCATTTTGCTCATCGACAATACAAATATATTTTGCAAACAGAATAATTCTTTTGGTAATTCGTCCGGTAAACATTTGGAAAATTGTATTTCGTAAAAGGGTTTCAAGTACTTATGCCGTAATGCGGCGTTAAGCGAACATTCTTATCGGATCATTTGCTATTTGAATTCTTCTCTTACGTTCCCATGAAAGCACGCAAACACCCGATCTAAAACCAAAAGTTAAAACTTCGGTAGGAACATAATTCGTAAAACCGCCCCCGCTCTCGTCGCAAATATTATTCATATAATCCGAGCACCTCGGTTTAGAATATTTCGTATTCAAGAGATTGAATAATAGGAAACTCGGGAGAGGTAACTGTAATAATTCGCATTTCTGTATCTGATAAAGTTTCTTTTCAGTGTGTCTCTGCGGTGCCACACAAGAGCTTTTCGGTAAATTTCGACGCGAAGCCGCCGTTGCCGGATTTTTAGATTTTCTAGTGACAAAAATACCGGGTTATAGAGATAACAAGGGCATGGATGATTATGGAACATATTGAATAGAATATAATAGAATTGAAAGAAGTTGACTCTATTACCTGCCTCTGCCACTGCAACCTATGTAGGTTTATAGTAGCACTCCGAATTATGCTTAGCGGACCTCATCCATTCTAATGAGATTCCATAAATGCAGTACCGGCTCCTCCATGTACCTTACAGGTCCTGGTTTGGTGTCTCCTAGCATTGCATGCCTGAGCCTGCAGAGAGCCTCACAATCGCACCACACGTGTTTTGGAGTTTCCTCCTCCTCCTGACAGAACCTGCAACGGCTATTATCTGCCAGGCCGATATTTTCCATGTGTCTGTTCTTTCTACAGTGCCGCCCCGTCAGCTGACTCACTAATATTCTTATCGCCTTGCAATTCCTCTTAAGTAGATCTGCTATGAACCTCTTAAGTAGATCTGCCATGAATTTTGGGGAGCCGTGTTTTATGAACTGTTTGGCCTGTAGTTGCCCCGGTGGTTGTAACTACCAAATTAGAGATTGTTTATCTATGTAGCTTTTAACTGCTGTTTAGAAGACTATTTCTGCTATTCCGCAGTAGGGCTCAAGTCCCAACGTAACCTCACTTGCGTCCCGTTTGTCGGCTTCTTCGTTGCCTTGATGGTCTTCATGTCCCGAAATTCACGCAATGGTGAGCTTATTGTTACGACCGACCTCTTCAAGGGCACTTAGGCAATCCTTAACTAGTCTAGATCTGACCTTGTGTACACTAATTGCTTTTAAGGTGGCCTGGATGTCGGAGTATATAACTACCCTCCGTTTTCTAATGTTCAATTTATCTATCTCCATGGCGCAGTGTTGAATTGCCGCGACCTTTGCTTGGAACACTGTGGCTTGAGCCGTCGATATATCATGCTTGATCTGCTTCTATAGGAGCTCCCCCCCCTTCCATTCTTCTATGCCTACAATTGCTACTGAGAAGGGTACATTCATAGGAGAGGGTTAGCTTGTGGACCTTTTCCATTCAATGATGGGCTTATTACTTTGCTTGAGCCGGGATTGTATCATTCTTACGTTCCCCTGTATGAGGATAAAGGTAATGGAGGTAGATTTAGCAAGACTTTCAGTGCTGCAGTTGAGGTTGTTCTCATCGCCTCCCGAGACGTACAGACATGCCAGGCTTTGTACGCCTTCTATTTACTTGATTGCACCTGTTTGCGTGGCTTTTATACCCCAGGCTATAGAGCCATAGGTTAGCATGGGCCTTACCACCATTTTGTACAACCAGAATTCGGGGCTCAGCATATTGCATACATATACAAATAAGCGAAATTAATCGAAAATAGTGAACTTCGCAGTATATTAATAAAGAAGGCTTTAAAATCTGTTGCTACTTATTATTCGACTTAGTAACGACTGCATTTTGAAAACCACATGTAAGGTTTTATTTTAGTCTGTTTAATTCGGTTTCAATATTCGAATATCTCTCTCAAGGCAGTACATAAAGGGCGTTACAATGTGGCCGCGTCTCCGAATTCGCATAATCAAGTACAATAAAAAATTTTGTATGGGTTTTACCTGCTCTATGGTTATACCCTCGACATAACCAGCAATATCAATGTTATCCTGTTTTGTGTGGCTTTTCCTGTTATTAAATTGGTATTACACTTTTCATTGCATTGCACGATTTTTGCCGGTTTCTTTTCCATTTTATACTGCTTTATACTTTTTTTATATAGCATTCACAACGATTTGCAATGCTTTTACGCTACCTTAACGTTTACATTGGTTTTACGCTTCTTAGCATAGTTGCACACTGCAATATTATTGCACTGCTCAGACTGGTTTTGTATCGATTTCATAATGCGTGATAAAATATTTACACTAATTTATACTTCTAACACTGATTTCACACACTTTCTATTCCGGCATGCAGTTTTTGTACTTCTATTACAATTTTGCACCTCTATTACATTTTTGCACAGCATTACTGCTATAAATAATACTTTTACTAACTTGCAAAGCTTTTGCACAGCTTCAACGATAACATTGCTTAGCACGATTTTGCACGTCCATTGCATTGATTTTACATAGTTTTTCATTGCCTTACACAACTTTTGTTTTTGTTTATTTCTTTGTACTACTTTACATATTTATAATCACTTACAAGGTTTTAACGCAGCTTGAACTATTGAATTGACTTGCAAGGCTGGCTAACTATTACACCTAATTTTTCATTGTATTACACAGCTTTTGCACTTCTGTCTGCCATTATAGGTTTTTGCATTGTTCGAAATATATTTTATATTGCGTTGTATTTCATATATACTGATTTGCCAAGCTTTTACAATTCTTTAGCGTTTACACTATTTTCAAGCTACTTTTCCTGATCGCGCACTGGTATTACACCGATTTTAGACATTATGCCAGTGCGTTACAGAGCTTCTCAGTGCGATTTAAGACATTATGCCAGTGCGTCAAGAGAAGTACAACTCTTTGCAACTTTTCACTAACTTTCACTTTCTTGCATAGATTTTATAATGGTTTACACAATATTTATAATACTTTACTGCCGCTTCAATATTTATGCACGCTTTTAAACTCTTACCCTACTAATTTTACACAGTTATTCAATGGGTAATTCTTTTTTAATGCTTTTTATATTTTTATTGATATGCAGAGTGTGTATGTAACTTCAAAGTTTATACTGCCTTGCACGGTTATAGGAGTACACTACTCTTATACAGATTTTCATTGTTTTACACCACTATTGTATTTTTATTTACCATTTCGCAACCCTTTATGTTATCCTTACACAAATATAATACCACTTTGAATACCATTTTTATTGATTTACCAGCAGTTAACGCAGTTCCAACGTTTACAATTCCATTGCATTGCTTTTCAGCGTTTCATGTTGCTATTGAACTGATTGTACATATGTTTGCATTGCATTATGTAGAATTTTATTACGTTTTTGCATTGCTTTACACTGTTTTTACATCTATTTTATTTACATCTATTATACGCAGCATCAACTTTTTTACATTTCACCCCCTGCTGTTACATTGATTTTATGCGTTTCTCATTGCAGTGTTTGCAGTATTTTTACCATTTTAAACTGCATCAAAGAGTTTTTACAGCAAGTTTATATTGCCTTGTTTCAAAGTTTGTATGTGGTTTAAATGTTCTCACCACTGTTAGACTGCTTTATACGGTTGTAAACTACCACTACATTGATTTCACACAGTTTTTCGTTGCATTACACAACTTTTACACTAATTTTGCATTGATTTTAAGCCGCCATGAACAATATTTATATTTATTTGCAAAAATTAAAGCATACAGTAGTAGCTATTGTCGTTCGACAATAACGACCGTGGAAGTACTACTGCGTTGTCTTAAAAGTGCCGTGAAGTGTACCAAGTATGCATGTTTTGATACTTGGACAACGTTAACGGTTTAAGCCATATAACAGGTCACGGTACCCTCACGGATATATTATAGGCCTAGCCTTTCTTGGCTTATGGCACACGCACATAAAAAAAAATAAAAAGAAATACAAATACGGAAAATTTTCATTATGCAGGTTATTTTTATGAAATACTAAACGAGTTGATATGTAAAATAAAATGAATATTAGAGGAATTTCATTTAAATTAGTATAATCGCATCATATGCTCATTTGACAAGGTATGAATCGCTTTGTGATATAATTTAGCATAACAAGTTTCCGAGCACTTTAGCGGAAAGAAATATTGAGTGGCTCTCCAATTAACGGCCAACAGGTTAAAATTCGTTGGAGTTCATTTCATCAAATTTGTAAAAGATGTTGGACCCACCAACGATTTTTGGCAGCAGGGCTTTCCACAAGAGATCTTACTCATTGAAATAACTTCTACAAATCTGCATGTGCAATATAGAGATTTTAAATATTGCGAAATAAATAACAGGTTATAAGGAGGGGGTTAGTGGTTTTCGTGCAAAACGCATTCGCCCAGTAAAGCTTCGCATTCTTAAAAATCCGTTTGTAGCCGTTTATAAATCGGATCCGTTCGGCTAATTAATTAAATCATATATTTAAACAATATTGCATTGTAAAGGCCTGGTTTCTCTGACCAGATCGGCCGGAAATATTTCGGCGGGCCGATCTGGTTAGAGAAACCAGGCGTTTACTTTGCAATATTGTTTAATATGTTTTAATTAATTAGCCGAACGGATCCGATTTATAAACGGATACAAACGGATTCTCAGAATTCGAGGCTTAATGCCGTCGTCCGGGCTTAGCTAGAGCTGGGGCAACCCTTCCAGATAGGCTCCACCTTTTTTGGATTGGTGGCATTATATTTTTAGACCTTAGACGCGGTGTCGAGCAGGCACTCTCTTGAAGGCTCCGTCCATCACAAACAAATTTAAGATGGTAGCTGTAAGCTGATTTTTTGCAGGCACAGACAAAAATGACAAGAACATAGGGCAACCCCCCCCCCCGGCCTGGATACCGGCGTGAATAAGGAGTTCTTCTGGCTAGGACACCCATTCTTCTTCGGGGAGAAGCAACGGTCGCTGAACGTTTGCCACGTGTTCACCTAATGGTGACAAAGAAGCTGATACCCAACGCTTGTTGACTCGACCGAAGACGAAGCGGAAGCCAAATGATAAATAGTAAGTTGGGTTAGTTTGGGTTGGTGATATCTTCGTTGCTTCATGGAAATGAGGCGTTCACATTATTTTACGTTTGACTTAAGCACTTGTAGCAAAACAGATCAGGAAAAGCATTTCAAGAAGTGGTCAACTAGATTCTCGGACATGAGTGGTGCTTGAATATTCGAGGTCCTTGAAACCACCAGCTGACTCTACTAGCTTGCCAAAACATGCAATCACGCACTAGAGTACAAATGTAGTTAACGATTTCTAATTTTTCTGTGGAATAAGTGCTCGGTAAATTTTATTCAAACTATCATGCAAAAAATTGCTTCTGACATATCTAAATCTAACATTGTAGTTTTAAACTTTAAAAATTTGTTTGTAAAGGGTTGAAGTATGACTATTAGTAAACTATCAAAATTAGGAAATAGTTAATTCGCATTGGGGAATGAATTTTATTCTAATCAAATTATAAACAGAACCAGTCAAAACTTCTTATTCGATGAGATCTAGCAACACTGTATGGAAAAAGTTGTCTCTATGCCACCACATTGAATTGAATTGTGCTGGCGTTGCGTTCGAGGGAAAACTTCGCCATCGGGCCCGCAAATGGATTAAGCTTCGCGAAATCAAAAGTGGTGCTAGATAAGGCCTGTCTAGGATTACGCTTCAGAAAAACATGAAGAAATCACGTTGAGAAGCCGTTAGTTCACAAGAGTGGAGTGAACATTATGTCGTTTCATAAGTACTTGCCGAAGTCAATATCAATAGCATATTGCCGAATGTAAATAGTTCAATCCTCCTCAAAATTAATCGAGAAGGAATCTCGTTAAATTTAGCGTAATTTAGCCAGAGTACTAAAGTTAACCATATTAATTATCACAAGTTACAGCTAGCTTTTTCATTATTTTGTGGCCATAAGTGCAGATTTTTTAGTCACTTTCTTAAAATTTGAGGTATTTTCATATTTTTCATATACACTTCTGGACTTTTCAGATGACCAAGTGAACTTTTAGGTTAACTTTGGAGTTTAATATATTGCGAACCAAGAAATATATGGATGAGCAGTTTGGAGAATTTAAAAGATAATTTTATCCTGAACAGGTTTGACTGCTTGGAAAATGGATGTGTCTACAGGGTGTAAAAGAGAAGCGTGTCTTTTAAACCGAAATTTTTAAGTACCGGATTACCAGACAAAAAAAATCTAGATTTTCTTAAATGTTTGTACAGAAATTTTGAAATCCTCTTCGTTTTTAAAAATTCATTTTTCCCCTAAATCCCTGTAAATTTCAGATTTTTTTTGTATTAGTAGACTTTACTGTATTACGTATGATGAATATGGTCCATTAATTAATTTACATTACCTTCATTTCGTGGCTTGCAATGTACCCATAATCGGTAAGGATACCTCACAAGTTACTGAATATTTTTAATTTAGTATTTGGTATTATTGTTTTACTGAAATAGGATTAATAGTATGCCAATAGAGAAACACAGGACTTTTATAGGTAATTAGGCATGCTTGATTTTCAAGATATAGTATTCTAAATTAATGCGTTTTGATTTTTAGGAAAATCTCCGAACTAATTTTATTTAAACTTGCTCAATGTCGTCATCCAATGTGCCAAATTTCAGATTTATAAGCGTTTTGATTGACAAACTGATGGATTCTATAACCGTTTCATTTAAGCTTCAAGTTACTTTTAGCTTGCAATCCTGAAACTATGTCCGTTCCTTCTTACAGTTCACCTTATATAGGAAATTAGTGGTAACAATTTTAAAGACATTTTTTTCGATAAAAAGGCATACATATTTTTCTAACGTGTAGCCGGCCTTAAGCGTAGGTTGCTAATTATATAACACTATTTATTAATTGCTTAACAGGCGGTCCATATGCCAGGTTCACTAATCGGTTTTAATTGTATTTAAAGGTGTGGGTCAATGTGTTGTCAGTTAGGTGAAGTCGCCACTAAATTTTTAACTAGGAACC
This sequence comes from Pissodes strobi, assembly GCA_016904865.1. Classification (NCBI taxonomy): domain Eukaryota; kingdom Metazoa; phylum Arthropoda; class Insecta; order Coleoptera; family Curculionidae; genus Pissodes; species Pissodes strobi. The sequence continues at coordinate 1,077,512 of MU181928.1, read as the reverse complement.
TATCAATGATTTTTACACATTGAAATCAGGGTAGTAAAGTTTAGAATTATATCCTGGACAAGAATACTAGGAAAATTTATAAATCAAAGGTATTTATTAACTAAAGGTACGTTTGAGACTAAGTTACCAAAATAGATATCGGCATCCCAAAGAAGTTATTTATTTAAATATGAAAAGTTTCACAAACACTCCAAAGACAATTAATTCTACCTAAAATTAATTTAAAGTTATGGTATCGCCGATAAACTAATGAGAATATTCTATTATAATATATTTCATCTATATTATCAGACTAATAATTCAAAGCAGGATAAGATACTAAATTTTAATCTAGGTCCTATAATGTTAATATTGCTCAATTCTCATCTTGAAATAATTTCCACCAAACATTGGATTCTTAAAGGTTTGACAAAATGCAGTCAATCACGAAACACTATAAATAGGAAGTATTTTACTGAACTAGCTTCATAATAAATCAATAGGATAACCGGCGAAGTAAATATGTATAGATATAGCCGGTAAATATCAACAGTTATAAACGAAGTGAGTACTAAACAATACTAAGCTAAATGAATCCCATGGCAGCGATAATATCATTATATCAATATATATATATATATATATATATACAGGGCCCGGCATAAGTCAGTTAACGCTGTCAGAAAAGTGTGCGGGCTCGGCAACACTGTCCGAAAACTAGGCTTGCGCTCACTGCGCGGCCGCTAAGGCTCTCAACGCTTATGAGTATGAGTAATGGCAGTTTACGATTGTCTGTTGCTGTGCTTATTTCGCCATGGCAACTCATGTAAATACAGTAAAGAAGAACGGATTTTTCTGTTGACTCTCTACCTGCGTCACCACGCTGATCACGAGATGGGCTTCAATGAATTTCAGGTGCAATATCCTAGCAGACCAGTTCTCACTAGACAGATGGTATATAAGTTAAACAAGAAGTTTCAAGAAACCGGGTAAGTGTTAGACGCCCCTCGTAGTGGCCGCGCTGTAACGGTAGTGACAGAAGAGAACATGCATCTCGTTGCCCAAACGTTTGTCGAAACACCCAACCAGTCTGCAGTTCGTGCATCGCATCAGTTAGACATATCGGACCGTAGTTTACGTCGCATGTTGAAAAAACGTAAATATCAGTGTTATCGTCCTCGTTTGATACATGCGCTAACGCAAGACGACCCTGATTGTAGACTGGAATTTTGCGACTGGTTTACTGGTTGCGCGGAAGATGACGCACAATTTTACAAGCAAACTCTCTGGAGCTATGAAGCGCAGTTTAAATTAAACGGACGGATTAACCGGCACAATTGCGTTTACTGGGCATCTGAGAACCCACATGAGACCATTGCGCAAGAATTGAATCTTCCTGGAATAACAGTGTGGGCAGATAATTATCTGGAACTGCTAATGGATTTAAAGGGTGAACTTGATAATAACCCAGAGTTAGCAGGTATTCGCTACTTCCAACAAGATGGCGCCCCACCTCATTACGGACTACAAGTTCGTGAATATCTGGATGCTGAGTTTGACATGTGGATTGGGAGAACAGGAAGAATTTAGTGGCCAGCACTGTCTCCAGACCTGACGCTATGTGATTTTAGCTTGTGAGGAGTACTTAAAAATAAAGTGTTTGCCACCTCCTTGCGTGATATTGAACATTTGAAAACAAGAATTGAAGAGGAATTTAACGCTCTCCGGGCTCACCCAGAATTCTTTGACAAGACCTGTTAAACTGTAAAGAAGCGTTGTCGTACCTGTATTCAGGAAGGTGGCAAGCAATTTGAACATAAAATGTAACATTTAAAACACAATTACTTTCGTATGATAATTACCAAACAATAAACTATGTTTCAGTATGCTCTTATTTTATTTTTGTTGTGTATGCAAATCGGTTAACTGACTTATGCCGGGCCCTGTATATAAACGGTAAGTATCTAAAGGTAAAAACGAATTGATTATTAAACAAAACTTATCTAAATGAATTTCATAGCGATAATATCAGCATACCAATAAGCAGATAGAGATCTGTTAGATCAATGAATTACTCTATAAAGTAAGTAAATATATATACCTAGCCGTTAAGTACGTACGAGGAACACGACTTGAGCTCAGTTCGATGTCAAGGTTAAAAAAAATTAAAGTTGCAAATAGAAGTTATGCGAAACAAATTACTGCCATGAGACTTACAGCCAATTACTGTAGAAACTTATTGTTAAGGTAGGTAAGTGTAATACGCAAATAAATCAGATAATTAGAAAATCAATATCAAAATATTTACTAAATTAAGTAATACTATATCAGCAATAAATTGAATAATCCACAAAGATAATAAATGACCTACACCCAACGAACGATAATTTCGATAACTCAACGACAGTAGGTATGATACACGACAAGAGATGACTCTAATTAAATCAATTAATTATAATAACATTTGCAAATAAATTATCCGCTGGAGATAATATCAGGTATGATAATTACGGTAAAAACAAATCAATTAATTAAAAAAAGTAAATTCCCCGCGTCTCTAGAACGCAAAGTAATTGTTTCGACGCCCGGTCTTTGCAAGTTTTTTTTTATTGGATTAGTTAGTTTTTTGGCATACCTTGGGTTAGTTTTTTTTGGTTCCACTCCGCAGCGAGCGGAGGGTATTGTATGAAGTGAAAATGTAAAAATACAACTGTCAACATTAAACAACGCATGTAGCGCCATAAACCGCGCCGTTCGGCAGAAGTCAGGATCTAACGCTCCCCACAGCGGCGAGACGCTAGTTTATTTCACTGCCTAATTGGACCGAGCATAAAGCTGAAATATCTAATCGTGTTCAGCCAAGTTATCCTGCTGTCGTGTGATCTTTATAACCTTACCTACCCAACTAAATAAGACGGATCAATCGATATTTTTAATTTTTAATATTCACAAAATTTTACAAGCATTTATATTAAAACACTTTGACTACCCTCCATTCACTTCGTTCGCTGCGGGGTTGCTTAAGACAAGCTAACCTAGTGAAAGCTCAAAATCAAGAGAAAAACTAAATAATATTTGAATTTTTTTTGCCCCTGGAAGCAGGAGGATTCGCTGGCAAATTATTTGGCTCGAAAATGAAACTATAAATTTGCTTGCTCCACTTGAATAGTCCAAGCATCCACACTATACGCTTTCAAGTTTTTTTACGAACTAATCCATAATTTTGATTTTTTTCATTGAAATTTCCCAGATTTTCATGAAATCATATTTTTTTTTAGCGGAAAATTCTATTTTTTTCGCAATGCTGGGGCTGTATTATTTGTTGTTCTTTTTGCCTTAATTGTAAATATTTTCATTTTCAGTTTCTAGAAAATATAGATAGATACCTTCGGTTGGCTTCTTCAATTTTGACTTGCTTCTCTAAAATGCCGGTTATATTTTGTCATCAAACAATTATAGCTAAAGGCTCACAACGCGAATTTTTGGGTAATTTGAATTTTTTTTCGGAAACGTTTGGGTTTTTTATGCTTTCAACTTTTCGATATTATGAATAAGTTGGTAATAATTACAATACCATTCTACGAATTATGAATACTTTGAACGAGTGGTCTTGGGGGTATCAGTACACTGCAACCTGTATAGATCTATTGTGCCACCCTTCCTTGGTACTTCCGTTGATGTGATTTTCAATCAGAGTAAGTACCTCATCCAGCTTCAGTTCTTTGATAAAAGCAAGTAGTGTGGATGGTTCTATAGTTGGAAGTACATCCAATTTGACGCAGCACACAAAGCAGGCCATTCACCTGCTCACGACCGCCGCGCACTCCTTGAGAAGGTGTTCCGGGGTTTCCTCCCCCTCCTCACAGAACGGGCAACTGTCATCATTTTGAATTTTTATTCTCTCCAGATGCCTTCTCAACCGGCAGTAGCCCGTAAGAAAGCCGGTGAGGATGCGGAGATAGTTCTTACTCAGTGTTATAAGGTTTTTTGATCTTACTGGGTGAGGGGGTCCTAATTGATCGCCTTAACCCTGTAAGACGTTCTCATAGATTAATCCATTTGGTTCACTCCTCTTTCCTTAACTCTTCCTTGTAGGTGTGCGTCCCAATGCCACAGAAGGGTTCCGGTCCTAAAAGCGGAGTTTGTGCTCCTACTTTTGACAATTGGTCTGCTTTTTCTTTGCCTTCTATCCCAGCGTCTCCTAGTATACAATAAAGGGATAGTTTGTTATTCTTGCTTAGTTCGTTTAGCCTATCTAGGCATTCCCATATCCTTATAGAGCTGATTGCTGGTGAACTCAGCGCTTTGATGACTGCTTGACTGTCTGAGAAGATGACAACCTTTTTATTCCTATAGTTTCTGTCAAGGCTGAACTGCGCACATCTTCCTATGTCCTTAATTTCCGCTTGGAATGTGTTCGGGTGTTTTTCCATTTCTTCGGAAAAATTGGTTTCTGGCCCAAATACTCCGGCTCCGGTCCGCTGTTGAGTTCTTGACCCATCTGTGTTATGACACTTTTCTGCAATGTGAGAATGTCAGTGGTGATCTTTTACCATTCTTCTCTACTTCTGATCACGACCGTGAAATATTTTTCAAAATTGTATCTTTGGACTATATCGTCCCTGGGGAGCCCAAGAAGTGCTATATGCTCTGTCAGGAATACTTTAAAATTTCTTCAAGTAAATTATTCATATAATTTCGACTTATTCTCAAAAATTCCTGTCTACGAAATTAGGACTTTTTATTTAAAATTGCAGATACTTCAAATATAAATAAGGATAGTTTCGATATTTTTTTCAATGACATGCATGGTTTCGGCATTTTCCTGATTATTATGGATAATTGCGATTATTAAAAAAATTATCCATAATTTTCCGTTTTAGCAGAAAATAATTTAGAATGCAGAATATTTTCTATTAATTCCGAACTCATCTAGGAGTATTTAATTTAAATTGAAAACAAACTCATGCTAAATATTTATCGGCTTAAAAAAAATTCGATAAATAATAGCGGGAGCAATGAAATCGAGCATCGGCGCAAACAACGCGATCTATCAAAACTGGAACACGGTCCGCCGATAAAACCGGCTCCAAATTAATGTCCTTGTTTCTGACACTGATGGCTGTTTCCATTTAAACTAACGCTAAAAACGAATTAAACTTAGGCCCCAACTAATAGAAATAAAATTTAAAAATCAATGGTGGGCGGACCCAGTATAAATCACGGGAAAATGGACCTGCGTTGAATACAGAGGCGAACAAATTACCGTTTTATTGAATATCTGTTGTAGAAAAACAGTTTACGTTAATCATGTAGAAACAAGCTTGAACTTTGCAAGGATAATCGGACATATTTTTCATGAATATATTTTTACGTACAGATGAAGGAAGTTAGCTGATTCTGAAAATCGTGAAATATTTAAATTGAATTCGATATGACAATGTAGCAACAGACAAGCTTAAAGTTTGTTTATTCCGTGATGGCAATGGAAAAATTAAGTGATGCCGAACATGCTTTGAAAATAATCATAAAATAACAATTAAAAACTTAAAATTAATTCACAATATATCTGATAGGAGGAAATTAGACGCATACGAAAGTATGGAAATTATCAAATTTAATTTAAGAATAGTTTAAATGGAGATAGAGGGCTTGTTCCATATAATCCATTGTTTGGTTGGTCGAGCGTGATTAGTAAGAAAGCAGGATTAGTTCTTATTTGTTTAATTTTTAAACCTTTGCCACACTCTTTTTCTGTTTAATAGCAGAGAGAGGGAGAGTTCAAGACCATTAAACAGAAATTAGTTATTTGAGAAGAGGCAGTTTAGGAGAGTGTGCAAATCCTGCTGCTCAGTGAGAGATAGGTTCGGTTAAGGGCGCTAGCAACTCTCTACCAGTCGAACTGGAAACTACCTATAATGTGCTAGGTACCACTCCTCAATAACGAAATCAATTTATGAATAAGTTTGCAAGTCAGTAATAAGGTATTAGACAACAAAAAAAGAACAAAAATTGTAAAAAAATGTCCACGTTTATTGCTAATGTTGTTAATATTACAAATGCCAGGTGTCCTGCTATTGAAGATTTGTGTAAGTTAAATATACCGTGAAAGCTAACATACGAAACAAACTAAGTTAGTTTATGATGATGAAATTATATCGCAATAAATCTATACGATTTAAACAGAAAAAAAGCGAAAAGAAATAGAACAATTCACTAATAACCACACGACGAGATCAGTCTTCCCACATAATACTGAATTATACTAGACTTATCAGTATCCAATGTTTCTTTCTACCTCAATTTTCCCTTTCATTAACAATTTTAAGAGTTCGTATCTATTTCCAGTATTTCCACGCATTATATGACCCAGGTAGGCAGTCTTTCGATTTTTGACTACGTGTACTAATTTTCTCTAGCACTGCGCTCACCTTAACACCTCTTCGTTTGTGACATGTGCTGTCCAAGGTATTTTGAGAAGTTCACGAAGCATCCATATCTCAAGGGCTTCTATTCTATTAATGGTGCTAACCTTCGGAGTCCATGCCTCACTCCTAAGTATACAACAGAACTGAATATACATAACACTTCACAAATCCACATCAAAGACTTAAACTTATGGCGAAATTACATACGAATGACCACATCAGGTTAAACATGGCTCTTGCCTGCTCGATTCTGGATCTAATTTCTACTTCTGGATCTATGTTGTTGCAAATCCAGGTCCCCAAATATTTGATTTTTTTACCACTTTACCACTATTCGTTTTCCATATATACTAATAATTATTGGTGGTTCTAGGAATTTTAATATTATAAGTATTTTTCTTTTAGTGGTATTTATTTTAAGGCTTCTGGACTATCAGCTATTACCGCGGTGTCAATAGCATACCTGAGATTGTTAAGCGTTATACCAGCGAATATTAACTACGATAAGAAGATTCACTCTCCGCGGCGCGGCGGCACGTCAACGGTATGTCTCCTTCTCCGCGCGAAAACTAGCATGATACTGGCATGTGACCTTTGGACCCGGCGCACACTGGTCGAATTTCTAGGAAAGCTTGCCATAATAAGGTTTACCAGAAATAAGACATAAAAGTTATTAAGTATTACACGTTTAATATACCTATCGTGTTTTAAACAAATAATTGTTGAATTTTTTGCTCATCATCTATATTTATATATAGGGAGTATCAATTATCACTAACGATAAAAATCATGTATAAAATCATTTGTATGTTCTTAAATCGTAATAATAAAAATAATAAAGAAGCATCAGTGCAGCTGTTGTTCAAAAACACTTGCTTATATTCTGAGTACCCCAAGGTAATATCAAAGCCATATTTACAAATTAAAACTAAATTGTAAATTTTTATCTGCTGATTCAGCTAAAGTATTTATTACCTCTTTATAATAACATCAGTCTTGCATCAGCAATAATGATTCTACCGAAATTTCAGCTTCAGTTTCACTTACTACAATGTTATGGGAATAGGGGTGGGCGACAATAATCGATTATTCGATTCACTTTTAAGAAATTACCGATTAATCGACTTATCGATTAATATTTCAGAAAATATCGATAATCAGTTATTTCGATTAATCGATTATTCAGTTATTTGCTAAAATATTAAGCGTTTAATCGATTATTCAATTTCTTGCCCACCCATCCCGATGACTTTACAACAGATATATCTTTTAAAATTCCAATTTAATAATACGTTGCGTTAAGGGTAGTTTAAATGACATTTGAAAATACTTTCAGTACAACATATGAAGCAAACAAAAACAGAGAAACGTAAATGCTCAAACAAGACAGCAGCAGGGAAAACTACGCACGTTACAAATTTAGCCAATAAGGGATCCTTATTTCGACGCGCCATTTTCTGATAATCTGGCTTCAGTTGTTGCACAATTAGGTTTAACACCAACACATAACCTCAACGGAGTGTTAGCATTATAGTACATCAGTCTTTATCTTTTTGTTATGTATTTGGGCAAAACTATATGATAAGAAGGATCACTCTCCGCGGTGGCATGTCAACGGTGTGTCTCCTTCCCCGAGCAGAATATCGGCAGGCCATGATACAAATAAAACAATCATGTTGGCAGGCGACCTTTGACGCGACGGCCATAGACCAGCTCATCCTTTTGTCAGATTAATTTTCACGACTAAATTCTATAGTCGAGTCAATATTCGATATAAGATAATATCGCTATTTTTTAGTTGTGTTGTATTACAAAATAGGAATGAAATATACAGTAAAAATATTGTGCGAAACCTTTAACCAATTTTAAAATCACCCAAAACGCCAAAATTTAATTAAATATTAAAAGATGGGGTAAATTCGAGCAACATTTTCTTCTTGATCAGGGTAAATTCGAGCAACATTTTCTTCTTTGTCAGAATATTAGTATTCGAAAATATGGTGAAATCATTAACACAAAATCAAAATCTTTTAAATATTAGTTATAACATACCTTGAGTATTGTTATCAATAATAACTAATTAAAAACGTTAACAGATTTTTGAAACAGCCAGTTGAATACAAACTTTATCAAAATATTTATTTGGTGATAATAATAAAAAAACCATAACGTAAGTTTGACAGGGCGCTGCAAACAATTCAGAAGATATCAATTGTGCTTTTCCAAAGCCAAATAGAGTATTAGAGTGCTATAAATCATTTCGACATAAATTTTGTTAAATATACCGCAAACGAAAATATTGTTTATGACCAGCTTTTATTTAAATTCAACCTGTGTGCGGCGAAGTTCGCCGATCGTTACCAGGCAACGAAGAAAATAAACGACGATTTCTTTGTAGCGCTCTCTTGCCATTGAGTGGGCCTTTTTGTCGTAGTTAATATTCGCTGGTTATACCGTTGATCTGTCCCATCATTTGTGTCTTTTATTACCTCTTCAAAAACACGTTCGGAGTATAAATTAATTAATATTGAGGATAAAATACAACCCTGTCGGACAACTTTTTGTATGGTTGCTGGTTCAGTTCTTATATTATTATATTATACTGTAGCTGTTAATGATTGCAATATATTTTTTATCTAGATTCCTTAACTCCAATATTTTAAAGAGTTTCACAAAATTCACTCTGTGTTTTTAGTTTTAATATATCTCAAAAAAGGTGATAAACGCTTAAACTTTACAATGCATCTGTTTGCACTCTCTTCTTGGGATAATACTTTAAGTCAGGCTGAAGTTGTACAAATTAATATTTTTGTGTATACCTGACCTTTTCATTAGAAACCTTAAAATATGGAGAAACTGCTGCCTGTCCTGAAGGTTTTATGATTAAGTCCATATTTTTGTACGTGCATTATTCATACTTACACGAGTCTGAAATTACACATTTTAAATTCTTTTATATTTTATTTTCAAAATCTAATATCATTATGTCGAATAGCCAACTATTTATTTACTAATCCATATTTTGCAAGTATTACAGTTTTGATATTATCTATTTTAATAGCAATTATTAACGACACTGCTGCACTATTCAAGCAGACTAAGCGAATTTTTAGGTTCACTTTGAAGTGAAATATTTTACGAATGGATGAAGCTATCGCTGGGTGGTTAGCAAACTTTAAATGGGAAATTAATTCTGAACACGCCTGTTTCGATGTTTTTTTCTTAATTTGAAACGTCTTATTGTCAAGACTTAAGGGAAACTTTTATAAAAAATATTTTTTTTCATTTAGGCCTTCCTTTTTTGTTAATTGAGTGGTATATTTAAAAAAACTACTTTTTAACCAAATGTTTGCGCGGTTGAAACCGAGATATTCACGTTTAAAATTTTCTTCGCCCATAAGGGCTAATACAAATGATTGAGAAGTGTTTTTTGTAACCAAAATTTCTAACTACCTGATTTCACATAAAAAATTTAATTTTCTAAGTTGTATTTTGATCACTTTTTTAATATACCTATTCGTTTAAGGTTTGTTTCCTAAATATTTTTGTTCTACTTATTGTATTTCGTAAGAGCAGATTTTAGTAGATGATTATTGTCACGGTCATAAAATGATGGCAGGTACACTTGATTCCTAATTAAAGTTAAATTTCATCTAATATTTACTAAGGAAGGTGAAATTTTAATCTCGTTTGATGTTTGCTCATTGTTTCCTAGTGTACCAATCCCACAGACCTTGCAATACCTTGGTGAATTACTTGAGATGAACAGTTTTGATAACGAAATTAAACAAGAATATTTAACTTTAACCAAACTTTGCATGGATCAAAATTATTTTCAATATAAAAATAACTATTACCAACAACTTGAAGGCACGGCAATGGGCAACTGTTTATCGCCGTTCTTAGCTAACCTTTTCATGAGTAAATTTGAAAATGAAATCAGTCAAGAGTTCGAATATTTTCGAAGGGTATGGTGCAGGTATGTGGATGACATTTTCGCGATTTTCGACACAAAAACCGCTAATATCGAAGATTTTGTAACCAACCTAAACAACCGTTTCCCCACCATTAAATTTACTTATGAAGTCGAGAACAATGGCAAACTTCCATTTTTGGATACTTTAGTAATTAGGAACGATACTAACACACTAGAATTTGATATTTATAGAAAAAGTACTGCCACTAACCGATATATTCCTAATGACTCCTTCCACTGCGACCAACACAAAATGGCCAGCTTTAATTTTTTGGTACACCGTATGGTTAACTTTCCTCTCAGCAGAGAAAGATTTAATAATGAAAAGGAGACAATTAGGAATATAGCGAAAGTTAATGGTTTCAAGACTAACTTAATAAATAGACTAATTAATAGGCATTTGTTTAGAAACACCATTCGTGATTCCACTTCTTTTATCAATCAGGATGACAATACAAAATATGTCTCGATACCATATAATCCTCAGTATACTAGAGGACTTCAAAAAGTCTTTAAGGAAGTAGGTTTAAAATTAGTATACCAAACTCAGTTCAACATTAAGAAATTATTAGGGGGTCCAAAGGACAAAATTGAAATATTAGAAAGAAGTGGAATATATGAAATTGGATGTATGGATTGTAGCCAAAAGTATGTTGGGCAACTAGAAGATCTATACACACGATATTCAAGGAACACATAGCTCATTTAAGGTATGGTAGAACAGAAAAATGAAGTGTTGCCGAGCATGCTTTTCATAATAATCATAGAATAACAATTTAAAATTAATTCATAGTATAACTGATAGGAGATTACTAGACGCATATGAAAGTATGGAAATTATTAAATGTAAGAATAGTTTAAATAGAGATAGAGGGCCTATTCCGTATAGTCCATTGTATTGGTTGATCGAGCGTGACTAGTGGGATTCCAGGATTGGTGCCTTTGGTTCCGCTTGATTAAGCAAACATTTAGTATAAAAGCGAGTTCGGTAGAGTTTTAAATTTAGTTTTAATCATCTCCTGATGATGCTAACATGGTTAGCGAAACGCGCGTCGAGTGCAATAATTTTGTTTCGGTATTGTGGTTAAAACTCCGTTTTAGTGCATGTTGCCGAAGGTTCCAAACGCCAACATAGTTAATATTTACTATTAAAAATTCCCAATTTTTGTTACTGAATTATTTTCACTATTTTTAACAGAATGGTGAATGATAATTGGTCGAGAGGATTTGTTTAAATATGGATTAAATTTCAAAATAAGCTACACATGGCAGTGATATCATCATATGTTAATTACATTACATAGTGTATTAGTACCTCACTCATTAATTACGCTTAAAATCCAGTAATTTACATTCACATCTCGTTATACTAATTTGACAAAACTTCCTGTGACGTGTAATTTGACGATCTGATTTGACAATATTCTTTTATTTCATTGTTCTTCGAGAAGGGTGAAGTGAGTCACACATGTGCGTGCCTTAAATAAAAGTACGAATTGTACAAAAATGTATGACATAAAATTAAAATGAAACTTCATAATTTCTATCTAACTTCTCTTAGATGGTGCTAAGAAATGAGGTGACACATGTTTATCTCATGTACAGTGTGTCACGTTAAGACCTCACCTACATAAATGTGTGGATATTTTCAAAAATTAAAATAAATGAAAATACGAAAACATATTAGAAATTGTTTCTTTTTACTAATTTGTGGTTTGGAACCGTCGATGAAATGCACTACTACGCCCCCAAGGAGGGGTCCTGTCACCACTACTGTGGGCCATTCTGATAGATAGTCGATTAGACAAGACGTAGAACGATACTTCTGCCTATGCTACGCAGACGACTTAGTCATAGTAGTCAGGGGAAGGAACATGGGCTATGCTTCACCAAGAGCACAAAAGACCTTGAACATAGTAAGCAAATGGTGTGAAGATGAGCATTAAAGGATCTGAAAAATCCAGTGGTCGGCGGGATAATAATTCCCTTTTCCAGGGAAGTCAAATATCTAGGTGTCACCTTTGACCAAGGTTTAACTTGGGGACCACATCTTAGCAAGGTAACTCAGAAAGCATGAATTGCACTAGGCATATACAGGCGACTTTGCGGAAGAAACTGGGGGCTGAGCCTCCCATTGGACCTCTGGTTGTACAAAACGGTGGTAAGGTCCATGCTAACCTATGGCTCTGTAGTCTGGGGCATAAAGGCCACACAAGCAGGTGCAATGAGGCAACTAGAAGGCAGACACAAGCTGGCATATCTGTGCATCACAGGGGCGATTAGAACAACCCCAACTGCAGCACTGCAAGTCCAGCTTAATCTACCTCCATTACATATTCTCATACAGAGGACCGTAAGAATGGTACAATACCGGCTCAAGCAAGGCAACAAGCCCATCATTGAATGGGAAAGGCCCACAAGCTGGAAACTAGAGTACAGTGAGGAGATCAAGTACCTCTTCAAAATGCCATCAGACGAAGCAACCCCTTCCTGTCGGTTTGAGAGACCCTTCCCAGTACCAAGAGGCAGAGAAGAATGGGAGGGGGGCTTCCTATAAAAAAGGACCAAGCATGGTATACCGACGGCTCTAAGACCATAAAAGGGCGAGAGCAGTGGTCCACGGACCAAGGTCAAATATCTGCGTAAACTTGGGTAGTCAAGCCACAGTGTTCCAAGTAGAGGTCGCGGCAATTCAACACTGCGCCATGGAGATAGATTGAACATTAGAAAAAGGAGGGTAGTTATATACTCCGATAGTCAGGCCGCTCTAAAAGCAGTTAGTGTACACAAGGTTAGATCTAGACTAGTTAAAGACTGCATAAGTGCCCTTGAAGAGGTCGGTCGTAACAATAAGCTCACCATTACATGGGTTCCGGGACATGAAGGCCATCAAGACAACGAAGAAGCCGACAAACTTGCAAGTAAGGTTACGTTGTGACCTGAGTCCTACTGCAGGATAGCAGTAAGAGTCTTCAAAGCAGCAGTTAAAGGCTGGCTTAATAAACAATCTCAAAACTGGTGGCAGCTACAGGCCAAACAGTTCATGAAACACGGCTCCCCAAAATGCACGGCAGATCTACTTAAGAGGAGTCGCAAGACGATAAGAATATTAGTGGGTCAGCTGACGGGGAACTCTGGAATGAACAGATACATGGAAAAGATCGGCCTGACAGATAATAGCCGTTGCAGGTTCTGTCAAGAGGAGAAGGAAACTCCAAAACACGTGTGGTGCTAGTGTAAGGATCTCTGCAGGCTCAGGTATGCAAGGCTAGGAGAGACCAAACCAGCACCTGCAAGATACATGGAGAAGCCGGTACTATATTTGTGGAGTCTGATTAGGAAGACCAGACTGGATGAAGTCTTCTAAGTATGGTTCGGAGTGCTTCAATAAACCTGCATAGGTTGCAGTCGCAGAGGCGGCAGGAGCTTCACCTGCTGGTGCTGACATGGTTAGGGAAACGCGCGTCGAGTGCAAAAATTCTCTTTTGATATTGTGGATAAAACTGTGTTATAGGTTTTCTTTGTATATTGTCAAAATGCAACTTGGTCAAGAAAGGAAAATTAAAATTTTGCTTTAAAATTCTCGTATATAGAGCAAATTTTTGCAAAGATGCAAGAGTTTCATTTCAGTCTAAAGTTTGAACTTGATACCTGATCTTCAAATATAAAATATTGTAATTATTATCTAAATATGTTTTAAAAACAATCAGTAAACTTTCAACAAATTTTAGTATAAAAGGTCGAGCGGACCGAGTAAACGACAACTTGGTTCAGTTCGTGGGAGCGTAGTGGCAACAAGTTCACCCCACTGTTCATCTAGAGCTATTTGGTACCTTTACGGGAAAGGCTCTTGGGTGTTCAACCAGAGTTATTTGGTACATTAACGGGAAAGACTCTGGGGGGTTAAACTCTCTTTTGCATTTTGTTCCTTTATGGGAAATGCACAAATAAACTTCTCTTAGAACACGTCAGTTAAAATAATAATAAAAATAAGTTAATTAAAGTCAGATATATAAAGTAACCCAAGCAACTCTCTTAGCATCAATATGATTTAAAAGTATTTTCAAGGAAGTCTCAATTTGTCTCATGAAACCGAACGGGTCGCGTCTGATAAGCCTTCAACGAATAGTCATGCGTTCCACGCTTCTCTCGTGAAATAGATTTAAGAATAGTTAGCAACCTAAGTGCATACCTTCATGTATACTAAACCTGAGCAGTAATACACATATCTTTAGTAACGAAGCGAGTTTTTGTCCTTCATCATCATCGCCATCTAAGCTACGCAACCTGCAAGAGCAAAGAGGCTCACCACAAGCCATAATCTCTGCCACACGTGGTGGCTAGCGCCCAAATCCTCGTTGACACGTATTTCGAGGGAACCTCAAATTGCCTCAATCCTCTTTGACAATATAGTTATTTGGCATTTAGAAATCGGCGACTGCTGCATCTTAATACTCTAATTTATATATCGTCCTTTAAGAGGAATAATAACTTAATCTCCCCGTATAGACAGTGAATAAAAAACAAATAAGCATTCGAACATTCATCAACCGGGTAAAGATTTTGAACCGTCACACATGTCCGGCAAAAGATTCCGAATGTCCGAAACACGTCCTTTTCACGATATGGCAAAAACTTGCAGGAGCCGGAAAACAATAACAATTAGGACGCAAAACGTTCCCGCAAATAATATATCCAGGCAGTTTTTTGTTTTTGGCATGAGCGACCCGAAACAGTCGCGCTTTGTGGCAAAAATAACAGACAAATTTAAACAAAGCCGCAATATATACACACACATACACCGTTATTCATAAATTCAATTTATCAAAAGTGTAACACGTGACTGGAAAACTCTAGGAACAATGTTGCAAACTGTTTGGAAATTGGAGGCTGTTCGTCGCAACAAAAAGTCGACTGGCGGTGATTGTTTTAAACAGTTAAAAGTAGGGAACTGATACGGTTGTCGACATATAACTCCATGTCTTATAGAACTTTAGGGGGTAGAGTCGTGCAAGGGTGACAAACTACTTTCCGCTTGCATTTTAATTATAACCAGATGACTTTCAACACTTTCCGTAATTGATAGATCGACAACATGGCCATGTTTAAAAAAAGGCTCGAAGATCGGAATTTGATTCCCAATGAAATTAAATAATAATGGAATACTTATTATATATCAATGGACTAAGGTGACTCATTTAATCCCCCCTCCCCCCACCTTACGAAAAATATAAGAAAACTAATTTATAAATTTTACATTTTAAGAAATATTTTGACAAAAAATCTTCTGATCTCTGTTTACAAAACTATTGTCGAGGCATTAATGAGATATGGCATTGTTGTGTGGGGAGGTCTGTATGAAAACGCTTTGAAACCATTGAATGTTGCGCAAAATTATATTCTAAAAACAATTTATAAGAAGAATAAACGTTTTTCAACTGTACTTCTCTACTCCAAAGAGATATTTGATGTACGTTCTCTATACGTCTTAGAAATATCTTCCTTTGTATATAAGAATCAAGTTTCAAGGAACTACATTAACCATCCATATCATACTAGAGGTAAGGAAAATATGCAAATAATGATACCCAATAGCTGCTCAAATGCTAACCTTCGGTTTGCAAATTACTTGGCTCCTAAAATTTATAATCTTATCCCTTTGGAAATAAAAAATGTTACCAGATACAAATTATTTAAGATAACATGTAGATCTTTTATTTTTGATAACAAACATAGTTTTATGTCGCTTTTCTGATGCTGAATCCAAAATTTGTTCTTGCATTTTTTAGTAATGTCTCTCTTATTTTTATTTCAGCCTAACAATTTTATAAATCTAGTCTTGAGCACATACAGATGTTCAGTCATCTAGGTGCTTTCTGAAACATTGGTCCTATAATATTGTAAAATATTATTTAGTAACTGACAGTAGGTTTGTTTTTGTTTTTTTCATACGTCTCAAATAATTTTGTATAGCTAGCTCTATTTATTAAGCAACTATAGTATTGTAGATCTAATGTATATATAAATAAATAAAAAATAAAAAAAATATATACAAGGTGTTGCAGAAATGAGTGACTGGTTAAAGTTATATCTTTTTAAATGAAATACCCTGTATATTATTAATTTTTTAGACTCTCCTAAAAATCCTGAATATTTTTTCTATAATATGTCCTATACCTAAATGTAATAGTTTTAGAGATATTCGCATTTTAACTAAGCGGTTACATTCAAAAATAAATATTCTAGATTCCAGTTCTTAGGTGGCCGTGAATTAGGCAACTACAATACGAGACCACTATTTAAAATGCGAATATTTCGAAAACTATTACATTAAGGTATAGGACATGTTATAGAAAAAATTATCAGAATTCATAGGAGATCTCAAAGAATTAACAATATACAGAGCGTTTCATTTAAAAAAATATAACTTTAACCTGTCGCTCATTTCTGCAACACTTTGTATGTATATAAATGTATTCTGCAAATAGCTTACATTATTCTGCACAAGTTTTGTATTTAACATTTTTGCCTAATGCGAAAAGCAAAAAAGGTAAGAGGGGGGGACAATATAAATGATCACCGTGTACATTAGGTAATATGTAGGCATAAATTTAAAAACACCTGATAATGTTGCAATTTAATGCATGGACCAGTTAAATATTTTATTAGTCTACTTTAAAACATTTAAACTGTTACATGTCAATTTAGTATGAAAACGTGTAACATATAGAGGTCCAATAAAGTCAGTTATTTCACCTTTAATCCTACATCTATTATGCTAGTTCGTCAAGCTAAATATAATACTGCTTATTCGTTTAGATACCTGCATGGTTGTCGTATGACCCTAGCATTTTATCGGGCTGTTCCAAGGAAAATTGAGAGTTTTGTATTGGTATACGTAACTTGTATCGGGCTGGTTGATAGTATCGATCTGGCCCTGTGGACATTTTCACTGGCTTAGCACTTCATCAATCAATAGATCGTACTGCATTCTGGCCATCGCTATAGAGGAGACCTTAAAGTGACAGGTATTTATAGCAGTGCATTTCAAAACATTCAATGGTTCTCTTACCTTTGCGAAAAATCACCGTCTCGATGATAATATACATTTAAAACAGTCTCATGGATGCCAGAAATATTGGTTTCGGAGTTTGTCAGTTATTATGCTGGATTTGTTTCAATATTTAATAAGAAAAGTTAAAAATTCAGTCAGTGTTTATTTCTAATAAGATAACCTTCAGATGAGATGAGATAGCTGACTTTGAGAATTATTGATTGCCTAACTTTGAGAGGTACCCTTGGAATGCTGGCAAGTCTACATGTTTCTCTAGCGATCCTCGTACTATTTTGATGTGTTTGCGGACCAAGCCAACAAGAAACAACATAATTTATTGATGTGCTACAATCAGTGTGATGTCTGAGCTTTCAACAGGCAAGATACTTTAGTGGTTGCGCTGGATATAGGTTGTATAATGGTTGTATATGATTTTTAATAAATTGCCTTTCTACTTTGAATTTTTGAGTACAAAAACTTTTAAAATACTACATAACCATAGTAAATGATCAATATGAATTGCATAAGTAGGCAAGCTCTGATCTTGCCTAGGGTTTTAATTTTTTTAACCGCAAATAAAATTAAAGCGGAAGATAGATTGCTTAGTTTTCCTTAGAAATTTTATTATGCCAATTACCTATAGAGTGATAATGATATTGGCTATATGGCCGTCGATATTTTGTCAAGGATGAATTAAATTACTATGGGAGTCTTATTATTATTTTTAAATACCTACTCTTTATGTGGAGAGTGTTCCAAGGAGGCTGCCTAAAGTTGCAGTAGGAGAGTGCTTACTTAGAGCTTGTACTCGTTTAGGGTTTTTATTTGGAGCAAGAAAAGTAGCTACTGGTCAGAAAGCCCAGTTGGTTGTTTCAATTTGGTATAGACTGCAGCCAGAGGTACTGAATGTCCAGGTGGGTACTATTTCAGATGCCACTGAGAGTGTATGGGTCCAAAGACATCTAGCAGCGTATGTTCAGTAGGCCAGAGGTGATGTCGGCGGAGAGCAGAAGAGTATAGTTTAAGTTGGGTTGGATGTCGTACTATGTACACAGGACGCTTGTGATGTTCCACATAATGTTATTTGCGTCTTTTTTGTATTTTCAGCGTTGTATTAGATTGCGTATTTTATTTCGTTCTGCGTTGTATTGATATAAATATTTTTGGAAATGTTTAGGTGTAAGCATTGCTTACCGATGCTAATTTAAAACAGTATACCTCTGGTAGAGATACTATTTTCTAGTGTGGTTAGATTAATGCTCATAGTATTTTTTTATATTACGTATCTTTATTTTTTCAATTTAATATATCGTGGTAAATGATAAACATTGTCGTTTTAACTGATTAACTATCTGGCTAAAATAATTATGCGTAATGGTATTTCACAAACTGATTCAAAAAGATTTATTTATGTACAACTGCGAACACGTATGCCATGGTAGACGCGCACAAGGTTTAGTAGCAATAGGTATTATACTGATAATTTTTAATTACCAAGTAAATGATAGATACCAATCAACGGGGAATTTTATACTGCTGCTCAACTTGCAAGTCCTCAATTGAATAGCGCCGACAAGCCCAATAGTGCCCCGCCTACTCCAACTGGAAGAAGTACTGTTTTTGAAGTCCCTGGAACTCCCCAACTAACTGGTGAAACCACGGATCACATGCAGGAAGACTATACAAACATCAACTCAAAAAGAAAGGAAGACTCTGTTTCCGGTAATTTCCCATATCTGGCTAAGAAACCAAAACTAAACATTAATCTGCGATCGCGAACCTTAAGTACTGCCAAATAATTTGGTGCGGATTATTTATATCCTGAGCAGATTTAAACTCATTTTACAAATACCATTTACATTGTCACTTATGTTTGAATATGGTTTGTCATTTTACACTTTTTATAACTGTGGGAATACCCTTTATCAGATTTACATTTAAATAAAATAATTGTATGTATGTCACTTTATATTTTTCATGTTAATGTTAGATCTTTACTGGCAAACTTTGCAAATTTGGTTGATCATGTTTGTGAGTGCGATTATGAGGTCGTAGGCGTCTCGGAAACATGGTTGCATGCGGGTATGGACGAGGGACTAGCTCAAATTAACAACTATAATTTTATAGGAGCCGATCGTGTGGGAGGGAGAGGTGGGGGTGTTGGGTTTTTTGTAAAATCCGGCCTTCACTTTGAATTAATAACTTCTGTGTGTCTGGAATACATTGAATATATATGGATTAAGCATTATGTACGAACTAAAGTAATTATTCTTGGAACGATTTACCGCCCTCCAAAAGGAGATCTGAACTTTTTCTTGGGTATTATCGAGGATATCTTGTCAAATCTCTATGCCGAATATGACGATATAATATGTCTTGGAGATTTTAATATTAACGTATTAAATATATCAAATTCAGTTACAGCGTTAGAGTCCGTAATGGACACTTTTGGACTTTGTCAACTCATTACAGAACCAACTCGCATTTCATCCTTCTCAGCCACCATTATAGACCTAATTTTCTCGAATATGAAAAACGTAAGTGAGGCAGGCGTTCATGATATCAAAATATCTGACCACTGTCCTGTGTATTTAAAAATAAAATGTAATTTTGATAAAAATGCGGCTGTTAACTTTTCATTTCGACCACTAAAAAAATTAATTTTCTTAGTTTTCAACGAGATTTGGAAGCTTGGCCAAACATATATCGAATTTACGATATAGATAAAAAAGTTGGTTTTTTCTGTAGAAGTTTATTAAGTATCTTTGATGTTCATGCTCCAATCAAAACAAAAGGAATAGAAATTATAAATACTCATCATGGATAACTGATAATATAAAATTATTGCAAAAGCTACGAAATAAAGCACTTAAGCAATTTAAACTTACAAAAAATCCGGATGATTATGCATATAACAAACAATTGCGCAACTATGCAACCTTTGCAGCGCGAAGTGAAAAAAAAGCCTACTTAAAACATAAATTTTCAAACAGTAGCGTTAAAGAAAAATTGAGTGAACTTAAAAAGTTAAATATAACAAAAAATAATATTAATACTATTCCCCAACACTTGTTTGATGTTAACGATATGAGTAATTTTTTGTAACAGCAGCAACTAATATAAATCCGCCAAAATAAGAACTTTTAGACTTTTTCAAGAATAATGCTAAACATAATTTTCTCCATAGGTTTGAGCTGAGTGAGGTAAGTGAAGATGTAATATTTAATGTCATTCGCTCTATTAAACCTAACGCGTCTGGATCAGACAGGATAAATATAGATTTGATACAATTGTGTTCTCCATTTATTGTTCCATTTCTAACGCACATTATAAACGAATGTATTTCACGGTCCTATTTTCCACTTCCATGGAAGCATGCTTTAATCCGGCCTCTGCCAAAAGTACAACAACCTAAAGATTTTAAAGATGTGCGTTCAATAAGTATCCTACCTACGTTTTCAACAATTCTTGAAAAAGCTGTTGATTCAAAAGCTCCTGCATTTTGTTGATACCTACAATATTCTTCCAGCAAAACAGTCGGGATTCCGTAAAGGCTATAGTTGCGCATCAGCTATGGCAGACGTCACTGATGATCTGTTTACAGCTTGGGATCAGAATAAGATAAGTGCGTTGATTCTACTGGATTATACAAAGGCTTTTGATCTACTAAATCATGACATACTGCTATCAATACTAAATTACATTGGATTCTCTGACAGAACTATTAATTTCTTTAAATCATTTTTGGATGATCGTAAACAGCAGGTGGTTTTGGGAGACTCTACCTCAAATGTTGAAGATGTAAATGTAGGTGTACCACAGGGGAGTCTCATAATAATTGAGTAAACTAAATCTTTCTCTTTCCTCTTTTTTTTCTTGTCTCTTTTATCTCTATTTTCCTCTTTTCCTGTATTTATTTCTTTAGTTATTGATAATTTGTAAGTGTTAAAATATTAATTTCAGGTATAATATTTTCGGTAGCTGTTAATTATACTAGATATAGGTGATAATTTAATTTAATACATACTAGGCCTAAACAGAGTTCGGGTTAACCGAATATCTGCAATGACATGGCCTTTTATTTTCCATTATGTTTAGTTTTTATGTTATATGTTATTTTGTAAAAAAAAATATTGTTAATAAATTTATATTATTATTATTATTATTATTATTATTATTATTATTATTATTATATGCATATTGCGTTTATCGCTAATTTGTTGAAATTGATATTGGATCTTTCTTAATCATTTGTTATGTTATATTGTTACTTCCAAAATGATCTAGTTCTATATTTGTCAGAATATATCAGGTTATTATTTGTTTTCAATTAAGCTCTTTTTCATTATGTTTTTATATTTATATAATTTTATTTATTGAAAGGAACATAGCAACACTTGAACGTCAAATATACCGAGCATCCAATAAACTTAAATCTGCACGAACGAACAGTCATTTATTTGCTTTGAGATACCTCAATCAAACAGATGTAGTTGATTGACGTTTGATTTTTGAGTCGCTCTTAAGGATTCTCAAGATCGAGGACATTAGTTGTTTCAAACTAGTGACGCCCTGGTTAAAAGTAAATAATTCACCCATTCCCACGCCGACGAGCAGTCGGAGCACATGTTGCGCTGGCCGCATCCTTAAGGCTAGGTAACATCTTAGTTATTTTATATTGCTAACTCATTTAAAAGGGTTTTACGCGCAACAACTTATAGTAAAAATAAACAAGGTATCAGTGTCCATAATTTTGTTACCACAGTCCAAATGGAAATTGTTAGGCGTAAGAAGGTATTTTACCGACAAAATCGAGAAAATATACAAAGTGCTATATGAGGTATTTATAAGATGGTGCTGTGCACGAAAAGTGGAAAATTTCAACGAAGATGTCCTACTCGTAATTTTCATAGGGAAATCCATGACTTTCTCTCCTTCAACGCTTTGGGTACACTATTCCATTGCACATCGTTAAAAACAATATCGATATCAGCAAAGTTCACTGACCTGCTGAAAAGAAGAAACGGAGGATATAAGCCAAAAAAGTCAAGATACTAACAGGGGATTAGACTGACAACTTTTTGATGGATGTTCCAGACAACTGGTTTTTAATGATAAATAGTTCTTATTTTTGGAGCCTGAAGAAGTAAGCAGTTAGTTCAGTTGACCGTGGACGGTGTAGTTGATTTGGGTCATTCAGTTTTGATTAATATTAAAAATATCAAAAACAAGATGGTGAAGATGAAGAAATTTTAGTGTTAAAAGTTCAGGTAAAAATATTGTCAATATTATTAAAATATGTCCGAGGTATATGACTTTACGAATGGCTGAGATCTTCATTCCGGATTTTTCGTTCATTAATAAAACAATCAATGTACTATGCAGCTAGTGGGTAAAAATTAATTTGGAAAAACTACCCCAAAAAGTAGCAGAATTCCTAAATTTACACAATTCGTCATAATATACTGCACATTGCTTTCGTCGTCTGCTCCTTTATTAGCTGACTCTGGTGCATCTGTGGATGTTTTAAAAAGACATGGTAGATGCTGATTTCCATCCAGCCGTCGCGTCGCCGAGGGTTACGTGGAAAATCCCACAAAGATTAAGAAAAATAATTGTTGATAAAATTTTTGTATATGGTAACATGAAAGCATTCCAAATTGTTACTTTGAAAATTCCACAAGTATTAAAAAGTAATTGCCGATAAAATTTTTGGATATGGTGGCGTGAAAGCATTCCAAATTGTTAGACTTTCAGAAAACACTTCCAGACAAACTTTTGAGCAATTCTCTGGAGCTGTTGCATGTAGTTCTAAATCGATGAAATAAATCGACTTTTCAATATCGTGAATAGTACAAACATAAACATCCATCTGAATAAAAATATATGAATAAAATTTGTTAAATTGAACCTTTTTTAATTAGGTGGTGCATGTATTTCAGTCCCTTGCGATTAAATGAACTTTTTGATCCGTTCTTGGTGGGACTAAAGGATACACTTTAGTCCCAGAACCACAAAAAATAATTGTACAATAAAAAATCATTATTTTTGCTCCTCTGTATAGTAATTAATAATAATAATAATTTGCGTTGAATTACTTCGACATCATCCTTCAAGTATTGGCCGTTTAGGCTTATTACTCTCATCATCTTTGCATGAAAATGCAAGGACGAAACTAAATCCCGTTTAAAGACATTGGTAATCTCGAGGAGCCAACAAAAGTAAGCCGTGTCATTCGGACTGTTTAATTAAAAAATGGTAATGAGGAGCTTCGTCGTCGTCGCCAGAGTTTGGCTTTTCAGCTTTCGCGAGTTAAACATTTTGGGAAATTACGCCAAGTTTTTCAGTGTCTCACTTCGCTCGACAAAGAAAAAAGAGCCAATTAAATGATAATGCGTCTCGGGATCGCTTTAATTGAAACTGAAAAATCAGAAGAACTAACAATTTTCTACGAGAATGAGACCGGGGAATAGGCGGCTTGTAAAAATTAACTTTTTTTTCGTCAATTAGAAACGGTTATAAAGTTGGTATTATTTCAAGTAAAAGGTATAGAATTGTAGGGAATTATTGTTTCCAGTATTTAAAGAAGAATTACCGTTCAGTGGAAAGGCTTTAAGAGAAATTTAAAACTTTTAAGTCAATATGTGTACATTTTTAATTATATCAGTACTGACACTAAGTTGAGGCGATGCCAAAAATTTATTTCGATTTTGGTTGTATCATCTTTATGTATTGATCTCTGAAAGAAAATGACATATGACGTATAGCTAGCATGGCTAAGCTCCACCCAAGGGTCGAGGGAAGCAGTACACATAAACTATTCCTACTTATACACTTACGAGCTAAAAGCTCTATGGAAAAAAAATGTTATAAAAACAAAATTTTATTTATAACGAAAAACTACTAAAAGAAGTGCAAAAATTAAGGTATCATGTACAGGGAGCATACAAATGAAGATGAAAATGTAAAATGACAATATTGAACACGTCGAAAATCAAATGACGAGCAGAAAAGCGTTTTAAAGTTGTTTCATTAGCGGTTTAGTTACTGAAAAATCTAAAGATAAAAATGAGTGGTTGGCAATTTTCGCGGCAAATTTCACAATAAAACAGTCTTAAAAGCTTTTCTGCTTATAAAGCTTTTAAATGCTGCTCTCTAAAACTGCCGATTTCAAATAATTTTAATATTGTAATGTAACATTTTCATAATTTTTGCGTCTTCTCTATATTGACATAAATTTGGCACTTCTTGTTATGCATTAATTTTTGGTTAGGATGAAACGTTCGGTAATTAATAACTTTCCCTGATTTTGGATACGTAAAATTATAATAATTTTATGTTTATGTCTTGATTTCAGAGAGGTATTATGAAAAATATCGTTCATTACACGTCCAGAAACAGCTTTTCCTGTGCTTGCACGACTTCGTGCGCGCACCGGAAAAGCCTATTTTCTGGACTGGTAATAAAATATACTATAGCCGTCCGTTATCTCGAAAATGTCAAATTAAACATCCCAAAATTGGTGAAAGTGCTGCTCAACTCCTTTTTCTATCAAAAAAACAGTTTCAAAATGGCACTCAGACAGTTTCCTTTAGAAAGTACGGACGATATTGTTATTTTTATGACGTAGTACCGCTGGAAGATTGAGTTCAAAAATGGAAAATGTATTAGAATGGCTGCAAAATCCTGACTTGAAACTTTGTAGATAAGTGCGGAGGTATTTAGTTCACCAAGGGAATAAGGAGGTCTCCAATGCCAGTAATAAAAATCTATGACACAATCATTTCCTTTAAAATAAATTTTTAGGGGTTCTTCTTAATAAACACCTAAAACCGGGTCCACACCAAGCAGGCACTAACAAACAAAACACAAACTGTCCTTTACAACAGAAACACGAACTGAAATGGAACAGGTCCGCTGAAAAACAAAATACGGACCGTAGTCCACATCGAAAGGACAATAGTCAGTGCTGTGGTTCAGTGAGAGATGGACGTAAAGAAAATTTGACGAAAAAGGAAAGACTTTGAGGAGAATGAAAATTTAATTCTTTTGGCAGTTATTTGTGTTTTTAATAGCGATACACCACGTTCTCGTCGGTTTTGGGTAAGACCCACATTAAGAATACAAAAAAAGAAAACCAAATGTTTATTAAAGTATTTAATTTAGATTTAAAGTGTGATGATATTGAATTAAACGGTGAATTGCGATCCAGTTTCAAAACTTTTTAAGCATGTCTAATACTGAGTTTGAAACCTTGCTAAATCTAATTGCACCAGCAATAACAAAACAAAACACAAATTACAGGAATGCCATTTCAGCCAGGACCGCTTAGCGATCACAGTTTGATGAACTTGTTTAGAGTATCCGTACAGTCTATATCAAAAATTATACCAGAAGTTTGTGTGGCATTAGCGCACAGATTACAGAACTACATTAAAGTAAGTACTCTTTATTAATAATCATTAAACAAACAGAAAACATATTATTCTCAAACTTAAATCATATTGTGTCAATGAACTAAATGAAAACGTTAAATAAAAATAGCTTTCGGTATATACCTATATAATTGTTTTCTAAAGAAATTAAAGCAATTGCAAAATTTGCGATTCTACCGGCATAGCGACGGATGATGGATTTGAATACGTTCTATTAACATCGGTCTCTGAGTAAGTTGGAATGCTAGGACAATTGGTATATGTTGAACTATTGCTGGCACTTGAATGTCTGGGAGAATTGATAAATTGAACGAATCCACGTCTCTATCATGGGAAGGGCTTGGTGGTGCATCATATTGTCTGCTTCATATAGAAGCTTATTGAACATAGCCTAAAAAGTTAGTTAAATATTATAATGAAAATGAACATGAAGTATATATAAATACGTGAACGGTAATCTGAGCATAAAGAGCACTTAAATTTCTTAGTTTTCGAGCATGTAATTCTCCATAATCATCAAATTCATCCACATTATTTGTCTTGTCTCTCTTTTCATAACTATTTTTCATTAATTTCACCATTTCAGCCGGTGCACTAGGCTGCGCTTCCTTCCTTTGTTTCCGTGTAACATATTTCTTTTTACTCTCGAAAGTTTCTATTATTCCCTGCTTGCTGGTTAAAGGGATATCAGGGTTTGTACTTTCCTTTACTACTACTACTACTACTGCCTCAACTGATTTACTTGATCCCCTTCCTGCGTTTAAATTGCAGTTTGGGTCATTTTCAAAAGTTCATTTTCGTCTTCGACCGACGATAAAGACGAATCACTAACCTGAAATATGTAAAGCAATATTATAATTTTTTACAGATGCCCAACCCTTTGGAAGACTAGAGAATAAATAAGTGCTAATGACTTTCAATTAATCTGGAACTTTCCTCATTGTTTAGGGGCAATGGACTGCAAACACGTCATAATAGAAGCACCAAAATGCAGCGGTAGTGAATTCTCTAATTATAAAGGCACATTTAGTGTTGCATTATTTGCCGTTGTAGATGCCAACTACAACTTTATATATGTCAAAATTGGGTGCCAAGGCCGTATTTCAAATGGGGGAGTTTTTCAAGATACTAGTTTTTGAAAGTTCCTAGATAAATCGCTATTGAATCTTGCCATAGAAGGGTCACTTCCCTCCCGGAAGACAAAAAGTTGTTCCATACGTATTTGTAGCCGACGGATGATGCATTTCCTATTTCCCCCAATTTAATGAAGCCATATCCAGGACAACAGGATAAGGGTTCAAAACAATGAATGTTTAATTATAGATTAAGTCGTGCCCGACGGATTGTTGAAGACATTTTCGGAATTTTAGCGGCTATAATTCCAGTAATACGCAAACCTCTCCTTCTGCAACCAGAAACGGTAGAAAAGGTGGTATTAGCCTGTGTCTATCTCCATAATTACTTAAGAGCTAATACCAAAACGAAATATAATCCCCCAGGGACATTTGATGTTAAAGACTTGGACAATGGCACAGTTACGGATGAATCATGGAGACGCAATTCCGAATCCCTTTAATCTTTAACACCACTGACACGTATAGCTCGAAAATCATCTTTGGAGGCAACTAATATCAGAAATGAATTTAATGAATACTTGGTGTCCAATGTAGGCCAAGTTCCATGGCAAACAAATTATAGTTAAGTTTGTATTGTACATTGACCGGTAGTTTTGTTGCAATTTATGAAACTTACAGAGATGTTGTGCTTAATTTGTGTTATGTGATAAAATAAAATTATAGATTCATGATTTCAGTTTCCGATTTAGTGTCTTACCTGAAGGTCCATGGTTTCTAATCCTTTCCGTGCTTTGTTTTTGCCATGCAGCAATCCCATTAGATTGTTTTCAGACCATTTGGCACAAAAATGAGCAGCAGATCCAGATTTCTTACATTTCTTGTAATTTCTACTCTCACGCCTGTATTGGGAAAGAATATTCTTCAATTTTCTATCTATCTCTGCAGCCGTAACGCCACAAAGAACTCCTCTCTTTTTTAAGGAATCATTTCTTTTAAAACCATTTTTATAGTCATAATTTTTTGGATTCCATAGGTTTATTCTTCCCTGTATATTATTTCGATTAAGTTGCTTATCACTTCAATAGTCCAAATTTTTTTCGACATCTAAAAATATTTTTAATTTTAGGTTTGGTTATTTTAACGTAAAAACATTATTTTCTTACGATTAAGTTACTTATCTTTTCACAACTTGATTTAAACAACGCACTGAAACCCTACTAACTAAACCCGACAATCTTACGTCTGCCGTCGGCCGTCTATGCCCACTAGCCGAACAAAAGTCCGCGTGAACATAAACAAAATGGGAACCTTTTGATCTTTTCCGTGTCCGTCGCAAACTATTTGGAACGGACTCGGTTTCAGTTTGTTCCCTACCAGTTTTCAAACAGTTCAAGAACACTTGGAGGACAGTCGCTAAAGGACTGAGTTCGTGTTTTTTTTGCCAAAAAGTCCGTTTGGTGTGGACCCGGCTTAAGTGGGATGCTCATATTGAGAATGTTGCCATCAAGGCTC
Organism: Pissodes strobi; assembly: GCA_016904865.1. Lineage (NCBI taxonomy): Eukaryota > Metazoa > Arthropoda > Insecta > Coleoptera > Curculionidae > Pissodes > Pissodes strobi. The sequence continues at coordinate 1,049,052 of MU181928.1, read as the reverse complement.
AGAAGAACATTAATGTTTTTCGAGCCATCTGTAGGGTGTGATGGGGCGCAGATCCTAAAATGCAGCTGATGGTATGTAATGATTTAATTATATCCCTCCTGTACTATGGATCTACCTTGTTTAGATCCTCTAGTCAAATGTGCACCAAACTGGATATCGCATTCCTCCAAGGATTGGAATTGAGCTGTATGAGGTCCACCCATCGGGTGGCTATTTAAGCAGAGGCGGCGATGTTGGATCTTGACCAAAGAAGGAAAATACTGGCTGCAAAATTTTCGGCTAAAATAACTAGCTTGCAAAATCATCCACTAATCACACTACTTCATGATATTCCTAGAAACTAAATAAGTAAACATAATTTCCAAGCAATAACATCCTTTATTGGTTTCGGTAATGGGTCATTTTTATCCATATCTTAGAAATATGCCCAATACCAATTTTTTTGTTACGAGATAGTCTTTAATGTTCTGATTGGGCCGTTAGAAACTTTTAGTTGTAACATTAAAAATAATGAACTTATGATAAAGGAATAATTTCAACTTGCAACTGAAGAATACGCAGACAATTAATATTTAATTTACGTATAGATGCATCAAAAGCGCATGAAAGGGTAGGGTTTAGATTGAATATTCCTGATATTCATTATAGATTCTTCTCGAGACTCCATTCAGAGCTTTGTTTAGCTAAAGCTGAAACTATAGCGATCCATCAAGTAGTTGACACATCCATATATAAACATGCTAAGAAGGTTATAATCTTGTTAGATTCCTATAGTGCAATTTCTAAAATCAAAGGCAATCATTGCACTAATTCAGTCGACTATTGCTCTCTAAAAACTAATAGATTAATTGCTTTGGCTAACCAAAATAGTTTCGAAATTTTACTCTCCTGGTTTCCAGGCCATGCTGACATTCATGGTAACGTGGTAGCAGATTTGCTTGCCAAAATAGGCAAGGATTTGAATGTGCCGATGGACATTCCATTGAGATCGAGGGATATTCTAACAATAGTTAAGAGAGAAATCAGTGCTCAGTATAAAATGCTTGGGAGGAATTTGCTCCTGAAAAGAAAAAAATATATATATAGTAAACACCAAGATACTTTTCCATCCAAATGATAGTTCTAGAGTCTTCCCTATAAGAATAGAAGACATCTCACCATGGATATTAGAATGCGTACGGATAACTGTTCCACGAAACAACACCTGTTCAGAATAAACCTAGAAGAAAAGGCTAGACTGAAAGACTGCTATTTCTATTTTTTCTGTGTTAAGCGTTCCATCTGAGGAAATAATTCAAAGTTTTTATCCATAAATAAGATTAATTTATAATCATCTGTAATTGATTGAAATACCTTTCCTGGGCTGGCTTAGGTTGGGTAAATGTTTTTGTAAATACCTTTGTTGTCCATCTTCGATTTCTTTGTTGTCTCGTCTTACTAACTCCCAACATAATTTTAAATTAAGTTTGAAGAAAACTTTCTAATATACTTACCACTCACAGTACTTTTTATTCTGAGATAAAGTTTTAGTTGACCGTAATCTGTGGCTTCGATAATCTAGAGTCAGTCAACCTCGAGGTCGCTCACAAATTGTGCTGGCGTATTGCCGTGCAGCGAAGCCAACCGCTTCCTGAAAAGGGGGCACCAGAACAAAAACAAGTTACCAATTCATATATGCACATAATATTACATATACCGATGGCAACCAATTTAAAACTGAAGCACTAATTATTTGATTGATATCGAACTGCGCATGATCAAGTCGAAAAATGACAGTGATTCTTTGCTCAAAAAGCGTATGGTCAAACTTGGCAACTTTATCTAGGTGATGACGGGAGCTGGGAACGGAGTTGATAGGAGTCTAGTTGATGCACGTGCAATATTAACAGGAATACATTTTATGATTTACTATTAAATTTTAAATTTACGCAAGCCATCCTATAAACAATTTAAAGTACACCGTCAATCTCAAGACATGCATTATTTGCTAAACGTGACATATAGTTAGTAGGTCGGGTAATTATTAACATAATCTATTTAAATTTCATAGCAGTATGCATATGCAAAATGATTTAGAAGTAACTGAGAAAAATTTTCACCTCTCAAATTTATAATCGCTCGTCATCCTGAAATGGACACCAAATTATTGGGGTGAATTTAAAATATAAAATTCTTTAAAATAAAGTGCTACTCGACATACTTTCTCTCCAAGAAAATATCAAAATGGCGACGATATCGATATCTCAATTGGCATGAAAATTAGCAAAGATAGATCGTGGAAAATTGACAAAACTCGATGAAAACAAGTAATGCTTTGACATTGAAGTCTTGTCTTTGCCTTAATGAACTTTCTTTATCTTATCACTATTCAAAAGAATAGTAGAATACTTCGACGGGGTTTTATTCCTGTTCAGCAGGTTTACTTTATTCCGTCTGGACATTCCAAACAAAACGCGAGACAAAAACTTAACAGTGAAAGTTTAATTGGCAATTTTCCCCAGTAGTTCAAAAATATAATAGAGTAGCTTGTTTTTAATTAAAACGCCTAATCGAAAATAGTAGTGTATTAATAGTAGATTTTTCAGGTACGTATAAATAAAAATACTGTGTGTTTGATGTTAAAAGAAGAATTTAAAACTTCCATTCTCTTTATTTAACTTAATTACACAACGTTTCGGACAGTCCTATCTCTGTCCATTATTAAGGGTAAAATATTTTAAAGCTTAAGGCTACTGAACTTTTATATTAAAGCAAGGTGCTCAGCCGTGACTAGGTTGGGTGCAGTCAAGCATAGGGCCATCCACAGAGTGCACCGGCATTGGTGTGCTTTACTAGTGGTTGCTAAATAGTGACAGTAGCTTCTTTAAACTAACGCTTTTTTCAATTGGGTTCCTTGTGAACCACCGGCGCTTTTAACAATTTAATGTTGTGTTTGGACCAAACATAGTCAGCGTTCCCCGATCTTGTTGTTTTCCCTCTCTGTGTGTATTTTTTTTGTATTCTTCTATTTAAATGACATTGTTTCTCCAATATAAGACTTCCACGCACTCTTTCTCTTGTTTGGATGAATGAGGTTTTGTTTTGACTCTTCTTAGTGTTAATCAAGCCTTACAAACATTTGTGATTTTGTAGTGATTAGCTATTAGTCCAATCTTTTCGAATGTTCCTTTTACATGCGGAATCGTTAAGAGATAGAGGGTGTCTTGCTCAGGTGATTGTGCTACTGGTTCTTAATTACAGTTTTTTATAATAATATTTATGGACCTCTCTGTATGGTTATACAAAATGGTTATTTTGAAGCAGATCCATCTTCGACGATACTTTCATAATCTGGAATGAAACTGAAAGACAGTTAGACTCCTTTCTCAGTCACTTTAATTCAGTAAATGATTTAATTAAATTCGCTATCAAGAAAAAGAAAAACTGCTGTCTACCGTTTCTAGATATCATTGTCAGTAGGAAAAATGGATTGGTTTCC